>NDFG01000152.1:287309-307148 GCA_002167245.1 Sporophila hypoxantha
CCTTGGTTTATGGATGGCACATCTGGAACTTCATTTTCATGAATAGCACACCAAGAACTTGGATTTTATTGGATGCACATCCAGACTCTTGATTTTTATGATGACATCAGATCTCGTTTTGATTCCAATAGAACCTTATTTTCTTATGGATGCATCCCAGGAACTCGTTGGATTTTCAACTATTTCAATGGATGCCACATCCAGAATCGGTATATCACATCCCAGGTTGTTATGGATAAAATCGAAGCGGTATGGCCTTCGTCCCAGCCCCAGGACATGGATGATCATTCAGGATTCCTGGGACACAGAACTTTTC
Source organism: Sporophila hypoxantha (assembly GCA_002167245.1). NCBI lineage: Eukaryota > Metazoa > Chordata > Aves > Passeriformes > Thraupidae > Sporophila > Sporophila hypoxantha. The sequence goes on from NDFG01000152.1 coordinate 287,626, forward strand.
CAGGAAATCCACGAGGGCAGAGGGGTTTGGCTCATCCGCCTGTTATTCCTGTTAATCAGGAATTAAAACCTGGATGGGATTTAGATAAACTCATCCCCGAGGGTTGTTTTAAAATTCCAAAAAAACAAAAAAAAACCCCAAGTCAAAATTCCAAGTGATTCCCTTGAGAGCAAATTACTGAATTAAAGGAGAAGAGGGTCGCTGCCTGTCCAGTTGGAATTCTGTTGGAATTCCCAATCCAGAGGATGTGAAAATCCCATTTGAAATTCCCAAAATTCCCAAAAAGCTGCAGTTTTGGGGCCTGCCGCTGGTCGGGGAGTGCCACCGTGCTGTCGCCGCCCAGATTGATCCATCGCCAAAATCCCGCCGGAATTCCCGGCCTTCCCAAATTTCAGGGATGGGAAAAATCGCACCTTGGAAAATCAGTGACTGTGTGGGGATCCCAAAATTGTTCCTTCATCCGCTGGACAGCACAAGGAATTTCTCTGGAAAAGGAGGAATCCAGGATTTGGGAAGGAGCTGCTCAAAGCTTTGGGAATTCGGCATTTCCTGGAGGTATCAAGGAATTCTTGGTTGGCGGCACTCAAGGTGGGGACGGCACGGGTTGTGATCCTGGAGGGATTTTCCAGCTCAGGAATGTGTGAGAATTCACAGGCCACAGCTCTGGCAGGGTGGGGTATCCAGAGGAAAAGGCCGAAATTCGCAGGAAGCAGAGAGGCTGGGATGGGGCTGGAGCTGAGCAGGATTTGGGGGAAGGAAAATCTTCGCAGGAAAAGGGAAGAAATCCAGCAGGAAAAGGTCGGGGCGAGCGCAGAAAGAGGAAAAGCAGCAAAGCGTGAGCTTGGTTGTTAATTAAAAACGACTCTATTAAGGCGTATCCCCATCGGCAGAGGGTGATCAGAGTGATCCCGTGGCAAAAATTCCTGCTTATGGAATTTGATGATCCAGAGGTTGATTCCCATGGCAAAATTCCGATCGGTCGAGGCATCCTGGAAATTTTGATTGAATCCAGAGCTGATCCATGGCAAAATTCCTCTTGGATTTGATGATGCAGAGCTGATCGTCATGTTCTGCTGATTATGATTCAGAGCTGATCCAGGCAATCTGCGATTTGATGTCAGACTTCCTGGCAAATTCGCCTGGTCTCTGGAGATGTGTCCGGGGTTTTGGGAGGGATCTGTGCCCGGGCAGGCTCCAGGAGCTGAGCAGGATGTTGATGGAAGGAACTGGGAATCTCTTGGATCCTGCAAGAATCAGACTTTTCCCGAGAAAACAGCCTGGAAAAATCCTGCTTGGGAAGGCTGAATGCCATCTGGAGCAATTCAGATCCTCCTTCACCACTGATCGCGCACATCCGCCAATTTCTGGCCTCAGAGCATTTTCCCGGGCAGGAAAAGGGGCCGCTGGAAACATGCTTGGATTAGCGTGAAGCAAAAATCGCAGGTGGGAAATGGTTGGAAGAAGGACACAACGCCAGGAACATTCCTGCCCTTAGGATGAATCACCCCCAGGAAAAATTTATCTGTTATTGAGCTGGGGCAAAAAAATGCCCAGGCGCTAGATGACAGTGTGTCCAGGGCTTCCAATTTCCACTTTTCACGGGGAAAAAAGTTGGAATGGATCATGGGAATCTACTGGTCTTCCCAAGTCCTGTGGTAAAACTTTGCAACGTTCCCAACATCCCAACCTTGGCCAAAACAACAATCATTTGGGAATGCTGAGCTTTCTCCTTGGAATTTGTGAGGATTTTGGTGGCCCAAATCCTGGGAAGCGATCAATGGCTCCAGAATCCCTCTCCTGTGGGTTTTTTTTTGGGATATTTCTCCCAGTTTTAACCTCAAGCTCCATAATCCATCTATTCCTCAGCAGGGAGTTGTATCAGCCGCCAAAATTCTTATTCCCATCAGGAAGGGGAGAATCCCAGAACATCCCTCAGGTTAATAAAAATCAACATTTTAAAATATCGGGAGGATTTTATTGCCCTTTTCTCTCTTTGTCGCCAGCAAGTATTTGGGAGTCATTTTCATGAAACGCTCCCGTGATCCAATCGATCCCAACCCCCTTTCCAGAGAACCACAGGAATTTAAAACACTCCAGTCTCTGCCTTTTCCTCTGGAGCAAGAGGGAATAATCCTGAGCCAGCCATTAAATCAAAAATTAAATCTCCTCAGAGAGCGCCCGCCGGTCCGATCCGCTCAAAGACAACAAACAGCGGGAATTTATCACGGGAATTCATCCCGGTGCCTGCCAGGGGAAGGATGGATGAGGGTGGAAAGCAAGGAGTTAAAAAACAAGTGGAAAAAAAAACCCCGATTGGAAAATCCACGGATTTCCGGGAAAAGGGAGAAAATCTGTCCGGATGTTTCTGTTTGGATGGGAACAACCCGCAGGCCAGCGAGCTCCTAAGGAATCACTTGGATTGCTTATTGTGGGAATCTCGTGGGAAGGGGCAATAGGGGGAAAAAGAGTTCATGATCTCTCCCAGGGTTTCAAGTGTTTATCAAGGACATAATTTTTCCAAGGTGGGGAAAATATTCCCCTCCTTCCCAGAGGCAGCTCTGGAGCTGGCAGCTCCTCGTTCCCCACATCCCAAAATCCGCAACGTGATCCATCCAAACTCCAGCAATTTTTCCAAGCTGTATTTCTCTGATCCAAAATAGCTTTTCCCTCCCCCCCACAATTCCCAGCCTTTTTCGTTGCTTTTTCTGCATAAAACAAATTCCTTTTGATCTTTAATTTTTCCTCCTCTCTTCAACATAATGAGCCCACATTCAGCAGAAGGAATATTCCCACTGAATTACTCCGGGACCTCTGGATCAGGACGGAGTCATTTCCATCTCCTTGAAAAAAGATGGAATTAAGAAAATTAAAGGAATTTGTTTAAAATAATTCCTGAAGTGGCTTTGGGTCCCCTGGAGCGTTTGGCGGACGCTCGGACAATTCTCCCTCAAATTTGGCCTTTTTTTTGGAGCTTCTCCTCCGTTTCGAGTGGGAATTTTTGGGATGGTTGCTCCCAAATAATGGAATATTTTTAAGGAATGGGATTTAGAAGTGTTGGGGCTCTGAGCCTGGCCTGGGTCATTTCCAGAGGATCCATCAGCGTTTCCATATCCTCGTTCCACCTCAATTCCCACCCATTCCAACCCAATTCCCCCCGCAATTCCACCTCCCACTTCTCCCACTCCTTCCTGCCCCTTCCCCACCCCTTCCTACTCAATTTCCCCTGTCTTTTCCACCTTCCCACACCAATTCCCGCCTTGCCCACCCATGCCACTTCTTTCCACACCCATCCACCTCACCATTCCATCCAATTCCCACTCTCCACCCATTCCTACTCCTTTCCCACCCCAATTCCACACCATTCAACCTAATTCCGCACCTCACCTTCTCATCATTCCACCCTTCCTACCTCACCTTCCTCCATTCTCCTTTACCCATTCATCCTATTCCCACCCCATTCCACCTCTCCCACCCAATCCCCACTTCTTTCACCCACCCATTCCCACCCAATTCCCACCTTCCCAATACCCATATTCCCATCTACTTCTTCCAACCCTTCCTCATCTCATTTCACCACACCATTCGCCACCATCTCATGTCCGAACTCTCTCCCTTACCACCCTTTCCCTCTCATTCCTACCCTTTCGCACCGATTCCCACCCCATTCCCAACTTCCCACCCATTCCCACCCATTCCATCCGTTCCCTCTCATCCCACCCTTCCCACCCCCATTCCAAGGATTTCCACGCCGCCATCCCACGTTAACCCTCCGGAAGCCGGACGTTCACTTTGCTTGGTGCACAAACACGAACTCATTTAGCAGCGCTAATAGCAGCTCGTAATTAGCGCGTGCTTCCAAAGGGGAAGGGAAATGAAGGAGAGGCGAAGGAAAGACGAGCAGAAAGAGGGGAGGGATTGGGAAGGGGGGGAAAACGGGAATACAAAGCATGGAGAGAAAGGTCAGGGATGAAATAGAAACGGGTTGTGTTTCTGGTTCTGCTCAGCTGGAAGCTCCAGGAAATGATTCAATACCGTATCCCAATATCCCAATATTCAATATTCCTGATATTCCATCCCATATGTTCCAGATTTCCAATTCCATATTCCCAATATTCCTGTATTCCAATATTCCCAATATTCCGAATATTCCCTGCAATATTTATTCAAATATTCCCAATATTCAGCATATTCTGAATATTGCCAATATTCCAATATTCGCTAATTCCAGATTCACCAGCCGGAGCTCAGAATTTCCAGGGAATTAAACTACCCAGAGGAGTGAAGAGAAATCCTTCCTCTCTCCTCCTTCCCTCATCTTCTTCCTCCCTTCTCCTTTTCTCTTCCTCCTCCTCTCCTCCAGGTTTACCAAACTGGAGTTTAGAGGAATCCAAATCCCAACCGCGATGGTGAATGGGATATTGGAGTATGGGATCAGTAGATGGCATGGATGGAGAAGGACTAGGATCCTGAGTTTGATATTTTTCCTGTTTTCCTCTTTTTTTCCCTGTTTTTCCCCTGTCCTGGTTTTATCTTTTTTCCGCCTGTTTTTTCTTTTTTGTGCTTCCCCTGTTTCTTTTTCCCTGTTTTTCCCTGGGGTTTATTTTCGGTTTTCCACTGTTTTTCCCATGTTGTCGTTTTTTTCCTGTCCCTTATCTGTCCTGAGCCAAGCTCCAAAAAACCTGTTTGGAACGCAAGCGGCTGCCTCGCCTGCGATTTCCGCACTGGCACTCGAAAAGGATTCCTGACCTCCTGGCCCTTTTGAAGCATAAAATCTTTTATTTCGTCTCCGCTCTCTGATGACTCACGGCCATCAGGGCGTTAATTGCTGGACATGTTCAGAAGTTGACGGAAAAATTGCGATCCAAGGGCCTCCCGCCTCGCCACAGATAATTGGGCGACCCAGAGGTTGCCCATCGTGTTCCACGCCCAGCGTCATTTTTCTGGATTTGGTGGTTCGAGTGGATGCATGGATTGTTAAATCAGTGGGAAGAGGCAGGGATGGGAAAGTTGGGATTTGGCGTCGCAGGGTCTGTGATTGTTCCGTAGGGGTTGTGGATGATCCAATGGACACAGATCCAAAAAAACCATTCCTGTGGTTTATTACCCAATAAAATGCTCATGCTGAGTTCCTTTCCATTAGATGGACAGGAAAGTGGGATATTCCATTGCTCCGACCCTAAATTGGTAAAAAAAATTCTGGTTTTGGGGGAAAGTTGGTTGGGACTTAATTAGGAGAGGAAATTCAGTTAATAAATTCAACATTTCAATCTCTTCTCTGATTTGGGAATGATGGTGGGGAGGCTTTAGGGACAAGCTGGTGATGGATGCACATCCCAGGAACTCGGATTTTATGGATGCACATCCCAGAATCTCGATTTTCATGGATGCACATCCCAGGAACTCAATTTTCATGGATGCACATCCCAGAATCTTGATTTTTATGGATGCACATCCCAGAATCTCAGTTTTTATTGATGTGCATCCCAGAACCTTGTTTTTTTATGGATGCACATCCCAGGAACTTGGATTTTATGGATGTGCATCCCAGAACTCAATTTTCATGGATGTACATCCCAGAATCTCGGTTTTTATGGATGCACATCCCAGGAACTCTGATTTTATGGATACACATCCCAGAATCTCAGGTTTTATGGAGCTTCTCCCGCCCCAGGACATGGATGATACCATCCAGGAATTCCTGGGACACGGAACTTTTCCAGGAAATCCACAGGGCAGAGGGGTTTGGCCTCATCCGCTGTTTATTCCCTGTTAATCCAGGAATTAAAACCTGGATCGGGATTTAGATAAACTCATCCCGAGTTTGTAATTCCAAAAAAAAAAAAAAAAAAAAAAACCAGTACAAATTCCAAAGTGGATTCCCTTGAGAGCAAATTACTGAAATTAAAGGAGAAAGGGTCGCTCCTTCCAGTTGGAATTCCTGTTGGAATTCCCAATCCCAGAGGATTGAAAATCCCATTTGAAATTCCCAAAATTCCCAAAAAGCTGCAGTTTGGGGCTGCCCATGGTCGGGGAGTGCCACCTGCTGTCCCTGCTCCAGGGACTGATCCATCCCAAATCCCGCACCGGGAATTCCCGGCCATTCCCAAATATTCAGGATGGGAAAAATCGTCACCTGGAAAAATCAGTGACCGTGTGGGGATCCCAAAATTGTTCCCTTCATCCCGCTGGGACAGCAGCAGGAATTTCCTCCTGGAAAAGGAGGAATCCAGGATTKGGAAGGAGCTGCTCAAAAAGCTTTGGAATGTCGGCATTCCTGGAGGTATCCAAGGAATTCTTGGGTGCGGCACTCAGGGTGGGGATCGGGCACGGGTTGATGATCCTGGAGGGATTTTTCCAGCCTCAGGAATGTGGGAATTCCACATGGCCACAGCTCCCTGGCAGGGTGGGGTATCCAGAGGAAAAGGCCAAAATTCCCAGGAAGAAGAGGCTGGGATGGGGCTGGAGCTGAGCAGGATTTGGGGGAAGGAAAATCTTYGCAGGAAAAAGGGAAAGAATTCCAGCAGGAAAAGGTCGGGGAGCGCAGGAAAAGAGGGAAAAGCAGCAAAGCTGAGCTTGGTTGTTAATTAAAAACCTGACTCTAATTAAGGGTATCCCCCCTCGGGCAGAGGGGTGATCCAGAGCTGATCCCGTGGCAAAATTCCTGCTTGGATTTGATGATCCAGAGCTGATCCCATGGCAAAATTCCCACTTGGATTTGATGATCCAGAGCTGATCCCATGGCAAAATTCCCTCTTGGATTTGATGATCCAGAGCTGATCCCATGGCAAAATTCCCTCTTGGATTTGATGATCCAGAGCTGATCCCGTGGCAAAATTCCTGCTTGGATTTGATGATCCAGAGCTGATCCCAAGGCAAAATTTCTGCTTGGATTTGATGATCCAGAGCTGATCCCGTGGCAAAATTCCCACTTGGATTTGTTTCCTGGGATGTGTCCGGAGGGTTTTGGGAGGGATCTGTGCCCGGGCAGGCTCCAGGAGCTGAGCAGGATTTGATGGAAGAACTGGAATCTCTTGGATCCTGCAAGAATCAGACTTTTCCCGAGAAAACAGCCTGGAAAAATCCTGCTTGGGAAGGCTGAATCCATCCTGGAGCCAATTCCAGGATCCTCCTTCACCACTAGATCGCAGCACATCCCCAATTTCTGCCTCCAGAGCATTCCCRGGCAGGGAAAAGGGGCCGCTGGAACATCTTGGAATTAGCGGAGCAAAAATCCAGGTGGGAAATGGTGTGGAAAGAAGGACACRGCCSAGAACATTCCTGCCCTTAGGATGAATCCAACCCCCRGRAATTTCCTGGATGAGCTGGGAAAAAATGCCCYRGGCAGCRTSCAGTGTGTCCAGGGCTTCCCAATTTCCCTTTTTCCATGGGGAAAAAGGTTGGAATAGGATCACTGGGATCTACTGGTTTCCCAAAGTCCTTGGGTAAACTTGTCAACGTTCCCAACATCCCAACCTTGGCCAAAACAACAATCCCTTTGGGAATGCTGAGCTTTCTCCTTGGAATTTGTGGGATTTGGTGGCCACAATCCTGGGAAGGCATCAAATGGCTCCAGAATCCCTCTCCTGTGGGKTTTTTTTTGGGATATTTCTCCCAGTTTTAACCCAGCTCCCATTAATCCATCTATTCCTCAGCAGGGAGTTGTATCCAGCTCCAAAATTCCATTTATTCCCATCAGGAAGGGGAGAAATCCCAGAACATCCCTCAGTTAATAAAATCAACATTTAAAATATCRGGATTTTATTCCCTTTTCCTCCTTTCCCAGCAGGTATTTGGAGTCATTTCATGGAAAAGCCGCCGTGATTCCAATCGATCCCAACCCCCTTTCCAGCAGAACCCAYGGAATTTAAAACACTTCCAGCTCTGCCTTTCCCTCTGGAGGAAGAYGGGAATAAATCCTGGGAGCCRGCCATAAATCAAAAATTAATCTCCYCRAAGCGCCCGGCCTGTCCCGATCCCTCAAACAACAAAACAGCGGGAATTTATCACGGGAATTCATCCCGGTGCCTGCCAGGGGAGGATGGATGAGGGTGGAAAAGCAAGGAGTTAAAAAAGATGGAAAAAAACCCCATGGAAATCCCGGATTTTCCAGGGAAAAGGAGAAAATCTGTCCGGATTTTTGTTTGGATGGGAACAACCCCGCAGCCAGCRGAGCTCCAAGGAATCCTTGGATGCTTTGATGTGGGAATCTCGTGGGAAGGGGCAAAGGGGGAACAAAGAGTTCCATGGATTCTCCCAGGGTTTCCAAGTGTTTACATCCAAGGAATATTTTTCCAAGGTGGGGAAAATATTCCCACTCCTCTCCCAGGAGCAGCTCTGGAGCTGCAGCCTCCTTGTTCCCACATCCCAAATCCCAACTGATCCATCCCAAACTCCAGCAATTTTCAAGCTGATTCCTCTGAATCCCAAAATAGCTTTTCCCTCCCCACAATTCCCAGCCTTTTTCGTTGCTTTTCCTGCAAAAAAATTCCTTTTGATCTTTATTTTTCCCTCCCTCTCTTCAACAAATGAAGCCCACAYTCAGCAGCAGGAATAATTCCCACTGGAATTACTCCGGGGACCTCTGGATCAGGACGGAGTCATTCCATCTCCTAAAAAAAAGATGGATTAAGAAATTAAAGGAATTTGTTAAAATAATTCCCTGGAAGTGGCTTTGGAGTCCCCTGGAGCGTTTGGGGACAGCTCGGACAATTCTCCCTCAAATTTGCCTTTTTTTGGAGCTTCTCCTCCTGTTTGGAGCTGGGAATTTTTGGGATGTTGCTCCCAAATATTTGGAATATTTTAAGGAATGGGATTTAGAAGTGTTGGGGCTCTGAGCCTGCCTGGGTCATTTCCAGAGGATCCATCCAGCGTTTCCATATCCCTCTTTCCCACCCATTCCCACCCATTCCAACCCTAATTCCCACCCCAATTCCCACCCCAATTCCCACTCATTCCCACTCCTTCCTGCCCCTTCCCACCCCTTCCTACTCATTTCCCCTGTCTTTTCACCCTTCCCACCCCAATTCCCGCCCCTCCCACCCAATTCCCACTTCTTTCCACCCCCAACCCATTCCATCCCAATTCCCACCATTTCCATCCCAATTCCCCACTTCCACCCATTCCTATCCTTTCCCACCCCAATTCCACCCATTCCCACCTAATTCCCACTCCTTCTCCACCCCTTCCTACTCATTCCCCTTACTTTCCACCCATTCCCACCCCAATTCCCACCTCTCCCCACCCAATCCCACTTCTTTCCACCCCCACCCATTCCCACCCCAATTCCCACTCATTCCCACTCCTTCCTGCCCCTTCCCACCCCTTCCCCTTCATTCCCCTCCTTTTCCACCCATTCCCACCCCAATTCCCAACCCTTCCCACCCATTCCCACCCATTCCCACTCCTTCCCTCTCATTCCCACCCTTTCCCACCCCCATTCCCAAGGATTTCCACACCGCCATCCCACGTTAACCCTCGGAGCCCGGCACGTTCCTTTGCTGGATGCACAAACACGAACTCATTAGCAGCGCTAATTAGCAGCTCTAATTAGCGCGATGCTCCAAAGGGAAGGGAAATGAAGGAGAGGCGAAGGAAGAGACAGAACAGAGGGGGGAGGGATTGGGAAGGGGGGAAAAAACGGGAATACAAAAGGCATGGAGAGAAAAGGTCAGGATGAAAATAGAACCGGGGTTGTTTTCTGGTTCTGCTCAGCTGGGAACAGCTCCAGGAAATATTCCCAATATTCCCGATATTCCCAATATTCCCAATATTCCAAATATTCCTGATATTCCCAATATTCCCAATATTCCAAATATTCCCAATATTCCCAATATTCCCAATATTCCTGATATTCCAAATATTCCCAATATTCCTGATATTCCCCATATTCCAAATATTCCTGGTATTCCAAATATTCCCAATATTCCCAATATTCCTGATATTCCCAATATTCCCAATATTCCCGATATTCCAGATTCCCAACCGGAGCTCAGAATTCCAGGGAATTCAAACTACCCAAGAGGAGTGACAGAGAAATCCTTCCTCTCCCTCCTTCCCTCATCCTTCTTCCTCCTTCCTCCTCTTCCTCCTCCTCCTCCTCCTCCTCCAGGTACCAAAAGCTGGAGTTTATAGGATCCAAATCCCAACCAGGATGGGATGGAATGGGATCCATGGGATGGGGTGGGATGGGATCAGTAGGATGGGATCCATGAGATGGGATAGGACTCAGGAGTCCTGAGATTGATATTTTTCCTGTTTTCCCTCTTTTTTTCCCTGTTTTTCCCCGTCCCTGTTTTTTTCTTTTTTCCCTGTTTTTTCTTTTTGTCCTTGCCCCTGTTCTTTTTCCCTGTTTTCCCTGGGTTTTTTCCCTGTTTTTTCCCCATTTTCCCGTGTTTTTTCCCTGTCCCTGTTTATTTCCCTGTCCTTGAGCCAGAGGAGCTCCAACAAAACCATTGGAACGACAAGCGCTGCCCTCGCCTGCGATTCCGCTCACGGCACTCGCAAAGGATTCCTGACCTCCTGGCCCTTTTTGAAGGCATAAAAATCTTTATTTCCGTCCCTCCTGATGACTCCACGGCCATCAGGGCYGTTAATTGCTGGAATGTTCCACGGGGACACACCTGAGTGTTCACCAAACCCGGGGCTGGGATTTGGGAAGGACACACCTGAGGTGTCACAAACCCGGGTGGATTTGGAAGGACACACCTGAGTGTCACACACCGTGGGTGGGATTTTGGGAAGACACACCTTGAGTGTCACAAACCCGGTTGGGATTGGGTAGGACAACACCGATGTCGACAAACCCACGTGGGATTTGGGAAAGACACACCTTGAGTGTTCACAAACCTGGGCGGGATTGGAAGGACACACCTGAGTGTCACACACGGGTGCGGGATTTGGGAAAGGACACACCTGAGTGTCACACACCGGGTGGGATTTGGGAAGGACACACCTGAGTGTCACCAAAACCGGTCAGTGGATTGTGGAAGGACACACCTGAGTGTCACACCACGGGGTTGGGATTTGGGAAGGACCACACCTGATGTCACACACCGCGTGGGATTTGGGAAGGACACACCTGAGTGTCACCAAACCCGGTGGATTCTGGAAGGACACACCTGTAGGGTGTCGCGAAAGCCGCGGGTGGGATTTGGTCAAGGACACACCTGAGTGTCACACACCGGGTGCGGATTGGAAGGACACACCTGAGTGTCACAAACCCAGGTGGGATTTGGGAAGGACACACCTGAGCTGTCACAAACTGCATGGGATTTGGGAAGGACACACCTAGTGTCACACACGGGTGGGATTTGGGAAGACCACACCTGAGTGTCACACACCGGGTGGGATTTTTGGGAAGGACACACCTGAGTGTCACAAACCCGGGTGGATTTCGGGGAAGGACACACCTGAGTGTCACACACGGGTGGGATTTGGGAAGGACACACCTGAGGTTCACAACCCGGGTTGGGATTTGGAAGGACACACCTGAGTGTCACAAACGGTGCGATTTGGGAAGGACACACCTGCAGTGTCAACAAACCCGTTGTGGGTTTGGGAAGGACAACCTGAAGTGTCACAAAACCAGGTGGGATTTGGGAAGGACACACCTGAGTGTCACAAACCCGGGGTTGCGGATTTGGGAAGGGGAAACCTGAGTGTCACAAACCCGGTGGGATTTGGGAAGGACACACCTGCAGTGTCACAAACCCAGGGTGGGATTTGGGAAGGACACACCTGAGTGTCAAAACCCGGGTGGGATTTTGGGGTTCAAGAGACACACCTGAGTGTCACAAACAGGATGGGATTGTGGGAAGGAACCACCTGAGTGTCACAAACCGGGTGGATTGGGAAGGACACACCTGAGTGTCACACACCGGGTGTTGATTTGGGAAGGGACCCACACCTGAGTTGTCACCAAACCGGCGTGTGGATTTGGAAGGGAACACACCTGAGTGTGTCACAAAACCCGGGGTGGGATTTGGAAGGGACACACCTTGGAGTGTGCACACACCGGGTGCGGATTTGGGAAGGACACAACCTGGGTGAGTGTCAAACCAGGGGGGATTGGAAGGACACACCTGAGTGTCACAAACCCGGGTGGGATTTGGGAAGAGACACACCTGAGTGTCGAACCGAGTGGGATTTGGGTAAGGACACACCTGAGTGGTCACACAAACCCGGTGGGATTTGCGGAAGGACACACCTGAGTGTCTCACAAAAACAGCGTGGGGATTTGGGAAGGACACACCTGAGTGTCACACACGGGCGGGATTTGGGAAAGGACACACCTGAGTGTCACACACCCAGGTGGGAGTTGGGAAGGACACCACCTGAGTGTCACCAAAACCAGTTTGGGATTTGGGAAGGACGACACCTGAGTGTCACACACTGGGTGGGATTTGGGAAGGACACACCTGAGTGTCACACACTGGGTGGGATTTGGAAGGGAAACACCTTGAGTGTCACAAACCGCGTGGATTTGGGAGGACACACCTGAGTGTCACAAACCCGGGTGGGATTTGGGAAGGACCACCTGAAGTGTTCCACAACCCGGGCGGTTGGATTTGGCAAAGGACCACACCTGAGTGTCACAAACCACGTGGATTGGGAAGGACACACCTGAGTGGGTCAACAAACCCGGGTGGGATTTTGGGAAGGACACACCCTGAGTGTCACAACACCGGGTGGGATTTGGGAAGGACACACCTAGTGTCACAAACGGGTGGGATTTGGGAAGAATTCCTCCCTGGGAGGGTGGGAGGGGGCTGGATGGATTTCCCAGAGGATCGGGCTGCTCCATCCTGGGGATGTCCCAGCCAGCCTGAAAAACCTGGTGATGGTATTGGAAATGTCCCTGCCCCATGGAATGGGGATCGTTGAATCCTAAAATTGGGAAATTTTAGCCCTTCCAGTCCAACCCATTTCCATTCTTGGAGCTTCCCTCCCTCTCTTTTTCCCAGGCCCTTCCCAGCCATCCCGGAGCTCCAGGCTCCTCTGGCTCCTCACAAACCCTCGCTGGAGGCTGGACAGGGAAGAAATCCCAACAAAACAGGCCAAAAACTGTTGTTTACAAAAACCCCCAAATTCATTTATTTCTCCTCAACTCACATTCCCTGGGCTCTGCTCTCCCCATCCTTTGGCACTGCCCAGCTCACCAGGGAATGGCTCATTATTGGGGAATTTCCAAAAAAAAAAAAAAAAAAAAGGGAAGAAAAGCCTGGGGATCTGCTTTTTGGGGGGCACTGAAATTTTTTTCTGCAGCTTTGGCAACATCCTGGGGGCTGTATGAGGCTCAGACTGGCTGGACGAGGTTTTGCCTCCAGTTTGTCCCAGTTCCCAGGCAGGGAAGCCCCTGGAAAAGGCGCTGGGAGATTGGGAATGTTCCTGGCTGGAAAAGGAGGAGGAGGAGAGGAGGAAGAGGAGGAGGAGGCTGCGGGTTTGGCCATGGCATCGAGATCTCCAAATCCTCCGATTATTTAATCCCCGGTTTTGTTTTAGGCTGAGGGAAAGGCCTTAGTGAGGGCGGAAGAGGGTTGGGTTTGTGAGGAAGAGGAGGTGTGGGAGTCCGGGAATTCTGATCCTAGGGAGAAATCCTTAAAATTCCAGCTCTGGGGGCGCTCAGCTCCACTCTGGAGCAGGCAGAAAATGGGGAGTCTGGGATGCGTTCATGGGCGTTTTCCCTCTCAGGTATCCTGTCGTGGGATCCCGAATCTGCCCCGAATTCCATTGTGGGGTCTGGCCATGGAATCCAGGCTTTATGGGAATAAATTTGGCGTGTGTGGATAGGATTATTGGAATCAGGCCCTGGTGTGGATGACTTGGGAACGCTTTCCAAACCATTTTCCCGAATTCCAGAGGAGCTTGCTGGAGTGATCCTTCTGTTCTGTTTCTGGGATTAAACATTCACCTCCCTCAGTCCCTTCTAGAGCACTGGAGCATCCCAGGCGCTTCCAAGCTGTATCCAGCCTGCAAATTCCCCTTGGGAAAGCCGCCCTGTGTTCCCTTACCTTGGGGCTCAGCGCCCCCTGTCCGGAGTTGTGACATTTCCAGGAAATCTTCCAGTATTCTCCCTTCCAGTTGTGTCCACTGCCACATCTGCTGCCACTTCCCAAGGAAAACTGCGGACACCTGGGGGTGTTGTGGAAGCTGGAATTTTGGGAACAAACAGGAGAAATTCACCGAGGGAGGCCGGAACCATCCCAGCGTGTTTGCCATGTCCCCCCTTCCTGGCTCCCTCCTTTCCGCCTGGGATCCGTAATTGCTCTAAACCTCATCTCCAATTCTTTGATGCTCCAGTTCCTTTCGTTATGGAAATCCCAGCGTGTGGAAATGCGTGGATTTATTGGAATGCGGAGTTGTTTGCAGTCCGAGGGGAACCTTGGATTGTCACAATCAAAAGGACGAGGAAAAATGATGCCGGGAAGTCGGAGCCCTGTTGGAAAAATCGATTCCGGTTTGATTTTGCCAACAGAGGTCGGCAGGAAGTGGGAGAGGGCTGAACTGGGGAAAGAAATCTCCCGTTATTCTGGGAATGTTTTCAAGAGAGGAAGGAAGGGGAAAAAGGAAGCGGAAAAGGAGGAAAGAGGGAAAAAGGAAGGAAAGGGGAAAAAAGGCGGAAAAGAGTGGGAAAAAAGGGAGAAGGGAAGGGAAGGAGGGAGGGAAGGGAAGGGAAGGAAGGGAAGGGAAGAGGAAGAGGAAGGCGAAAGGAAGGCGAAGGAAAGGAAGGAAGGGAAGGGAATGGGAAGGGAAGGGAAGGGAAGGGAAGGAAGGAAGGGAGGGAAGGAAGGGAAGGGAAGGGGAAGGAAGGAAGGGAAAGGGAGGGAAGGAAGGGAAGGAAGGGAAGGAAGGAAGGGAGGAAGAGGAAGGGAAGGGGGAAGGGAAGAAGGAAGGGAAGGGAAGGGGAAATCCCAAATTCCCAACAGGGCCGATGAACTCCATTCCCTCCGCCAAGGATTTCTGCGGAAGGCCAAGGAGCATCCTCAAGCGAAATCGTCCCATCGAAGCTGTCACCCGATGGGCAGGAGGAGGAATTGAGGGTTTTTCTGCTGTGGATGCTGAAGGAGCCTTGGACGAAGAAAATCTTCCAAAATATGGAATGTTTGGAAGGGGAGGTCACTGAGCCCCTGAGCAGGGACATTCTCCTGCTAAACCTTTATCCCAAGAGCCAGGCAGGACGATATCCCATGGAAAAACAGCACAGCCGACCACTCCCACGGCTCCAAAAAATCCAGGAAAAAACCAGAATTTGGCAAACAAAAAAAAAAAAAAAAAGGTGAGAGAAGCAAAACAGCCTTTGTCTCAGGAAAAGGGGAGGAGAAAGCTCGGGAATGTTTTCCAACAACCCCCCTGCTCCAGCACAAGAAGACAAATGACAAACGAGGTGAACTCGGAGGCTGGCAGAGAAAAATCTTGGCAGCGGGCGGAAAACGCGCTGCCAGATTCGGGGAATTTTTAACTGGCATTTAATTAGCGGCACTCAGGTGTCACAGGAGCGGTGGCAGTGCCGCGTTCCTGGCATTTGTTAATTAAAGCTGCTCCTGACAGGGATTAACGACTTTTATGAATCTGTTGTCTTAATGTTTCTTATTAAGTTTTGACTTTTCCCTTCCCCCACCCGTGCTGCCAGTTTTCTGGGAATTGCAGCATCCAAAGGGATGGGAAATGTGAGGGCAGGGGTGGCACAGCTACCTGCCAGGCTCCCAAAAAAATTTGGAATTTTCGGGTTGAGGTGGGGAACAGGGAGAGGAGGGGCGTGGCCACAGAGGGTAAATTTTTGGAGGTGCTGCTGCTGGAGGAAAATGGAATCTGCGGATCAAGGTGGGAGATCCCAGCGCTGCTGGTGGAAAAAAAATGGAATCAAGGATCAAGGTGGGAGATCCAGGGCTGCTGTGGAAAAAAATGTGAATCAGGATATGGGTGTGGAGATCCCAGCCCTGCTGGTGGCGAAAAAAATGGGAATCAGGGATCAAGGTGGGAGATCCTGCTTTGACCTCCTCTCCAAAGGGCTTTGCTGCCCTTTGGAGAAAAAAAAAATGATTAGAAAAAAATTGGGAATCTGGGATGAGTGTGGGAGAATCCCAGCCCTGCTGATGGAGCTCCATCTGAAAGTCTCCAGGAGGACTCGAGAAAATAGCTCTGAAAACTGGGAGCAGGGAAGGAGGAGGAAGAAGGAATTCTAGCAGACTGGAACCTCAGAAATGGGGGAAAATGGATCCATAGTTTCCTCCCCAGTGGAGCACTGGGTGGGATTCTCCCCATCCCATCCCATGGATCCCATCCCATGGATCCCATCCCACTTCATGGATCCATTGGTATCCCATTCCCATGGATCCACATCCATGGATCCCATCCCATCCATGGATCCCATCCCATTCCATGGATGCCATCAATCCCATCCCATGGATCCCATCCCATCCCATCCATGGATTCCATGGATCCCATCCCATTCTATGGATCCCATGGATCCCATGGATCCATGGATCCCATCCATCCCATGGATCCCATCCCATTCCATGGATGCCATTCAATCCCAATCCCATCCCATTCCATGGATCCCATGGATTCCCATGGATCCCATAGATCCCATTCCCATCCCATCCCATCCCATCCCATCCCATCCCATCCCATCCCCATCCCATCCCATCCCATCCCATGGATCCCATGGATCCCCTCCATCCCATCCCGATGGATGCCATCAATCCCATCCCATGGATCCCATCCCATCCCTTCCATCCCATCCCATCCCATGGATCCATGGATCCCATCCCAGGTGCTTTAGGACACTGCCCACCAGAACCGGGCATGGAACACGTTTTTTCCCCCAAAATCCACGTGCAGGATCCAGCAGGATCCTCCTTCCAGCCACTTCCCAGGCCTGCCGCATTCCCACATTCCGGAGAACTCCCGCTGGGCGCCCACGGGAGGCAAGGCTGGCGCTGCTCCCCAGTCCGGCGCTGACATTCCTGGAAGAGCGGGAGGCAGAAACCCGCGGCGGGAGAGCACGAATCCCCCGGAATAGATCCCGCTGCTCCGGCTAAATTTTAGCATTCCATGTTCTCCTCGGAACGACTGGGCTCCGGCAATTAACTAATTGATGGATGATTAAGGTTCGCTCCCGCGCATCGCATTTCCAGCCTCTCTCCCACTCCTTCCCTGAATAATAATTCCTGGATAATTTTAAACCACCGGCGGAGCATTCCCAGGAAAGCCGGAGGTTGAAAGGGAAAAGGGAAATGAGCTGAGAATGAGCAGGGAGAGGATAAATCCCCAAATCCCCTGATTGCTTATCCCAAATCCGGGATGGGGTTGCGGATCCGGCTGGGATCATCCTGAGGTCTCAGGGAGAGGGACAGCTCCAGAATGGGACGGAAGCACAGGAATGTTGCTGGCTGGATTGCTGGGATGCATCCAGGCTCCATTCCTTGGCTGGAAATGGCATTATCCCGGGCATGGGTTGGGCAGGAAGGATCCCAGAAACTTCATCCTATTTCTCCCTCAACACCTCTCACGTGTCCCAGGCTGCTCCAAAGCTCCATCCAGCCTGGCCTTGGACGTTCAGGGATCCAGGGGCAGCTTCTCAGGAGAATTCCATCCCAGCCCCTCACAGCTGGGAATTCGTTCCCAATATTCCATCTATCCCTTCCCTCTGGCAGTGGGAAGCCATTCCCTGAGTCTGGTGCTCCAGCTCCTGGTGAGGATTCCCTTTCCATGTTCAGGAATTATCCTGGCTGGTTGACCACCGGCAGAACCATCCTGGATCCATCTCACGCTGCTTCCCAAGGGATTTTCCTGTCCTGCCCAGTATTCCCAACACTGCAGGCAGATCATGGCCTCCAGAGACTCATTCCTGCTGATCCATGTCCTGTCCGTGCCTAACCAGATTCTAATTTATTAATTAAATGCTGTGGTTAATCACAGGGGTGAGGATTAATGAGGGCGAATCCTGCAGAGTATTCCTTGGGAAGAGACAGCTCCACTCATCCAGCATCACCCTGGGGTTTTTGGGAAGCTCAGGACTCATGAGGAAAGTCCGTTGGAGATGCTCCCAAACCTTTCAGGATGGAATTATTTCCCATGGAATTATCCCGAGGCTGGCGCTGCTGGAAGCATCGGGAAGCACCGGCTCGGATTTGTTGGGGCAAGGCTTGGAACGAGAGACAATTCCTCCCAGAAAATAATTCCATGGACAAATTTCACCTGGGAAACTTCCTTGTGAGCAGCTTTGGATTTTTCTGGCCGGACAAAAATAAAGGAATGGAATGACTCTGCGGCAGCTGCACAGAGAAGGAGATATTTGGGATGAACTCCGAGCTCTGGCTCAGTTTTCCTTCCCTCCCTTCCCTTCCCAGGCAGGATGGCTCTGGGATTTCTGGGGATGGCAGCTCTGGATGCACTTTCTGGAAATCTCTCTCCAAAAGTTTCCTTTGATTTGGCTGTTGGCTCCAGCACGGGGAGCCAAGAAATCCATCAGCAAAATATTAATGGAAAAAAACAGAGTTGGAGGAGCTCACGGAGGAGAAATTTGGCTCCTCTGTTCGGGATTGGTGGCTGAAAAACTGGGAAATGTTGGGAATTCAGGCTCTGGGACATGAGAAATGTTGGAATTCAGGGCATTGGGGAAATGTTGGGAATTCAGACATGTGGAAATGTTGGGAAGCCAGAAATTCCCCCTGAGCCTCCTTTTGCTCAGGCTGAGCCCCTTCCCAACTCCCTCAGGATTCTCCAAATTCCTCCCCAACTCCCTCAGGATTCTCCAAACCCTTCCCAGCTCCATTCCTTTCCCCGGACACTCTCCAGCCCCAAAATGTCCTCCCTTGAACTGAGGGAAGTAATGGATAATTCCCTTTCCTCAGGATCAACTCCACAGATCAGTCAAGAATTAAATAATTTGGGGTTGGAACAAGATCATTTAAGGCCCCTCCAACCCAAACCTCATTATAATTCCACGGATAATGCATTATTCCCTGGATAATGAAGTATTAGGCGGCTGCCGTGTTGCAGGAATTCCTGGGAATCATTCCGGGAGGAGAAATCCATAGGATGCAGCAGCTCCCTCCTCACTTCATCTAAAATTAACTCCGCTCTCGAGCTGCACTTAAGCAAAACCAGTGCCTATGGCCACGCGGGGCTCCTGGATGCAGGAAACCAGGAATTCCGGATAATGGAGGGCTCTGGAATAATCCTCGGGAAGTTCATCCACCTGGAGGATCCTCGGGAAGTTTCATCACCTGGAGATCCTCGGAAGTTCCATCACCTGTTTAAACCCGCAGTGCCGGAATTGGAATGGGAAATTCCCCCTCTCTTCCCGTGGCTGCGATTTGGGCGAGCTGGAGGAAAAAATGTGAAATGAGAAAAGGTGGATAAAGGAGGCCGGGAGGGATCCGAGGGGATTTTGGGGAATGCGCAAATCCTGAGGTTTGCTGGAAGGGAAGGGGAGAAGGACGCTGATATTTATAGAACCTTGATTAATCCTTGATTTGCTGCCTGCTCAGATTCCGGTTGGGAATCAAATCTGCACTCCA
>NDFG01000152.1:307173-323419 GCA_002167245.1 Sporophila hypoxantha
GAAGTTGAGGAAAAATTGCGATCCAAGGGCTCTCCCGCCTCGCGCAGAATAATTGGGGACCCAGAGGTTGCCCCACGTGTTCCCAGCCCAGCTCATTTTTCTGGATTTGGTGGCTCAGTGGATGCATGGATGTAAATCAGTGGGAATGAGGCAGGGAATGGGAAAGTTGGGAATTTTGGGGCACGGTCTGTGATGTCCGTAGGGGTTTGGGATGATCCATATGGACACAGATCCAAACAAAAACCATTCCTGTGGCTTTATTCCAATAAAATGCTTCATGCATGAGTTCCTTTCCCATTAGGTGGACAGGAAAGTGGGATTTCCCATTGCTCCAAGACCCTAAATTGGTAAAAAAAAATCCTGGTTTTGGGGGAAGTTGGTTGGGACTTAATTAGGAGAGGAAATCAAGTTAATAAATTCAACATTTCAATCTCTTCTCTGAGGCCTGCTAGGGCTCCAGAAAAAAAAGCAGGAAAAGAGCCCTGATCCTACAGGAAATGCAGAAAAGATCTCAACCCATACAGGAACGCCAGGAGAGGCCCTGATCCTACAGGAATGCAGAAAATAGACCAATCCTACAGAAAGGCAGGAGAGAGCCCTGATTCCTACAGGAAAATGCAGGAAAAGAATCCTAATCCTACAAGAAAGGCAGGAGAGAGCCCTGATCCATACAGGAGACGCATTTCCAGGGTGAAATGTTGATTATTGACTTGATTTCTCTCCCTAATTAATCCCAACCAACTTCCCCCAAAACCAGGATTTTTTTACCAATTTAGGGTCTGGAGCAATGGGAAAACCCACTTTCCTGTCCATCCTAATGGGAAAGAACTCATCATGAAGCTTTATATTGGGAATAAAGCCACAGGAATGGTTTGTTTTTGGATCTGTGTCCATTGGATCATCCCAAACCCTCACGGACATCACAGACCGTGACCCCAAAATCCCAACTTTCCCATTCCTGCCTCATTCCCACTGTATTTACAATCCATGCATCCACGAGACCACCAAATCCAGAAAAATGAGCTGGGCTGGGGACACGTGGGCAACCTCTGGGTCCCCCAATTATTCTGGGCGAGCGGGAGAGGCCCTTGATCCGCAATTTTCCGTCAAACTTTTGGAACATTTCCAGCAATTAACGGCCCTGATGGCCGTGAGTCATCAGGCAGGGACGGAAATAAAGATTTTTATGCCTTCAAAAGGGCGGAGGTCAGGAATCCTTCGAGTGCCGTGAGCGGAATCGCAGGCGAGGCAGCCCTTGTCGTTCCAACGGTTTTGTTGGAGCGCTCTGGCATAAGGACAGGGAAATAAACAGGGACAGGGGAAAAAACCCAGCGGGAAAACGCGGGAAAAAATAGGGAAAAAAACCCCAGGGAAAACAGGGAAAAAGAACAGGGGCAAGGACAAAAGAAAAAAACAGGGGAAAATAAAACCCGGACAGGGGAAAAACAGGGAAAAAAAGAGGGAAACAGGAAAAATATCAACTTCAGGACTCCTGATTCCCATACCCATCTCATGGCATCCCATTACCATTCCATTCCATCCGCGTTGGGATTTGGATCCTATAAACTCCAGCTTTGGTAACCTGGAGGAGGAGGAGGAGGAAGAGGAGGAAGGAGGAAGAAGGATGAGGGAAGAGGAAAGGAAGGATTTCTCTGTCACTCCTCTTGGGTAGTTTGAATTCCCTGGAATTCTGAGCTCCGGTGGAATCTGGAATATTAGGGAAATTATTGGAATATTGGAATACTGGGAATACTGCGGAATATTGGGAATATTGGGAATATCAGGAATTATTTTGGAATATGGGAATATTGGGAATATTGGGAATATTGGGAATATCGGAATACTGGAATATTAGGAATATCAGGAATATTTGGAATATTGGGAATATTGGGAATATTGGAATATTTCCTGGAGCTGTTCCCAGCTGAGCAGAACCAGAAAACAACCCCGTTCTATTTCATCCTGACCTTTTCTCTCCATGCCTTTTGTATTCCCGTTTTCCCCCTTCCCAATCCCTCCCCTCTTTCTGTCTCTCTTCCTTCGCCTCTCCTTCATTTCCTTCCCTTTGGAGCATCGCGCTAATTAGAGCTGCTAATTAGCGCTGCTAATGAGTTCGTGTTTGTGCATCCAGCAAAGGAACGTGCCGGCTCCGAGGGTTAACGTGGGATGCGGCGTTGGAAATCCTTGGGAATGGGGTGGGAAAGGTGGGAATGAGAGGGAAGGAGTGGAATGGGTGGGAATGGGGAGGGAAGGGTTGGGAATTGGGGTGGGAATGGGATGCGAAAAGGAGGGAATGAAGGGAAGGGGTGGGAAGGGCAGGAAGAGTGGAATGAGTGGATGGGTGGGAATTAGGTGAAGGTGAAAGAGGAATGATGGAGGGTGGGAATGAGTAGGAATGGGTGAGAGAGTGATTGAGTGGGAATGGTGGGAATTGGTGGGAATGGGTGGGGGTGGAAAGAAGTGGGATTGGGTGGGGAGAGGTGGGAATTGGGTGGGATAGGGATGGGAATGGGTGGAAAGAAGGGGAATGAGTAGGAAGGGGTGGGAAGGGGGGAGGATGAATGGAATGGGGTGGGAATTGGGGTGGGAATTAGGGTTGGAATGGGTGGGAATTGGGTGGAGAAGGAGTAGGAAGAGTGGGAAGGAGTGGGAATTGGGATGGAATGGGTGGGGGTTGGAAAGAAGTGGGATTGGGTGGGAAGAGGCGGGAATTGTGGTGGGAATGGGTGGAAAAGAAGGGAATGAGTAGGAAGGGGTGGGAAGGGGCAGGAAGGAGTGGGAATGAGTGGGAATTGGGGTGGGAATTGCGGTTGGGAATGGGTTGGGAATTGAGGGTGGAACGAGGATATGGAAACGCTGATGGATCCTCTGGAAATGACCCAGGCAGCCTCAGAGCCCCAACACTTCTAAATCCCATTCCTTAAAATATATCAAATATTTGGGAGCAACATCCCCGAAAAATCCCACACTCTGACAGGAAGGAGAAGCTCCAAAAAAAGGCCAAATTTGAGGGAGAATTGTCTGAGCTGTCCCCAAAGCTCCAGGGACTCCAAAGCACTTCAGGGAATTATTTTAACAAATTCTTTAATTTCTTAATCCATCTTTTTTTAGGAGATGGAATGACTCCGTCCTGATCCAAGAGTCCCCGGAGTAATTCCAGTGGGAATTATTCCTGCTGCTGAGTGTGGGCTCATTTGTTGAAGAGAGGGAGGGAAAAATAAAGATCAAAAGGAATTTTTTTGCAGGGAAAAGCAACGAAAAAGGCTGGGAATTGTGGGGAGGGAAAAGCTATTTGGATTCAGAGGAATCAGCTTGAAAATTGCTGGAGTTTGGGATGGATCAGTTGGGATTTTGGAGTGTTGGGAACAAGGAGGATGCAGCTCCAGAGCTGTCCTGGGAGAGGAGTGGAAGTTTTTCCCCACCTTGGAA
This sequence comes from Sporophila hypoxantha, assembly GCA_002167245.1. Taxonomy (NCBI): domain Eukaryota; kingdom Metazoa; phylum Chordata; class Aves; order Passeriformes; family Thraupidae; genus Sporophila; species Sporophila hypoxantha. The sequence goes on from NDFG01000152.1 coordinate 310,603, forward strand.
AAATATTCCTTGGATGTAAAACACTTGAAACCCTGGAGAATCCATGGAACCTCTTTGTTCCCCCTTTGCCCCTTCCCACGAGATTCCCACATCAAAGATTCGCAAGGATTCCTTGGAGCTCTGTGGCTGCCGGGGTTTTCCCATCCAAACAAAAATCGGCACAGATTTTCTCCTTTTCCCTGGAAAATCCGGAGTTTCCATGGGGTTTTTTTTTCCATCTTTTTTTAAACTCCTTGCTTTTCCACCCTCATCCATCCTCCCCTGGCAGGCACCGGGAGAATTCCCGTGATAAATTCCGCCTGTTTTGTTGTTTGAGGGATCGGACAGGCCGGGCGCTTCGGGAGATTAATTTTTGATTTATGGCCGGCTCAGGATTTATTCCCATCTTCCTCCAGAGGGAAAGGCAGAGCTGGAAGTGTTTTAAATTCCATGGTTCTGCTGGAAAGGGGGTTGGGATCGATTGGAATCACGGCGGCTTTTCCATGAAATGACTCCAAATACCTGCTGGGAAAGGAGAAAAGGGAATAAAATCCTGATATTTTAAATGTTGTTTTATTAACTGAGGGATGTTCTGGATTCTCCCCTTTCTGATGGGAATAATGGAATTTTGGAGCTGGATACAACTCCCTGCTGAGGAATAGATGGATTAATGGGAGCTGGCGTTAAAACTGGGAGAAATATCCCAAAAAAAACCCCACAGGAGAGGGATTCTGGAGCCATTGATGCCTTCCCAGGATTGTGGCACCAAAATCCTACAAATTCCAAGGAGAAGCTCAGCATTCCCAAAGGGATTGTTGTTTTGGCCAAGGTTGGGATGTTGGGAACGTTGACAAGTGTACCCAAGGACTTTGGGAAAACCAGTAGATCCCAGTGATCCTATTCCAACCTTTTTCCCCATGGAAAAAGGGAAATTGGGAAGCCCTGGACACACTGGATCTGCCCAGGGCATTTTTTTCCCCAGCTCATCCAGAAATTTCCTGGGGGTTGATTCATCCTAAGGGCAGGAATTTCTCGGCCGTGTCCTTCTTCCACAACCATTTCCCACCTGGATTTTTGCTCCGCTAATTCCAAGATGTTCCAGCGGCCCCTTTTCCTGCCCGGGAATGCTCTGGAGGCAAAATTGGCGGATGTGCTGCGATCTAGTGGTGAAGGAGGATCCTGAATTGGCTCCAGGATGGATTCAGCCTTCCCAAGCAGGATTTTTCAGGCTGTTTTCTCGGGAAAAGTCTGATTCTTGCAGGATCCAAGAGATTCCCAGTTCCTCCATCAAATCCTGCTCCGCTCCTGGAGCCTGCCCGGGCACAGATCCCTCCCAAAAACCCTCCGGACACATCCCAGGAACAAACCAAGTGGGAATTTTGCCACGGGATCAGCTCTGGATCATCAAATCCAAGCAGAAATTTTGCCTTGGGATCAGCTCTGGATCATCAAATCCAAGCAGGAATTTTGCCACGGGATCAGCCCTTGGATCATCAAATCCAAGAGGAATTTTGCCTGGCATCAGCTCTGGATCATCAAATCAGAGGAATTTGCCATGGGATCAGCCTCTGATCAGCAAATCCAAGTGGGATTTTGCCATGGATCAAGCTCTGGATCATCAAAATCCAAGCAGAATTTTGCCACGGGATCAGCTCTGGATCACCCCTCTGCCCGAGGGATACCCTAACTTAGAGTCAGTTTTGACATTAACAACAAGCTCAGCTTGCTGCTTTTCCCTCTTTTCCTGCGCTCCCGACCTTTTCCTGCTGGATTCTTTCCCTTTTTCCTGCGAAGATTTTCCTTCCCCAAATCCTGCTCAGCTCCAGCCCCATCCCAGCCCTTCTTTCTGGGAATTTGGCCTCTTTCCTCTGGATACCCCACCCTGCCAGGAGCTGTGGCCATGTGGAATTCCCACATTCCTGAGGCTGGAAAAATCCTCCAGGATCATCAACCCGTGCCGATCCCACCCTGAGTGCCGCCACCCAAGAATTCCTTGGATACCTCCAGGAATGCCGATTCAAAGCTTTTGAGCAGCTCCTTCCCAATCCTGGATTCCTCCTTTTCCAGGAGAAATTCCTGCTGCTGTCCCAGCGGGATGAAGGGAAACAATTTTGGGATCCATCTCTCTCTTTTGGGGTGGCCTGGAGTGCAGATTTGATTCCCAACCGGAATCTGAGCAGCAGCAAATCAAGGATTAATCAGGTGCTATAAATACCAGCGTCCTTCTCCCATTCCCTGCCAGCAAACCTCAGGATTTGCACATTCCCCAAAATCCCCTCGGATCCCTCCCGGCCTCCCTTTATCCACCTTTTCTCATTCCACATTTTTCCTCCAGCTCGCCCGAACCGCAGCCACGGGAAGAGAGGGGGAATTTCCATTCCCAATTCCCGGGCACTGCGGGTTTAACAGGTGGATGAACTTCCCGAGGATCCTCCAGGTGGATGAACTTCCCGAGGATCCTCCAGGTGGATGAACTTCCCGAGGATATTCCAGAGCCCTCCATTATCCCGGAATTCCTGGTTTCCCGCATCCAGGAGCCCCCGGCGTGGCCATGGCAACTGGTTTTGCTTAAGTGCAGCTCGAGAGCGGAGTTAATTTTAGATGAAGTGAGGAGGGAGCTGCTGCAATCCTTGGATTTCTCCTCCCGGAATGATTCCCAGGAATTCCTGCACCACGGCAGCCGCCTAAACTTCATTATCCAGGGAATAATTCATTATCCGTGGAATTAYAATGAGGTTTGGGTTGGGAGGGGCCTTAAAGATCTTGTTCCAACCCCAAATTGGATCTGTGGAGTTGATCCTGAGGAAAGGGAATTATCCATTATTCCCTCAGTTCAGGGAGGACATTTTGGGGCTGGAGAGTGTCCGGGGAAGGGATTGGAGCTGGGAAGGGTTTGGAGAGTCCTGAGGGAATTGGGGAGGAATTTGGAGAATCCTGAGGGAGTTGGGAAGGGGCTCAGCCTGGAGCAAAGTAGGCTCAGGGAGAATTTTTGGCTCCCAACATTTCCCAATGTCTGAATTCCCAACATTTCCCAATGCCTGAATTCCCAACATTTCCCAATGCCTGAATTCCCAACATTTCTCAGTGTCCAGAGCCTGAATTCCCAACATTTCCCAGTTTTCAGCCACCAATCCCGACAGAGGAGCCAAATTTCTCCTCCATGATCTCCTCCAACTCTGTTTTTTTCCATTAATATTTTGCTGATGGATTTCTTGGCTCCCGTGCTGGAGCCAACAGCCAAATCCAAAGGAACTTTTGGAGAGAGATTTCCAGAAAGTGCATCCAGAGCTGCCCATCCCCAGAAATCCCAGAGCCATCCTGCTGGGAAGGGGAAGGGAGGGAAGGAAAACTGAGCCAGAGCTCGGAGTTCATCCCAAAWATCTCCTCTCGTGCAGCTGCCGCCGGAGTCATTCCATCCTTTATTTTTGTCCGGCCAGAAAAATCCAAAGCTGCTCACAAGGAAGTTTCCCAGGTGAAATTTGTCCATGGAATTRTTTTCTGGGAGGAATTGTCTCCGTTCCAGCCTTGCCCCAACAAATCCGAGCCGGYGCTCCCGATGCTTCCAGCAGCACCAGCCTTGGGATAATTCCATGGGAATAATTCCATCCTGAAAGGTTTGGGAGCATCTCCAAGGACTTTCCATGAGTCCTGAGCTTCCCAAAAACCCCAGGGTGATGCTGGATGMGTGGAGCTGTCTCTTCCCAAGGAAYACTCTGCAGGATTYGCCCTCATTAATCCTCACCCTGTCATTAACCACAGCATTTAATTAATAAATTAGCATCTGGTTAGGCACGGACAGGACRTGGATCAGCAGGAATGAGTCTCTGGAGGCCATGGATCTGCTGCAGTGTTGGGAATACTGGGCAAGGACAGGAAAATCCCTTGGGAAGCAGCGTGAGATGGATCCAGGATGGTTCTGCTGTGGTCACCAGCCAGGATAATTCCTGGAACATGGAAAGGGAATCTTCACCAGGAGCTGGAGGACTCAGGGAATGGCTTCCCACTGCCAGAGGGAAGGGATAGATGGAATATTGGGAAAGAATTCCCAGCTGTGAGAGTGGGGAGGGGCTGGGATGGAATTCCCTGAGGAGCTGTGGCTGGATCCCTGGAATGTCCTAGGCCAGGTTGGATGGAGCTTGGAGCAGCCTGGGACAGTGGGAGGTGTTGAGGGAGGAATAGGATGAGTTTTTGGGATCCTTCCTGCCCAACCCATCCTGGGATAATGCCATTCCAGCCAGGAATGGAGCCTGGATGCATCCCAGATCCAGCAGCAACATTCCTGTGCTTCCGTCCCATTCTGGAGCTGTCACCTCTCCCCTGAGACCTCAGGATGATCCCAGCCAGGATCCCAACCCCATCCCGGATTTGGGATAGAGCCAAACAGGGGATTTGGGATTTATCCTCTCCCCTGCTCCATTCTCAGCTCATTTCCCCCTTTTCCCTTTCCACCTCCGGCTTTCCTGGGAATGCCTCGCCGGTGTTACAAAATCCAGGAATTATTATTCAGGGAAGGAGTGGGAGAGAGGCTGGAGATGCGAAGCGCGGGAGCGAACCTTATCATCCCATCATTAGTTATATTGCCGGAGCCCAGTCCGTTCCGAGGAGAACATGGAATGCTAAATTTAGCCGGAGCACGGGATCTATTCGGGGGATTCGTGCTCTCCCGCCGCCGGGTTCTGCTCCCCGCTCTTCCCAGGAATGTCAGCGCGACTGGGGGAGCAGCGCCAGCCTCTGCCCCCGTGGGCGCCCAGCGGAGATTCCTCGGGAATGTGGGAATGCGGCAGGGCCTGGAAGTGGCTGGGAGGAGGATCCTGCTGGATCCTGCACAGTGGATTTTGGGGGAAAAACGTGTTCCATGCCCGGTTCTGGTGGCGCAGTGTCCTAAACACCTTGGGATGGGAATCCATGGGATCCATAGGATGGGATGGAATGGGATGGGATGATGGGATGGCGATGGCAATCCATGGAATGGGAATGGGCATCCTGGGATGGGATGGATGGGAATCCATGGAATGAATGGGAATGGGATGGGATGGGATGGGATGGGAGTGCGGATAGGGATGAGGAAATGGGATGGGATTGGGATGGGATGAGGATCCGGATGGATCAATGGGATCCATGGAATCCATGGGATCAGAATGGGATGGGAATTATGGAATCCATGGAATGGGATGGGATGATCCATTGAGGGGATGGGATTGATGGGCATACCATGGATGGATGTCAACATGGAATGGGATGGGATCCATGGGATGGGAATGGGATGGGATCAGGCATGGGATGGGATGGATGAGGGATGGGATCCATGGGATGGGATACAATGGCGATCATGGAATGGGATGGGATCCATGGGATGGTGAATGGGATCCATGGGATGGGATCTCAGGTGGGGGAGATCCTAGGGATAACATGTGGCCATGGGTCCGAGGGATGAGAATGGATCCTGTGAGATCCCCTGGATGCATACATGGGAGTCCTGGAGATAGATGGGGAGTCCCACAGCAGTGGCTCCACACTGAACTATCGATTCCCATTTTTCATCATTTCTGAGGTTGCAGTCTGCTAGAATCTTCTCTCCTCATTCCTGCTCCCAGTTTCAAGCCATTTTCGGTCCTCCTAACTTTCAGATGGGAGCTATCAGCAGCGACTGGATTCTCCCACACTCTCAATCCCATTTTCATCATTTTTTTCTCCAAAGGCAGCAAGCCTTTCGACGGAAGTCAACGAATCTCCCACTTGATCCCTGATCCCATTTTTTTCCACCAGCAGGGCTGGGAATCTCCACACCCATCTGATCACATTTTTCCACCAGCAGCCTGGGATCTCCCTACCTGTTCCTCGAGCTGATCCCCAGATTCCATTTTCCTCCAGCAGCAGCACCTCCCAAAAATTTACCTCTGTGGCCACGCCCCTCCTCTCCTGTTCCCCCACCTCAACGCCGAAAATTCCCAATTTTTTGGAGCCTGGCAGGAGCTGGGCCACCCTGCCCCTCACATTTCCATCCTTTGGATGACTGGCAATTCCCAGGAAAACTGGCACAGAGCGGGGGGGAAGGGAAAAGTCAAAACTTAATAAAAACATTAAGACAACAGATTCATTAAAAGTCGTTAATCCTGTCAGGAGCAGCTTTTAATTAAACAAATGCAGAACTGCGGCACTGCCACCCGCTCCTGTGACCACCTGAGTGCGACCTATTAAATGCCAGTTAAAATTCCCGGAATCTGGCAGCGCGTTTCCCGCCCGGCTGCCAAAGATTTTCTCTCGCAGCCTCCGAGTTCACCTCGTTTGTCATTGTCCTTCTTGTGCTGGAGCAGGGGGGTTTCTTGGAAACATTCCCAGCTTTCTCCTCCCTTCCCGAGAAAGGCTGTTTGCTTCTCACATTTTTTTTTTTTTTTTTTGCCAAATTCTGGTTTTTTCTGGATTTTTGGAGCCGTGGGAGTGTCGGCTGTGCTGTTTCCATGGATATCGTCCTGCTGGCTCTGGCATAAGGTTTAGCAGGAGATGTCCCTGCTCAGGGGCTCAGTGACCTCCTTCCAAACCATTCCATGATTTTGGGAAGATTTTCTTCGTCCAAGGCTCCTTCAGCATCCACAGCCAGGAAAAACCTCATTCCTCTCCTGCCCATGGGTGACAGCTTCGATGGGACCCTGATTCCTGAGGATGCTCCTTGGCCTTCCCAGAAATCCTTGGGGAGGGAATGGAGTTCATCGGCCCGTTGGGAATGTTGGGATTCCTTTCCCTTCCCTTCCCCTTCCCCTTCCCTTCCCTTCCCTCCCTTCCTTCCCCTTCCCCCTTCCTCTTCCCTTCCCTTCCCTTCCTTCCTCCCTTCCTCCTTCCCTTCCCTTCCCTTCCTATCCCTTCCCTTCCCTTCCCTTCCTTCCTTCCCTTCCCTTCCTTCCCTTCCCTTCCCTTCCCTTCCTTCCCTTCCTTTTCCTTCCCCTTCTTCCCTTCCCTTTCCTTCCCTTTTTTCCTTTTCCCCTTTCCTCCCTTTTTTTCCCTTTCTCCCTTTATCCTCTTTTCCCCCTCCTTCCCTTCTCTCTTCCCTTCCTTTTCTCATCCCTCGACTTCCAGAAATCGGATTTCCTCACCATTTCCAGCTCCCCCTTCCCGCCGACCTCTGTTGGCAAATCAAAACGGAATCGATTTTTCCACAGGGCTCCCGATTCACGGAGTCATTTTCCTCGACCTTGAGTGACAATCCAAGAGTTCCACCTCGGCTGACAAACTCCGCATCCATAAAATCCACGGCAATTCCCGCTGGGATTCCATACGGGACACTGGAGGCATCAAAAGGAATTGGAGATGAGGTTCTAGGAGCAATTACGGATCCACGGAAAGGAGGGATGCAGGAAGGGGGGACATGGCAAAACACCGGGATGTTCCCGGCTCCCTCGGTGAATTTCTCCTGTTTTGTTCCCAAAATTCCAGCTCCAACACACCCCAGTGGTCCCAGTTTTTCTTGGGAGTGCAGCAGATGTGCAGGGACACAACTGGAAGGAGAATCCTGGAAGAATTCCTGGAATGTCACCACCCGGCACAGGGGGCTGAGCCCCAAGGAAGGGAACAGGGGCGGCTCTTCCCAAGGGATTTGCAGCTGGATAACAGCTGGAACGCCTGGGATGCCCAGTGCTCTAGGAAGGGACTGAGGGAGGTGAATGTTTAATCCCAGAAATCAGAGGATCACTCCAGCAAGCTCCTCTGGAATTCGGGAATGGCTTTGGAAAGCGTTCCCAGCATCCAGCACCAGGGCCTGAACCAAATCCATACCCACACCCAAAATTATTCCCATAAAGCCTGGATTCCATGGGCCAGACCCAACAATGGAATTCCGGGGCAAGATTCGGGAATCACAGGATCCCTGAGAGGGAAAACGCCCCATGAACCATCCCAGACTCCCCATTTTCTGCCTGCTCACAGAGGTGGAGCTGAGCCCAGAGCTGGAATTTTAGGATTTCTCCTCCTAGGATCAGAATTCCCGGACTCCCACACTCCTCTTCCTCACACCCCAACCCTCTTCCCGCCTCAAGGCTTTCCTCAGCCTATAAACAAAACCCGGGGATAAATAATCGGCAGGATTTGGAGATGCTCGATCGCCATGGCAACCCAGCAGGCCTCCTCCTCCTCTTCCTCCTCCCTCCTCACTCCTCCTTTTCCAGCCAGGAGCATTCCAATCTCCCAAGCGGCCTTTCCAGGGGGCTTCCCTGCTCGGGAACTGGGACAAACTGGGAGCAAAACCTCGTCCAGCCCAGTCTGAGCCTCATCAGCCCCCCCAGGATGTGCAAAGCTGCAGAAAAACATTTCAGTGCCCCCCACAAAAGCAGATCCCAGGCTTTATCTCCCCTTTTTTTTTTTTTTTTTTTTTTGGAAATTCCCATAATGAGCATTCCCTGGTGAGCTGGGGCAGTGCCAGGATGGGAAGAGCAGAGCAGGGAAATGTGAGTGAGGAGAAATAAATGAATTTGGGGGTTTGTAAACACAGTTTTGGCCTGTTTTGGTTGGGATTTCTCCCTGTCCAGCCTCCAGCGAGGGTTTGTGAGGAGCCAGAGGAAGCCTGGAGCTCCGGAATGGCTGGGAAGGGCTGGGAAAAGGAGAGGGAGGACACTCCAAGAATGGAAATGGGTTGGATAGGAAGGGGCCTAAAATTCCAATTTTAGGATTTTCCAACGATCCCATTCCAGGGCGGGACATTTCCACCATCCCAGGTTTTTTCCAGGCTGGCTGGGACAATCCCAGGGATGGAGCAGCCCCGGATCCTCTGGGAACCATACCCAGCCCCTCCCACCCTCCAGGGAGGAATTCCTTCCAAATCCCACCCGGTTTTGCAATCACAGGTGTTGTCCTTCCCCATAATCCCACCCGGTGTGTGACACTCAGGTGTGTCTTCCAAATCCCACCCACGGTGGTGTGTGAACACTCAGGTGGTCTCTTACCCAAATCCACCAAGTGGGTTTGTGACACTCAGGTGTGTCCTTCCCAAATCCACCCCGGGTTTGTGGGACACTCAGGTGTGTCCTTCCCAATCCCACCCAGGGTTGTGACACTCAGGTGTGCCTTCCATCCACACCCGGTTTGTGACACTACAGTGTGTCCTTCCAAATCCACACCACACGGCGGTAGTGACACTCAGGTGTGTCCTTAACCCATAATACCACCCGGTGTGTGACACTCAGGTGTGTCCTTCCAATACACCGCTGCTTGTGCACAGGCTGTGGTCTCTACCCAAATCCACACCGGGTTTGTGACACTCAGGTGTGTCCTTCCAAATCCACCCCGGTTTGTGACATCAGGTGTGTCCTTCCCAAATCCAACCCGGTTTTGTGAACACTCAGAGTGGTGTCTCCCAAATCCCACCGGTGTTGTGACACACCAGGTGTGTCCTTCCAAATCCACACGGTTTGTGACACTAGGAAGAATGTGTGTCCTTATCCAAATCCCACCCAGGGTATTTGTGAAACACACTACAGAGTGTGTCTATCTCCAAATCACCCCGGTGTGTGTGACACTCCAGGTGTGGTCTTCGCCAACATCCCACCCAGGCTGTGTGAACACTAAGGTGTGTCTTCCTCACGCCAAACGGATAGTGTCGAACTCAGGTTGTCCTACGCCATCCCACCCGGTGGTGGGTGACACCGAGTGTGTCCTTCCCAAATCCCACCCGGATTTGTGAACACTCAGAGTGTGTCCTATCCCCAAATCACCGCCGGCACGTTGTGATCACTGCTCAGAGTTGTGTCCTTACCGCAAATCCTCACAACTGGTAATAAGTGACACACTCAGGTGTGTCCTTACCATAATACCCATACCCGGGTATTGTAGACACACTACAGGTGTGTACCTTCATCACCACCCGGTGTTGTGACACAATACAGAGTGGTGTACCTTCCGAATCCCCCACGGCGTTTGTGACAACTACACAGGATGTGTCCCCTTCCAAATACCCAACAGGGTTTGTGACACACTCAGGTGTGTACTTCCATAAATCCACCCATTTTAGTGACACTCAGGTTGTGATCTTCCCATCACCACCCGGGTTTGTGACACTACAGCAGTGTGGTCCCTTATACCCACAATCCCACAGGTGTGTGGCAGGGTGTCCTTCACCAAAATCCCACCCGGTTTGTGAACTACACGGGTGGTTCCTTCCAAATCACACCCGTGTGTGACACTCAGAAGATAGTGTCTATCCAAATACCCACCTAGGTTTTTAGGTGAACTCAAGTGATGTCCTTCCCAAATCACACTGGTGTGTGAACAACTCAGGTGTAAGTCCTTCCCAATCCACCCCACGTTTGCGCACACTCAGGTGCTGTTTCACCCACAATCCCACCACGGTGTGTGACAACTCAGGTGGATGTCCTTACCCAAATCCACACCCAGAGTGTGTGAAACAACTACAGGTGTGATCCTTCCCAAATCCCATACCACGGGTATGTGAACACTAGAACCAGGTGTGACTCCTTCCAAAATCCCACCCGATTCGATGACACTCAGGTGTGTCCCTTCCACAAATCCCGCCCGGCGTTTAAGTGACCACTCAGGTGTGTCCCTCTCCAAATCCCACTGCAACTGGTTTTGTGACACACTCAGACGTGTGTCCTTCCATCCCACGCCAGCGTATTTGGTGACACTCAGAGTGTGCTCCTACCCAAATCCGCCCGGTAGTGAATGACACACTCAGGTGTGTCCTTGCCTAATCACTCAGTTTGTGCTCACAGGTTGTCCTTCCCACCAATCCCCGCCGGTTTGTAGACACTCAGAGGTGTGTCTCCCAAATCCACCCACGGAGTTTGTGAACTCAGGTGATGTCCTTCACCCAATATCCCACCCATAGGGTGTGACAACTCAGGTGTGTCCTCGCCATCCACCAACCTAGGTGTGTGACACTCAGTGTGTCCTTCCCAAATCCATGACGGTTTGTGACACTCACAGGTGTGTCCCTTCCAAATCCATGCGGTTTGGTGACATCAGGTGTGTCTTAGCCCAATCCCACCCGGGTTGTGACACCTGTCGCAGCAGGTCGTGTCACTTCCATCCCACCCGCGTCTTGTGACACATCAGGTGAGTGTCCCTTCCAAATCCACCCGGTCTGTGACACTCAGGTGTGTCCTCCCAAAAATCACCACCGGAGATTGTGACACTCAGGTGTCGTCCTCCAATCCCAACCGGATCTGTCGACACTCAGGTGTGTCTTCCCAAATCCACCACCACGGTCTGGTGACCTCAAGGTGTGTACCTTCACCCAAATTCCACCCCGCGGTTGTGACACTCACCGATGTGCCTATCCAAATCCAATAGAACGCGGTTAGAGGTGACACTCAGGATAGTGTTCCCAAAGCTCGGTAGGGAGAGAGAGAGTGGCTCCCGATGACCTCGACGGATGGCACAACCGCCCAGCGCGGGCTCTGCCGCCCACCTGGAATGTCCCCGGTGGGAAAAATGTCCCCGAGCAGAGCCCCGGGGGAAGGGAGGGAAAACAGGGCTGGGGTGGTGACAGTGACACCCCCGTGATGGCGACAGTGACACCCCGCTGTCCCTTGTGGTGGTGACACCCCCGTGATGGTGACAGTGACACCCCTGTGACAGTGACACCCCCATGACAGTGACACCCCCGTGATGGTGACACCCCACTGTCCCTTGTGGTGGTGACAACCCCGTGATGGTGACAGTGACACCCCACTCTCCCCTGTAACGGTGACACCCCCATGATGGTGACATCCCATGGCCCCTGTGACAGTGACACTCCGCACTGTCCATTAAAAAAAAATCCCCCACGTTATCCATAAAAATCCCCACTTTATCCATAAAAAAATCCCATGTTATCCATTAAAAATTCCTCCCATTACCCATTAAAAATTCCCCCACGTTTTCTGTAAACCCCCCCCCCATTATCCATAAAAAAACCTCATTATCCATAAAAAAATCCCATGTTATCCATAAAAATTCCCCCCATTACCCATTAAAAATTCCCCCACATTTTCCATAAAAACCCCCCATGTTGTCCATAAAAACCCCTCATTATCCATGAAAAAATCCCATGTTATCCATAAAAAAAACCCTCATTAGCCATAAAACCACACCATGATATCCATGAAAATACCCATGTTATCCATTAAAAAAATCCCATGTTATCCATAAAAATCCCCATGTTATCCATAAAAAAATCTCATTATCCATAAAGACTCCCCACATTATCCATCCAAAAATCCCATGTTTTCCATCAAAAAATCCCATGTTTTCCATTAAAAATCTTTCATTATCCATAAAAAACCCCATGTTATCCATAAAAAAATACCATGTTATCAATAAAAATCCCCATATTATCCCTAAAAATCCCCCCATGTTATCAATTAAAAAACCCCATGTTATCCATTAAAAATACCATGTTATCCCTAAAAATCCCCATATTATCCATAAAAATCCCCCCATGTTATCCATTAAAAATTCTCATTATCCATAAAAAGACTCCCCATGTTACCCATTAAAAATCCCATGTTATCCATTAGAAAAATCCCATGTTCTCCATAAAAAACCCTCATTATCCATGAAAAACCCCCATGTTATCCATAAAAAATCCCATGCTATCCATAAAAATACCCATGTTTTCCATTAAAAAATCTCATGTTATCCATAAAAAACCCTCATTATCCATGAAAAAAACCCCTGTTATCCATTAAAAAATCCCATGTTTTCCATTAAAAAATCCCATGTTATCAATAAAAATCCCCATATTATCCATAAAAATCCCCACATGTTATCCATAAAAAAACCCATGTTATCCATAAAAAATCCCATGTTTTCCATTAAAAAATCCCATGTTATCCATAAAAACTTCTCATTA
>NDFG01000152.1:369458-386196 GCA_002167245.1 Sporophila hypoxantha
AAAKSRGAATTCATGGAKTTGTTTKGRGGRTCCTGGGCAGATTCCATGGGATAATTCCRCCCAGATTCTCTGGAATGGGAGGGCACAGTGAATGCCATGGATATAAAACGGAATTCATGGATTTGCTGGGCAGTTTTAAGGGCACTGGGAGTGCCAGGCAGGGTCCTGGTGCTGCCATCCTCAGGTTTTTACCTCCCCAACCTGTCCCTTGTCCCTGCCCCTTGTTCCCCAGGAGCCCAAACCCCTCCTCTAACCCAACTTCCCTGTTTTTCCAGGAATGACCTCSAGGAGGAGCCCAGAAGATGCAGCCAAGCACGGGAATGACTCCTTTAGGGAGGAAGAAGAGGCCCAGCTCTGACTGAGGTGCCCCCAGCACTTTGAGCTCCCGTTTCGGGGGCGCCAGGCAGGGGCCAACCCTTCCAGGGGCTCGCATGGAGCATCTCCCCCCACGGACACCGTGCCCACCTCGCCGTCACCGCTGTCACCCCAGCTCTGGATGCTCCCTGTGACCTTCAGCAGCCCAAAATGAGAGGCCTCCAGCCCAGCTGCCTGCTGCTGTGCGTGGTGGCCGCCAGCGCCATGCCCACGGTGCCCTGGCGGGTGGCGTGTCCCCCGCGCTGCGTGTGCCAGATCCGGCCCTGGTACACGCCCCGCTCCGCCTACCGCGAGGCGGCCACGGTGGATTGCAACGACCTCTTCATCACCTCGGTGCCCCCGGAGCTGCCCGAGGGCACCCAGACCCTGCTGCTGCAGAGCAACAACATCGCCAGGCTGGAGCAGGGCGAGCTGGGCTACCTGCGGAACCTGTCGGAGCTGGATCTGTCGCAGAACAGCTTCTCCGACGTCTGGGATTTCGGGCTCAGGAACATGCCCCAGCTGCTCAGCCTGCACCTGGAGGAGAATCAGCTCTCTGATCTGCCTGACAGCAGCTTCCCTGGCTTGGGGAACCTTCAGGAGCTCTACCTGAACCACAACCGGCTCCGCAGCATCGCCCCCCGCGCCTTCGCCGGCCTGGGCAGCCTCCTGCGGCTCCACCTCAACTCCAACCTGCTGAGGACGCTGGACAGCCGCTGGTTCCAGATGCTGCCCAGCCTGGAGATCCTCATGGTCGGGGGRAACAAGGTGGACGCCATCCTGGACATGAATTTCCGGCCCCTGGGCAACCTGAGGAGTTTGGTGCTGGCCGGGATGCAGCTGCGGGAGATCTCGGATTACGCCCTGGAAGGGCTGAGGAGCCTGGAGAGCCTGTCCTTCTACGACAACAAGCTGGCAGACGTCCCCAAGAGGGCTCTGCAGCAGGTGCCCGGCCTGAAATTCCTGGATCTGAACAAGAACCCGCTGCAGAGGGTCAAGCAGAGCGACTTCACCAACATGCTGCACCTCAAGGAGCTGGGCCTCAACAACATGGACGAGCTGGTGTCCATCGACCAGTTCGCCCTCATCAACCTCCCCGAGCTGACCAAGCTGGACGTCACCAACAACCCCAAGCTGTCCTTCATCCACCCCAAGGCCTTCCAGCACCTTCCGCAGCTGGAGACGCTGATGCTCAACAACAACGCCCTAAGTGCCTTGCACCGGCAGACGGTGGAGTCGCTGCCCAACCTGCAGGAGATCAGCATCCACGGCAACCCGCTGCGCTGCGACTGCGTCATCCGCTGGGTCAACAGCACCCGGCCCCGCGTGCGCTTCATCGAGCCCCAGTCCACGCTCTGCGCCGAGCCCCCCGACCTCCAGCGCCGCCACATCCGCGACGTCCCTTTCCGGGAGATGACGGAGCAGTGCCTGCCGCTCATCTCCGCCCGCAGCATCCCGGCGCACCTGGAGGCCGAGGCGGGTGACAACGTGGCCCTGCACTGCCGGGCGCTGGCGGAGCCGGAGCCGGAGATTTACTGGGTGACGCCGGCCGGGGTGAAGCTGCTGCCGTTCGGGGATGACGGGAAGTTCAAGGTGCACTCGGAGGGGACGCTGGAGATCCGCGGGATCGCGGCGCGCGAGGCCGGGCTCTACACGTGCGTGGCTCACAACCTGCTGGGCGCCGACACCCGCGGCGTCCGCGTGCTGGTCAACCGCTCCTTCCCGCTGGGCCAGGCCGAGCTGGAGCTGCTGGTGGTGGATGTCCAGCCCCATCACGTCCTGCTGGCCTGGAGGCCGTGCCTCAACGCCGTCTCCTCCAACCTCACCTGGGCCAGCTCGGTGCTGGGCTCGGTGCTGGGCTCGGCGCGGATCCCGGCGGGCACCCACAGCTTCAATGTCACCCGGCTGCGCCCCRACACCGAGTACCGGGCGTGTCTGCGCGTCACCTTGGTGGCATCGCCGGTCAGGGTGGCCTGTGTGATCACCAGGACTAAAGAGGCCAGCCAGGGGATGCCGTGGGGACAGGGGACGCTGGTGACGGCGCTGCTGCTGTGCCTGCTGCTGCTGGGGGTGGCGGTGAGCAGCGGATCCCGGCGGGAATCGCTCCGTGCGGCCGGGGCTGTGCGCGTGGTTTATCCCGTGCAGCCCCGGGGACACCTCCTGGCCGTGGAGGTGCAGGCAGCACCCCTGGAGTGCTGAGGGAGGATGGATTTTGGGGGGTTCGGTGGGRTTTTGGGGTGGGTGGGGAGGGGGGAAAGGGTTTTTTACCAAAAAAAAGACAGRTGCTGGGAAAAAATTGGATTTTGTGGACATGACCTTGAGGAGCCTCAGGATCCATGGGAGAGGAGCCTCTGGTGGTCCTGGATTCGTGTGGAGGGGCTGGATTTGGCCGTGGATCCCAAAAAAATCCCACTGGGAAGATGGGAGGGGATGGAGAACGCTGTGGGGACAATGCCCTGAGTGGGTGAAGAGCCATAAAAGGAACCCCAAACCTGCATCCCCTTGGCACCAGGGACACCCCAGAGGTGTCACCTCCCTCGCTGGACAGTCCYTGCTTTGGAAATACAAAAAAACCTTAAAAACCCCTAAAACAAAAGGTTTCTTCCTTCGGGATCTGTGTAGGGTCTGGGGTTTCTTTTTTGGGGTTTTTTGGAGCCTTGGGATCATCAAACAAAGCAACCCCAGTGTCACCTCCCTCGCTGGACAGCCCCTGCTTTGGAAATACAAGAAAAACCTAAAAAAAAACCAAAAAAAGGAGGTTTTTTTTCCTTTGGGATCCGTGTGGGGTTTGGGGTTATTTTTGGGGGTTTTTTGGAGCAGTGGGATCATCAAACCAAGTGTCACCCCCAGTTTTGTCACAGCTGTCACCTGGGGGGAAGCAGGAAGGGAGGATTTGGGATAGAAGAACAGAARTGGTGATGGTGACACTTCCCTGTGGGGGTGGATGGATCCTGGATCCCACAAGATCCCAAAACTTTTGTGGATAAAGGGTAAACCATGAAAAAAAAAAAAAAAGAGAAAGAAAAACAGGAAGAAAAGAGGGGAGGAAGAAGGAAAAAAAAAACCTGGGAATGTTGAGATGCAACTGGAGGGGTTCAAGGGGCATTGCTGGGATTTGGGATAGGGGGAAAACTTGGATTTGTGGGTTTGGGAAATCAGGAAAACCAACCCCCAGCCATGGGAAGGTGTCCCTGAGCACCTTTTCCAGCCGGGAATGTGGATCCTGGAAGGAGGGAGAGCAGCAGGAGCTGGGTGTGGGTGCCCTCTAGTGAGCTCTGCTTTCCCCGGGAGCGCTGATCCCAAAAAACAGCTGGAAAAGGGAGAAAAACTCCACTGGGAATTGTCACAGGGACGGGGTGGGTGATCCCACGGGAATGTCAGGGAATGGGATTGGGAACGGGCTGGAGAACAAAGGTTCACATCCAGAGGATTTACTGCTGCCAGTCCCGAGGGATTTTGCAGACATTGGAAGGGGAAAAAAATCTGCCTGGAAAGGGGAAAAATTTTCCTAAAGAGGGGGAAAAGTCTGCCTGAAAAAGGGGAAAAAATCTGTTTGAAAAGGGGAAAAATCTGCCTGGAAAGGGGAAAAAATTTCCTAAAGAGGGGGAAAAGTCTGCCTGGAAAAGGGGAAAAAGTCTGCCTGGAAAAGGGGAAAAAATCTGTTTGAAAAGGGGAAAAATCTGCCTGAAAAGGGGAAAAAATTTTGTTTGGAAATGGGAAAAAATTGCTTGGAAAGGGGGAAAAATCTGCCTGGAAAGGGTGCAAATGGGGCTTTAAAGGAATTATTTTATCCCTCAAAACAATGTGTTTAATTTTTAAGCCACTTTTCAAATCACTCAAAAAAGTGGATTGTTTTAGCCTAAAGGATAGAAGAGGGCAGGTGGAACACCCCAAAATATCCCAAAGCTGCTGGAATTGAATCCTGCTGGACAGAGGTGACACAGAATAGACTTAAATATACAAAAAAGAGAAGAAATAGAAATTAAGGAGCCCAAAAAGAAAGAAAAATATAACATTATTATTATTATTATTCCATCTCATTTGTGACCTGAGAGGTGTGGATTTWAAACTTAGATTTATTTCCCATCTGTGAGCAAGGAATTCTTCACCCTGCTGACCTTAAACAATAAAAAAATTAGGAATAAAGTTCTTCTTCTCTCCAAAACAAATCCCCCTGTCCTCCCACCATAAATATTTATTTCTGTTTTTAACTATCAGTTCCAAAGGAATTGCACAAGTTGGGATTCATGGAAAAAAAAAAACATTCCAAAGGTTTCACTTTTTCCCAAATCTGCTGTTCTTGGTCAGGAGAAAGAATCCCGAGGGATAAAATGRGGCTGAAGATGGGAAATTGGGAAAATTTCCAAGCTGGGGTTTTGATCTCGAGGTGATTTCCATGGAAAAGTGGATCCTGCCGAGGATTCTTGGTGGGATTAAATCTTRGTACTCTTTGGTTTCACTGGCTGAGCTCTGGAATTGGGGTTTGAGTGCAAAAATCTTCATTTTGGGGTTATTTTAGGTGCACAAGGTCCTGCTATCCCATAAAGATCCCAATGACCATCTTGATCCTGCAGACCGAGCTCTGGAATTGGGGTTTTTGTGCAAAAAMCCCTATTTTTGGGGTTATTTTAGTAGTAGAAGGTCCTGCTAGGCCATGAAGATCCCGATGGCCATCCTGGTCTCCTTCTTGCACACACTTAAACTGGGATTTGAGTGCAAAAATCCAGATTTTGGGGTTATTTTATGAAGATCYTGATGACCATCATGATCTCCTTCCTGCACGTACTGTAATGGAGGTTTGAGTGCAAAAATCCAGATTTTGGGGTTATTTTATGAAGATCCTGATGACCATCGTGATCTCCTTCCTGCACATACTGTAATAGAGGCTTGAGTGCAAAAATTCCAGATTTTGGGGTTACTTTAGGGGCAGAAAGTACCTCCCTACCCCATGAAGATCCTGATGACCATCTTGATCTCCTTCCTGCACACGGGACATGGTGATCTCTTCTTCTTCAGCATCCTGGCACACCTGAAGCAGGCCACCAGGTGAGCAGTCCTTCCGTGGACAATATTCCCATCCCGAGGCCTGTGCTGGCACAGGAAGCAGGGATTCAGCAGGGTTTTGATGCTCTCCAAAGATTCCATCTCCTCCTCTTTCTTCAGCTTGGCAAAATCCCGATTTTTCCCCTCCTGTGCCAAATCCAAGGACTCGATGGAGCCGCCGGGATCCACGTGGGGTTTGTTTTCTCCCAGGAAAAGGTGTTTGGGTTGGCCAGCTGGGGCTGAGATCGTCCTCCTGCAGTCTGGGACGTCCATCCCTTCATCCTGCTCCTGGTTTTCCATGGAATTGATGTTGGAGAGGGACAGGGAATGGGGCAGTTTGGGGCAGTCYCTGTACCAGTCCTTGCGCAGGGCCCAGCAGCGGAAGCAGTACCTTTTACCCGGAGAGTTGAATTTCCTGCACTTGGAGCATTGCCAGCAATCCTGAGGGATTTAAGGCAAAAATTCCAGCCAAAAATCAATTTATTTTTAGGTATTTTTCATTATAGCCATGTGGGAAAAGCAGCAAGGAAGCCTCGTTAAAAAAATTTTATTTATGAGTGATTTGTAAGCTGGAAAATCAACATTTTGTGGCTTGGGATTGATTCATCCCAGATCTGTCCCTCATTAATTCCTCTCCTTCCTCTCTCCCAGCCCTCTGGAAGAATCCAAGTTGGGGCAGTTAATTTTTATTTAATTTCAAGAGAATTTTCAATATTTTGCTCAAAATTCAAGGGGAGAGCTCCTGGAATATGGCAGGAATTTGTTTTCCAGGCTCACCCATCACTTACCAGCTGTTGAATCTTCACAATTAATGGATTAATTAATTAATTACCTCACAGTAAAGGGCAGGAGCTGCACAAGTGCAGAGCCAGGACTCAGCTGTCCAAAGCCAGAGACATCCCCATTTATTACAGGCTGGAAAATTCTGCTAAAACCATTAAAATTCTGCTACAAACCATTAAAATTCTGCTACAAACCATTAAAATTCTGACTTTTTGAGTGACTATAAAGTGCTACTTGAGATTTCCAAGTCCCTTCCAAGAACAATCCTCCAGATTTCCATCCAGAGGGCAACAYGGAATTAAAATCTTATTAAAATCTTATTAAAACCCTTATTAAACCATGCCTGGSTATTAACATAACTACACCCAGCCACTTTTTCTTTTTGGAAACCCACAAGAAAATCAGCTTTTCCCACCCCAAAACCAGCAGCAGATGTGGGATGAGCCCTTCCAGCCCCAGGTGATCCCAAGGAATTCYCACCTCAGAAGCAGCCTCTGTGTCCGTGTCATCGCTCAGGCGCTGGGAATCCTCCAGCTCATCCAAGCACACATCCTCAGGCACCTGGAATTCCAGGAAAGCATTGTCAGAGGGTGGGAATGTTGGAATATTCCCTATTTATCGTTTGCCTGGTGCTGCACACCCCAATTAAAGGATTATAGCATCACYCTGCTCATTAAATCACTTCTAAAAGTGAATTAAAACCCATTTTTGCAGTGGTTCTTTTGCAGAATGTTGGTAACTTTTGCTGGTTTACCATGAYCAGATTCTCCTCTTTGAGTCTTTAGCTGGACTCAATTTTTAAAAGCCTTTTCTAAAGTTAATTCCATGATTTTTGATTTATAATTCTTGCAGATATTGGTTAGAAACCCACTTAAGTCGCTGCGAGAAGTATAATTCATTTTCAATTGATTTTATGCCTTGAAAAATTGAATTTAAACCAAAACCCAAGCAGGAAAACCATCAAACACATGAGGAATGGTGACAGCCTTTTCTAAACAGGATTTAGCCTCTGGATGGGAACACATCCAGCCTTTCCAAAGGCAGCATGGGATGAATGAAAACGGAGAAAATTGTGCCAGAGGTACCTTGGTGTCACCTTCTGTGACCTCCTCACAGTCCAGCACTTCCACCTTGAGCCCAGCAGTGCCCTGGTCCAGGGGACACTCGTTGAGGAACCACAGGTCATCAGTGGTGTCTGAAACTATGGCAGTGTCAATGTCCTGAGGGGAAAAAAACCAGGAAAAATCCATTTAGGAGCAGCTCCACATCCAGCACTGTCCTGCTTTCCTCTCCAACAACCTCCAAAGCCCTGGGCACATCCCTGCCCTCAGACACCCCTCTTGAAAATTTCTGCCTCGCAGGCCCCCCTTTTCCCAATTTCCATCTCACAGGCCTCCATTTTTAAACTTTTCCCCTCACAGATTCCCTTTTTTTCAATTTCCACATCACAGGCTCCCCTTTTCCCAATTTGCACCTCACAGGCTCACTCTTTCCCCAGTTTTCCTCTCACAGGCTCCCTTTTTCCCAACCTTTCCCCAATTTCCACCTCACAAGTTCCCTCCTTCCCTCTCATCAACTCAGTTTTTTCCCAATTTCCACCTCATAGCTGCCATTTTCCCCAATTTTCCCTCTTACAGACTTCTCTTTTCCAAATTTCTCCCTTACAGCCCCCCTTTTCCAATTTCCACCTCAAGGTGTCCATTTTAAAATTTTCACCTCACAGATTTCCTTTTTCCATTCTCCACCTCACTAGTTCTCTCGTTTTCCCAATTTCCACCCTCACAGACTTATCTTTTTCCTAATTTCTTGCCTCACGGCTTCTCATTTTTAGAATTTTCACCTCACAGATTCCCTTTTTTCAATTCCCACCTAACAGGCTCCCTTTTGCAACCCTTCCCCAATCTCACCTCATAAGTTCCCTCTTTTCTCAATTTCCCCATCACAGGCTTCCTTTTTTAAATTTTCACCTCACACATTGCATTTTTTTTCCAATTTCTACCTCCCAGGCCCTCCTCTTTCCCCAATTCACACCTCACAGGCTTCCATTTAAAATTCTCCCCTCACAGATTCCCCTTTCTTCCAATTTCCACCTCAAAAGTTCTCCCCTTTTCGCAATTTCCATCCTCACAAGTTCCCCTTTTCCTAATTTCTACCTCACAGGTTTCCATTTAAAATTTCACTACAAGGTTCCCTTTTCCCAATTTCCACCTCACAAGTTCCCCTTTTCCCAATCTTTTTCCAATTTCCACACATCAAACCTTTCATTTTTAAAAATTTCACGCTGCACAGTATTCCCTTTTCCCTCCCAATTTCTCCACCTCTCACAAGTTCCCCTTATTCCAACCTTTCCCAATTCACCTCATACCTTTTCCTCCTCTCTCTCCAACTTCCACTTTCCATTCCGCCTTCCAGCTCGGCCATCCCCCTACAATGTTCACCCCAGTAAAAAAAAAGGGAAACTCCTGAAATCCAGGCACCTCTGAGGGCCTTGAGAAAAGAGTTTGGTCGATTTAAAAACCCTAAAATTCACCAACCACCCAAAGGGAAAGGCCCAGAGTGAGAAAAAGGCTGAAAATCCTGGAGTGGGAAGGGGAAAGGGAGAGAAAACCAGAATATTTGATTGCCTTGGAAGCCAAAAGAGGAAAGGAAGAGGACACAAGGCCCCTCTTTACACACCTGGTTAGTCTGAATATCCGTGGATCCGTTACTCCTGGATTTGTAATTGCTTCTGAGATTCCCTAAAAACCACCACGGCAGCCCAGCCACATCCCATTCCTCAAAAACCAGGTCCAGCTTGGGCTTTTTGCTTTTGGAGAGGTTTTCTATCAAATCACTGTCTGGAAGAGCCAAGCACAGGCCAAGTCATTGGGTAAGAGACACCAACACAGAAAAAAATTGGGGTGAAATCTGATTTTTTGACTTCTTGCATCAGGCTGAGAGCTCTGGGGTTTGGATGTCCCATCTGGCAAAAAATCCCTGCACAAGTCAGGAACATCCCAGTGCCCCTGTGCTGGAACAGGCTGAGTTTAATTTAAAGTTTCACCACAGAAACACAAACACTTCCCCAGCCAGCYCTGAGTGGGTTTCTGGAGTGATTTAAAATGCAGAAAGGACTGGTTGGAATTCTGTTTGCAGCTTCTGAATTCCCAAGAAKTGGGATCCATCCTCCCCATGCTCCAGCCTGGGATCCCAAACTGAGCATTCCAGGATCACCTTGGATCGCCCTCCCTCCAGTGCCTGGAGTTTCCAAGGCACAGCCAAGGCTGGTTTGTAAATCCAGGGAATTTTACAAGGGTTTCCAAGGCTGGTTGGTAAATCCAGGGAATTTTACAAGGGTTTCCAAGGCTGGTTTGTTAATTCAGGGAATTTCCAGCTCTCCCATTTGAGCTGGAAACAAGGAGCTGCTTTTCCAACTGAGGTTCATTGATAAGAGAGAATAAAAAGTGGAAAAATAGGAAAATTGCTCTCAAAACTTGTGAAATCTCCACGAGGGACCCAGCAAAAAAAAATCCCACGGGGGAAATGTCAAAGTATGACAGATCCACCCAAAAATTCCCATTTTTGTTCAGTTCCCTGCTTGGTTTACAGGGAAYGACTGCAGCCAGTCCAGGCTGGGTTCTGTGAGCTCAGGAGCCTCCCTTGGGAAGGGGGATGGATCCAAAGATAATTCCTGCATTTAAAACACCCTCCAGAAAGGTCTGGAAGATTTTTTCTCATGGCATTACTCAGTGAGAAATGGGATTTTGGGGYTTAACCTGTCACTGCATTCAAAGCATTTATAACCAGATATTAAGAAAATACTTGTGGTGAACTTTGTAATTTCTCAGTCTTTAGCAGAAGATTTTTAATGATTCTATTCCAAACCAGGGKTTTTTTGAGTTTCTCCTCCAGMATTTTGCTGCTCTGTGTCCCACACAGGTGGTTGGYAAGTGCTGTGATAATGCAGARATTTGYCCCTCACCTTCACAAGTGTCACATTTGGGCTCTGAGGTAGCAGGAGCTGAGGTTTTCCTGTCACTCTCCACCATCCCAGAATCCCAATCTTTAGCAAAGATTTTTAATATTTATTCCAAACCAGGGTTTTTGAGTCTTCTCCTCCAGATTTTCGCGCTGTGTGTGCCACACGTGTGTTGCAAACATGTGATATGCAGAGATATTTTTCCCTCACCTTCACAAGCTGTCACATTTGGGCTCGAGATAGCAAGGAAGCTGAGGTTTTCCTGTCACTCTCCACGCAATCAGAATCCTAATCTTTAGCACCAAGATTTTAATTATTTAATTCCAAACCAGGTTTTTTTGAGTCTCCCAACTCCCTCCTCCAGCCTTGCTGCTGTGTGTGCCACACGTGTTGCAAACATGTGATAATGCAGAGAATTTGTCCCTAACCTTCACAAGTCACATTTGGGCAATGAGGGTAGCAGGAGCGAGGATCGTTGCTGTCACTCCAGGGTCAGAAGTCAGAGTCAGATCCTTCCTCCTGGCTGAGCTGCAGGAAGGAAAATCCAGGAATGAGCCCAGCAGAGCTTGCAGGGACAAGGGGATGCAGCACTTCCATCCCCAGGCACCAGCTGCAGGATGAGACCAAGCAGGTAGGAAGAGGAAATAAAATTCAGAATAAAAACTACAAACTATTTCTCTTTAAAGCCTCTGGAATCAGYAGGAACAACCAAGGAAAAATCTTCAGCTTGGCAAAAATCCTAAAGTTGGTGTTTTTCATGCAGTAAAAGTTGATTTTGTGACTCTCTGACACCTCCCAGCCTTCACCCCAAACCACAACACCTGGAAAAAACATTGGAGACGCCAAGATTTTTCCTAGGTTTTCACCTCTGCCTGAAAAGCTGCTGGAAACAAATCCTAACTAGGCACAGTGAATTATTTATTTGGCAATTCCTAGTGGGAGAAAAGAGGGGAAAAAGCAGGAAAACAGGGCTGGAGAAGCTGAGGGCTGGAAGTGCTGCACCCCAGAACAACGCGCTCAGAGACTGGCACTCTGTCACGAGGAGGAGAACAGAGAAGGGTGGCTCTGTCCCTGCTCTGTGGATTCCAGAACTTTTTAAATTTGGGGATTTTTGGTTTTTTTTTCTCTCAGGAAAATGGTGAGGAGCAGCACAACAAAAACAACAAAAAGTTCTGGCAGTCCACCATGCAGAGGTACAGAGAAGGGGCGGCTCTGTACAAGAAAAGAACCCACTGGGCAGTGGGGTTTACCTGCAGCTGGTCTGGGCTGGGCTTAGCGACGCTCTGCTCCTTTGGGAGAGTCTGTGCAGCATCTGCAGATGGCAGGCAAAACACAAGGAAAAGCCTTCCCTGGAAATTCCCACTCTCACACCACACAGGGCCTGGGGCAAGCAACCAACCAGCCAGGCTTGGCACACCYGGGGGACTCCTGCAGGTGAAGTCTGGGTTGCTCAGGGTGGATTTTGGGGAGAAGCAGCTGGGGGAAAATTCATAATATTCTTCTTGCTGTGGCCAAATTCAGAATATTCTTCCCTAAGGGAAAAAATTATTCTTTTCCTTACAGCCATCCCAAATACAGAATGTTCTTCCCAAAGAGGAAAATGATTTTTTGCTACAGCCAGCCCAAATTCAGAATATTGTTCCCAAAGGGAAAAATTATTTTTTGCTATGGCCAGCCCAAATTCAGAATACTGTTCCTAAAGGGAAAAGTTATTCTTATTCTTACAGCCATCCCAAATTCAAAATATTCTTCCCAAAGGGAAATATTAATCCTTTTGCTATAGCCGAATTCAGAATATTCTTCCCAAAGGGAAAAGTTATCCTTATTCCTACAGCCATCCCAAATTCAAAATATTCTTATCAAAGGGAAATATTATGCCTTTTGCTATGGACAAATTCAAAATATTCTTCCCAAAGGGATTTTTTTTTTTTGCTATCACCATCCTAAATTCAGAATATTCTTCCCACAGGGAAAAATTATTCTTTTTGCAATAGCCAAATTCAGAATATTCTTCCCAAAGGGAAAAATTATTCTTATTCCTACAGCCATCCCAAATTCAGAATGTTCTTCCCAAAGGGAAAAAGTATTCTTTTTGCTACAGCCAAATTCAGAATATTCTTCCCAAAGGGAAAAGTTCTTCTTATTCTTACAGCCAAATATTCAGAATATTCTTCCCAAAGGGAGAAGTTTTTAAATTTGGAATTGCTCCTGAGGTTGCCTAAAACCCACCACAGCTTTGTGTGATTTCCCCTGGAGTTTCCAAGGCTCTTTTGTACATCCAGGGAATTTCCTCAATCCCATTTCAGCTGGAAACACCCACGTTTTGCAAGGAGCTGCTTTTCCACCTGAGGTTCTTCAAAACCAGAGAATAAAAAGTGGAAAACCAGGAAAATTGATTCTGTAATTTTCATGAGTGTCCCAGCAAGAAATCCCATGGGGGAAATGTCAAAATATGACAGATCCACCCCAAAAAAATCCCAYTTTTGTTCAGTTCCCTGCTTGGCTTGCCAGGGAATCTCACCTGGAAAGTGAACAGGATTTTTTTGGGGGGGAATTTCTGAAGATTTCTTGCTCTTTTTGAAAGGTTTGGGCATGAGGATAAAGAGCAAAGAAGGGAAAATTCCATGCACAGGCTGGACACAGCTGGATCCAGCTGCTCCCAAGAGTTAATTAAAAGGCTGAGCTAAATTAACAAGAATCCAATTAACAGGGATCTTTCTGAGCCTGGCTTTGAGCAGAGAGAACAAAAGATGCCAGGCTGGCTCCTGCCTGCTCCTCTTTCCATGGAACAGGAAAATTCCCTTTGGATGAGGCTGAATCCCACCAGGAATCACACCTGGATAGGGAAGATCTGAAAATGACAGAAAATTCCACCTAAAAATGGCCTTTAAATTGAGCAAAATCAGAAATTCCTGCTTTTTTTTTCCTCCTTCCAGCTGCTGGGGTTTAATTCCTGATGGAAAACAGGAGCCAGGGCTCTGCAGGGAGATGGGAACAGGGAGAAACCTTTCCAAAATCTGATTTTCAGGGAGTGGAAATACTCCAGATGCTGGAAGGTTTCCTTCTGGAGCTGGAAAATTCCATAAAAAYCAGCCTGAAGTGAGGGATTACCAAATGCAGCCTGGGGGAGTCAGACTTGGGAAAAGTGGGCAGGGAAGGGGGAAAGTGGCCAAGGAAAGGGGGAAAAATTGGAATCAAGAAAAAGGGAAAAAGAATTAGAAAAGGGGGAAAAGAATTAGAAAACATAAAATGGGAAATTAGAAAAGAAAAAGGGGAAAAGAATTAGAAAAGAAAAGGGGGAAAGAAATTAGAAAAGAAAAGGGGAAAAGAATTAGAAAAGGGAAAAAAAAGAAATAAAAGGGGAAATAGAAAATAAAAAGGGGAAAAAAAGAAATAGAAAAGAAAAAGGGGAAAAGAATTAGAAAGAAAAAAAGGGAAAATGAAATTAGACAAAAAAAGGGCAAAAAGAAAAGAAAAAGTAAATAAGGGGAACTTAGAAAAAGGGGGAAATTATGAAAAGAAATGGGGGGGAATCCAGCAAAGAAAGGGATGGAAAATTATAAAAAAGGGGAAAATAATAAAAGAAAGGGGAAAAAATTTGACAAGGAAGAGAAATTAGGGTAGGAAAGGGCGGGGAAATCAGACAAAGAAAGGGGGAAAATCAAGAAAAGGGGATAGATTAGAAAAGGGAAGAAAAATCTAGAGCAAGGAGAGGAAGGAAAATTAAACCAAAAATCAGTCTTCCTGTGCTGGGCTGGAGGGAAGGAGCAAACAGCTTGGAAAAGAAGAAGAAAAAGATGGGGAAGGAAATGGGTGAGAAAAGGAAAGGAAAATGGGTGAGAATGATTAGGGAAAAGAAGTGGAAAAATGAAAGGAAAATGGAAGCGAAATGAAGGAAAAGAAGCCTGAGGCTCCCTCCCTGTGCCTCCCAGGTCTGGTGGTGCCAAGCTTGGTTGGTTTGGGTCACACTCACTCACAGCCAGGTCTAACTGAGGCCAGGAACAGCTTTTCCTGAGCCAGGCTTCAAGTAGGCCAGGGCTGGCCCAGAGAGAAAAGGCAGCAAGCTCAGCTCTCCACACACACAGCTCTGTCCTGGGAGGAGGAGCAGCACTCACAACACATTCCTACAGCTCAAGAGTCAAACAGATTCAAAAGATTCTTCTAGAAAATAAATCCAAATTAAAAAAAAAAAAAAGAATCTTCTGTAAAAAATTCAAGGCAGAACGGCCACGTTTCAATTAATTTAATTTAATTTCAATTTTTTTCAATTTATTTTCAATTTTTCCTCAACGTGCCTGAGCCCCCTCTAAAGGTTTTAATCCTGTTTAAAAAATAATGAAATATGGCAAAAAATTCCCACATTGTGGATGAAATCCATTTTACCTGTTAAAAATGCGGAAAGTAAGCACAAAGTTCTACATATAGCTGTGGTATGAAATCCATTTTACTGTTTTAACAAAAATGGGAAATGTGGCCACCAAAAGTTCATAGCTGTGGATCAAATCCATTTTACCTGTTTAAAAATGGATGAATGTTGTAGCAAAACAAAGTTCCACATTCTGTGGATGAAATCCATTTATCTGTTTAAACAACTGTTTAAAAATGGGAAATGTAGCACAAAATTCCCACAGCTGTGGATGAGAATCCATTTTATTTGTTTTAAAAAATTAGAGAAATGATGCAGCAAATTCCCATCAGCTGTGGAATGGAAATTCCATTTTGTATAATGGTTTTAGAAAAATGGGAAATGTGGCACAAAATTCCATAGCTGTGTGATTGAATCCATTTTTTATTTGTTTTACAAAAAAATGGGAATGGTGGCAGTGAACAAAAATTACTGGCATAGTTGTGGTAAATTGGGAATTTATAATTTATTGTTTTTAAAAATGGAAATGTGGCACAAAATTCCCAGCCCAGCTCTGGGAATGAAATCCATTTTAGACCGTGGGTTTAGCAAAATAGTGGATGATGTGGTACAAAACATTTAAGTTACACATCTGGTGGATGAAATCCAAATTTTATTCATCTGTTTTAAAAAAATGGGAATATGGCCAAAATTCCATAGCTGTGTATGAAATGGTCCTATTTTTTATTGTTTTTAAAAATGGGAAAATATGGCAACAAAGTTCACATAGCTTGTGGATGAAAGTCCATTTATGTTTGGTTTTAAAAAAATGGGAAATGGTGGCAACACAAGATTCCAAATAGCTGTGGATCAAATCCATTTTAAACTCTTGTTTAAAAAATGGGAAATGTGCCACAAAAGATTTCATCACCAGCTGTGTGGATGAAATCCCATTTTGTATCTGTTTAAAAAAATGGAATGTGCCACAATAATTCCATAACTGCTGCTGGATCAAATCCATTTTATTCTTGTTTAAAAAAATGGGAAAATGTGGCACAAAAATTCCAATAGCTGTGGATGAAATCTCATTTTTAGACCTCGTTTAAAAAAAAATGGAAATCGTGGCACAAAATTCCACAGCTGTGGATGAATCCATTTTACCTGTTTGAAAAAATGGGAATGTGGCACAAAATATTCTTAGCTGTGGATTAATCATCCATTTTCCGTACCATCGTTTCACCAGGGAAACATGGATGCTAGATCTACATAAAGTATCTATAGCTGTGGATCAACTCTCCATTTATCCTGTTTCAAAAATGAATATGTGGTAATGAAACCACAAGTCCACACTTTTGTTGAACACTTAATCGCATTTTAATCTGTTTTAAAAATGGGAAAATGTAGCACAAAATTCCATAGCTTGTAAGGATGAAATCCATTTTAATCTGTTTAAAAAATTGGGAAATGTGTGCACAAACATTCCACATCTGTGGATGAAATCCATTTTTTTGTTTTACAAAAGATTTGGGAAATATGGCAACAAATGTTCCATTCAGTCTGTGGATGAAAATCCTCCATTTTATCGTTTTTAAAAATGGTATGATGTGGAGTACAAACAAAGTTCCACATCTGGGATTGAATCCATTTTATTGTTTTATAAAAAATGGGAATAGTATGGCTCACACAGATGTTTCCATCGCTGTGATGAAATCATTTTACCTGTTTTAAAAATGGGAAATGTAGGCAACCATGTTCCATACGCTGTGGATGAAATCCATTTTATTTTTAAAAAATGGAAATGTTGGCAAACAAATTCGCACAGCTGTGGTTTGAAATCGCATTTATATTGTTTTAAAAAATAGGGACATGTAGCCACAAAAATTCTCACAGCTGTGGATGAAATCATTTTATATTTGTTTTAAAAATAAGAAATATGGCACACAGAATCATAGCTGTGGATCAAATCCATTTTGACCTGTTTTAAAAAAAATAAGGGAAATGTACAACAAAATTTCCACAGCCTGAATGAATTATTTATATCTGTTTTAAAAAAAATGAAATGTGGCACAAAAATTCACTTAATTCACAAAGGCTGTGGATGAACATGCATCTTTACGACTGTTAAAAAATAGAAATCGGGAAATTGTGGCACAAATTCATAGCTGTTCGAATGAAATCCATTTATTTGGTTATAAAAAAATGAATGTAGCACCATAAGAGTATTCAAATCCACCAGTATTCCGATCCACTCCACA
>NDFG01000152.1:387598-414721 GCA_002167245.1 Sporophila hypoxantha
AGCTGCCGGGCCATGATGTACTGGCCCAGGAAATGCATCACCTGTGGGGACAGGACATGGCTGGGAATCCAATCCCTGGCATTTGGGATGCTGGGTGTTGGGAAGGTGAAACAGGAAAGCCTTATAAATATGATTGCTTGGCAAAAAAATTTGAGAATATAGAAACTGTAAGTGAGATTGAAATGAAAGCAACTTTTGAGATCTTTTAGTTACTGAACAACAAGAAAACAATGGTGTGGCTGCTGAAGGTAATCATCTTTTGATGAAACAATTCCCTCTGCCTGCAGGCAGGTCTAAGGGTTAGAGCAAGCTTGGCAGAAGGGGTCTAAAGAGGATTTTTTAGGGTTTAAAATGTAGCACAACATGGTAATGTAGTAATTCTTATAAGCTGTATGTAAATGCTATAAGATTTGTATCTTGTACTAAATTAGTGAGAATCAAAATATTCAACACAAAGGATGATTTATTGTGTTGTAACAAAAACTTTGCTCCCTTAGCTCTTACTTACTTCTCTAAGCTCTTACTTTTCTAAGCTCTTAGCTCTTACTTACTTACTTTCTTAGCTCCTACTTTTCTAAGCTCTTAGCTCTTACTTAATAACTTACTTTCTTAGCTCTTACTTACTTTTCTAAACTCTTAGCTCTTACTTACTTACTCTCTTACCTCTTACTTACTTTTCTAAGCTCTTAGCTCTTACTTAATAACTTACTCTCTTAGCTCTTTCTTACTTTTCTAAGCTTTTAGCTCTTACTTACTTACTCCCTTAGCTCTTACTTACTTTTCTAAGCTCTTAGCTCTTACTCTCACCCTCTCATCCTCTCTCCCCCTCTCTTCTCTCAGTCCTGCTGCAGCTGTGGCTGGCAGCTCCCAGCAGGGCCCTGCACTTGGCTCTTTGCAATAAACCACAAGTTCCATGACCTGGCTGCAGAGATCTCTCGTCTCCGTCCGTCCCAACCGTGCTGACCCCACGTCGCTCTTACAGCTGGGAGGGGAATTCAAGGGGATTTTGGGGTGCTAGATATGGGGGAGTTGTGTTGGAGTAAAGGTTTGGGGTTGGTGATGGTTGGTGAGGAGGATGGAAATGTCCCGGTTCAAATGGGGTTAGCCCAGTTCAAACGGGATAACCCC
Source organism: Sporophila hypoxantha (assembly GCA_002167245.1). NCBI lineage: Eukaryota > Metazoa > Chordata > Aves > Passeriformes > Thraupidae > Sporophila > Sporophila hypoxantha. Next base: position 388,727 of record NDFG01000152.1, read on the forward strand.
ATTTTGAACTGGGAATAACCCCAGGTAAAATGGCATTATCCCAGCTCAAACAGGGTTATCCCAGCTCAAACAGGGTTATCCCAGTTAAAATGGTTCAAACAGGGTTATCCCAGTTGAAAATGGGGTTATCCCAGTTGAAAATGGGGTTATTCCAGCTCAAACTGCATTATTTCCAGTTAATATGGAGTTATCTCAGCTCAAAATGGGGTTATCCCAGTTAAAATGGCATTATCCCAGCTCAAACAGGGTTATCCCAGTTGAAAATGGGGTTATCCTAGCTCAAACTGCATTATTTCCAGTTAATATGGAGTTATCCCAGTTCAAAATGGGGTTATCCCAGTTAAAATGGTATTATCCCAGTTCAAAGAGGGTTATCCCAGTTGAAAATGGGGTTATTCCCAGTGANATTTTTTTCCCAGTCCTACACCAAGAACTGGTTTCAAAGAAGTCACCCCAGCTCAGATTAATTTGAGAATAAATTTCCATTTTGATGGAGTTTAATTGAATTCTTCTCATGAGCTGGGGAAGCTGCAAGGTTCAAGGTTAAAGCCCTGCAGAATTTTTAGCACTCTTAGAGATGATCAAAATATAAAATGAGGTGAGAGCAAGAAATTGCAGCTCTGAAGCTGAAAAAATATCAAAAGATTGATTTCAGTCAAGGAGGGGATTTCAGGGTTCAAATTTGGGGTTTTTTAGCACCACTCAAACAGCTCCTGGCACACAGAAAAGACACAAACTCCGAGAGATTSGCTTGGCAAAGTTTTTCAGAGAAGTTTATTCTTCCTGCAGCCCCAGGATTTGGGATTTTCCTGGATTTTTTTTAATTTTTTTTTTTTTTTTTGGTACTTACCAGGTCAGAGCAACATTTATGGAACAGGACCAACCTACCTGGGAGGGCAGCAGGGCTCAGGTTCCTCTTCAGCATCTCGTACACGGGGCTGGGGAGGACAAAAATCCCCTTTAGTGGCCACAGGGAGCCAGAAAACCCAAAATCATTTGTTCTTTTATGGATTTAATGATTAAAATTCTTAGGGAGYTGATTTTCCTAAAATTCACCACCCAGCCCTTGAGGAAACCCAGAATCAAAACTCACAGAGCCACCCCTTCATCCCACCAGTGCCACCTGATAAAAATGGGAATTTTTTCAGCTTTTCCAGATAAAAAAGGGAAAATTTTTTTTCTAGATTTTCTAGATAAAAATGGGGTATTTTTCATCTTTTCCAGATGAAAGTGGAAATTTTTTTTTCAGATTTTCTGGATCAAAATGGCAACTTTTGTTTTCAGCTTTTCCAGGGTAAAAAAGGGATATTTTTCACCTTTTTCCAGATGAAAATGGGAAATTTTTTCCAATTTTCGATAAAAATGGCAACTTTTGTTTTCAGCTTTTCCAGACAAAAATGTGACATTTTTTTCCAGCTTTTCCAGATAAAACCAGGAATTTTTCAGGTTTTCCAGATAAAAATGGGAAATTTTTTTTCAGCTTTTCGGATAAAAATGGAAATTTTTTTTCAGCTTTTCCAGATAAAATGGCAATTTCTTTCAGATTTTCTGAATTAAAATAGCAACTTTTTTTCCCAGCTTTCCAGATAAAAATGGGATTTTTTTCAGCTTTTCCAGATAAAAATGGGAATTTTTTTTCAGCCTTCCAGATAAAAATGGGAAATTTTTTTCAGCTTCCCAGATAAAAAAGGGCCATTTTTTTCAGATTTTCTGGATAAAACCACAAACTTTTTCAGCTTTTCCAGATAAAAAAGGGTATTTTTTTCATAATTTCCAGCTAAAAATGAGCAGCTTTTTTCAAGCTAAAAAAAGGAAAATTTTCAGCTTTTCCAGCTTAAAATGTGAATTTTCGCAGCTTTACCAGATAAAAAATGGCAAATTTTTTTCACATTTTTCTGGATAAAAAAGGAATTTTCTTCAGCTTTTCCAAATAAAAAATGGGATTTTTTTTTTACTTTTCCAGATTAAAAATTGCAATTTTTTTTCATATTTTCTGGATTAAAATGGGATTTTTTTTCACTTTTCCAGCTAAAAATGGGAATTTTTTCCCACCTTTTCCAGTAAAAAATGGCAAAATTTTTCATGTTTTCTGGATTAAAATGGGATTTTTTTTCACTTTTTCAGCTAAAATGGGAATTTTTTTCACTTTTCAGATAAAAAATGGCAATTTTTTTCCAGATTTTCCGCATAAAATGGGAATTTTGTTCAGATTTTCCAGATAAACACGGGATTTTTTTCAGATAAAACGTGGCAATTTTTTCCCCTTTTCAGATAAAAATGGCAATCTTTTCCATATTTTCTGGATAAAAATAGGATTTTTTTTTTCCTACCTGGGGTCCTTGACAGAGAAGCTCTGCAGTCCAGCAGCTCTCCCAGCTGATCTCCCCCACAGTGCACCAGGTGCTGCTGCCTCTTGTCGTAGAGCTGCCGGGCCATGATGTACTGGCCACAGGAAATGCATCACCTGTGGGGACAGGACATGGCTGGGAATCCAATCCCTGGCATTTGGGATGCTGGGAGGGGAATTCGAGGGGATTTTGGGGTGCTAGATATGGGGGAGTTGTGTTGGAGTAAAGGTTTGGGGTTGGTGATGGTTGGTGAGGAGGATGGAAATGTCCTGGTTCAAATGGGGTTAGCCCAGCTCAAACTGCATTATTTTCCAGTTAATATGGAGTTATCTCAGCTCAAAATGGGGTTATCCCAGGTAAAATGGTATTATCCCAGCTCAAAACAGGGTTATCCCAGTTGAAAATGGGGTTATTCCCAGTGATCCCAAAGTTTCTCCAAAAGTGACCTGAAGTGTCTCCCCAAAACGTGACCGAGTGTCCCACAGTGACCCAAAGTGTTCCCAAAAACTGACCCTGAAGTGTCTCAAAAAGTGACCTCAAATGTCCCTAAAGTACCCTCAAAATGACCCTAAAGTGCCCCAAAAAAGTGACTCCAAAATGCCCGTAAAAAGTGACCCCCAAAGTGTCCTAAAAGTGACCCTTAAGTGCCCCCCAAAAATGCCTCAACAGTGTCCCTTAAGTGTTCCAAAAGTGACCTTGAAGTGTCCTATAAGTGACCCTGAAAGTGATCCCCAAGTGTCTCCAAAGTGCCCCTAAAAAGGGACCCTTAAGTGCCCCAAAAAGTGACCTTGAAGTACCCCAAAAGTGACCCTGAATTGTCCTAAAATGAGACCCAAAAGTGATCCCCAAGTGTCTCTAAAGTGCCCTAAAAAGTGACCAAAGTGCCCTCAAAAGTGACCCCAAAAAGTGACCCAAAGTATCCTCAAAGTGACCTTGAAGTGCCCCAAAAAAGCAACCTTGAAAGTGCCCCAAAAGTGAACCCTGAAGTGGCCCTAAAATCTGACCCCAAAGTGATCCCAAGTGTCTCTGAAGTGCCCTAAAAAGTGACACCCAAAAGTGCTCTAAAAAGTGACCCCAAAGTGTCTCAAAGTGACCTTGAAGTGCTCCCAAAAGTGACCCTGATTGTCCTCAAAATCAGACCCAAAAGTGATCCCCAAATGTCTCCAAAGTGTCCTAAAAAGTGACCCAAAGTGCCCCAAAGTGCCCCTAAAAAGTGACCCCAAAAAGTCCTCAATGTGACCCTTAAGTGCCTCCAAAAAGTGACCTGAAGTGCCCAAAAGTGACCTGAAGTGGCCCTAAAATCTGAACCCAAAAGCGATCCCAAGTGTCCTCCAAAGTGCCCTAAAAAGCGACCCCAAAGTGCCCTAAAAAGCGACCCCAAAGTGCCCCAAAAGTGACCCCAAAGTGCCCCAAAAAGTGACTTGAAGTGCCCCAAAAGTGATGCTGAAGTGGCCTAAAATCTGACCACCAAAGTGATCCCCAAGTGTCTCCAAAGTGCCCCTAAAAACTGACGCCCAAAGTGTCCTCAAAGTGCCTTGAAGTGCCCAAAGTGCCCCTAAAAACTGACCCCAAAGTGTCCTCAAAGTGACCTTGAAGTGCCTCCAAAAAGTGACCTTGAAGTGCCCCAAAAGTGACACTGAAGTGGCCCTAAAATCTGACCCAAAAGCGATCCCCAAGTGTCTCCAAAGTGCCCCTAAAAAGTGACCCCAAGTGCCCCAAAAAGTGCCCTAAGTACCTCAAAATGACCCCGAAAATGCCCAAAAAGTGTTCTCCAAAGCCCCCTAAAAAGTGACCCAAAAGTGCCCCCAAAAAGTGGATCTTGAAGTGCTCCAAAAGTGACCCTGATATGTCCCTAAAATCAGACCCAAGTGACCTCCAAGTGCCCCGAAAGTGCCCCTAAAAAGTGACCCCAAAAAGTCCTCAGTGACCCTTAAGTGCCAAAAAGTGACCTTGAAGTGCCCAAAAGTGACCCTGAAGTGATCCCCAAGTGTCTCCAAAGCGCCCCTAAAAAGTGACCCCAAAGTGGTCCTCAAAGTGACCTTGAAGTGCCCAAAAGTGACGCCTGAATTGTCCCTAAAATCAGACCAAAAGTGATCCCCAAGTGTCTACAAAGTGCCCCTAAAAAAGCTGACCCCAAAGTGTCCTCAAAGTGACCCTTAAGTGCCCCCAAAAAGTGACCCTGAAGTGGCCTAAAATCTGACCCCAAAGTGATCCCCAAGTGTCTTCAAAAGTGCCCTAAAAAGTGACCTTGAAGTGCTCCAAAAGTGACCCATGAATTGTCCCTAAAATCAGACCCAAAAGTGATCCCCAAGTGTCTCTAAAGTGCCCCTAAAAAGTGACCTCAAGTGTCCTCAAAGTTGGACCCTTAAATGCCCAAAAGTGACCCTGAAGTGATCCCAAAGTGTCTCTGAAGTGCCCCAAAAAGTGACCTGAAGTCCCCAAAAAGTGCCCTAACGTGCCCCAAAAGTGACCCTGAAGTGGCCGTAAAATCACACCCAAAAGTGATCCCCAAGTGTCTCAAAGTGCCCCTAAAAAGTGACCCCAAAGTGCCCAAAGTGCCCCTAAAAAATGACCCAAAGTGCCCCAAAGTGCCGCCTAAAAAGTGACCCCCAAAGTGCCCCAAAGTGCCCTAAAAACTTGACCCCAAAGTGCCCCAAAGTGCCCCTAAAAGTGACCCCAAAAAGCCTCAAAGTGACCTAAGTGCCTCCAAAAAGTGACCCTTGAACTCCAAAAGTGACCCTGATTTCCCAAAATGAACTGTCCCCAATGTCACAAAGTGCTAAGTGACCCCATAAAAGTGACCCTAAAAGTACCCATAACCCTCAAGTTGACCTTGAAGTGCCCCCAAAAAGCGACCTTGAAGTACCCAGAAAGTGATGCTGAAGTGGCCTAAAATCAGACCCAAAAGTGATCCCAAGTGTCTCTGAAGTGCCCTAAAAAGTGACCCCAAAGTGTGTCCTCAAAGTGACCAAAGTGATCGCCCAAGTGTCCTCCAAAGTGCCCCAAAAAGTGACCTTGAAGTGCTCGCAAAAGTGGACCCTGAAATTGTCCCTAAAATCAAGACCAAAGTGATCCCTCAAGTGTCTCTGAAGTGCTCCTAAAAAGTGCCAAGTGCCCCAAAAAGTTGACCCCCAAAGTACCTTTCAAAATGACCGGTCTGAAATGCCCCAAAAAAGTTGATCCAAGCGCCCCAAAAAGTTGAACCCAACAGTTGTCCTCAAAGTGACCTTAAGTGCCAACTCCAAAAAGTGGGAATGCCCAATTGACTTAAGTGCCCTACATCTGACCCAAAGTGATTCCCCAATGTCTCCAAAGTGCCCCTAGAAAAGTGCCCCATCCGCCCCCAAAAGTGCCCTAAGTACTAATACCCCTAATGCCCACAAAGTGACCAGCCCCCTAAAAAAGTGATCCCCAAAGTGCCTCAAAGTGACCTAAAAAGTGACCCCAAAAGTGCCCTAAAGTCGACCTAAAAAGTGATCCAAGTCCTAAAGTCCTCAAAAGTGACCTTAAGTGCCTCAAAGTGCGACTTGAAAGGCCCCATGAAAGTGACACTGAAGTTGCCTAAATAATTGACCCAGAAGTGATCCAGGTGTCTCAAAGTGCCCCTAAAAGCTGACCCCAAACAAGTGATCCGGAGTGTCCTCAAGTGACCTTGAAGTGCCCAAAAGAAGTGATGCTGAATGGCCCTAAATCTGACCAAAAGCGATCGCCAACAGTGTCTCTGAATGTGCTAAGTAAGTGCCCCCAAAGTGCCCCCAAGGTAAAATGGGACTCTTTCCCAGGGCAYGAAGGAGTGAATCCCACCCCACATCCCACCCAAAGCCAGGACAGGGCCTGGGAGGCGCCCCCACCTCTTTGAGCGTGAAGGAGTCGCCCTGGGCCCCCGCAGCCTGCAGGATCCTCAGCAGGGGCAGCTTGGGCACCACCTGAAAACACAGCAGGGATCAAACCTGGGACCATCCCAAAACACCCACAGCAAAAAATACCCACAGCAAAAGAAGAAAAATCCCACTGTTTATCAATATTTCCCCACTATTTACCAATACTAAATGGTAAATATTTGATAAATATAGAAATATATATAAATGATAAATATTTTCCCACTATTTATCAATATTTCCCTACTATTTACCAATATGTAATGGTAAATATTTGATAAATATATAAATATATATAAATGATAAATATTTTCCCACTATTTATCAATGCTATCAATATTTCCCCACTATTTACCAATACTAAATGTAAATATTTGATAAATATATAAATATATATAAATGATAAATATTTTCCTACTATTTATCAATACTATCAATATTTCCCCACTATTTACCAATACTAAGTGGTAAATATTTGATAAATATATAATATATAAATATATATAAATGATAAATATTTCCCCACCATTTATCAATATTTTCCCCCTATTTATCAATACTATCAATATTTTCCCACCATTTATCAATATCTCTCCACTAATTTATCAATATTTTCCCACTATTTATCAATACTATCAATATTTCCCCATCATTTATCAATACTATCAATATTTCCCCACTATTTCTCAATATTATCAGTATTTTCCCACTATTTATTCATTTTTTTCTGGATTTGGTTCCAATTCCAAGCTCCTAAATTTTCCTCCAATGGAAAATCCAAATTTATTCCCACTCCCACCACATTTTCCCTGATGTTGGAAGGATTTTTTTTCMCCCCAAGAAATTGGAAGTTTGAATTTTTTAATTTTTTTTTTCCGGCTGATTTGGATTGTTTGGGACTTTTTCTGCTTTGATGGTTTTTTATTCCAGGAAAATTCCAGGAATTTGGGATAATGGGAATATTCCAAGGACAAATATTCCCTAAACTGCCTCAAAAAAAAAAAAAAGCCCTGGGGAAAATTACTGAAGAAATTTAATTTAAATATAATTTTAAATATTNAAAGTGACCCTGAAGTGTCTCCCCAAAACGTGACCGAGTGTCCCCACAGTGACCCCAAAGTGTTCCCAAAAACTGACCCTAAAGTGTCCTCAAAAAGTGACCTCAAATGTCCCTAAAGTACCCTCAAAATGACCCTAAAGTGCCCCAAAAAGTGACTCCAAAATGCCCGTAAAAAGTGACCCCAAAGTGTCCTAAAAGTGACCCTTAAGTGCCCCCCAAAAATGCCCTCAAAGTGTCCCTTAAGTGGTTCCAAAAAGTGACCTTGAAGTGTCCTATAAGTGACCCTGAAGTGATCCCCAAGTGTCTCCAAAGTGCCCCTAAAAAGGGACCCTTAAGTGCCCCCAAAAAGTGACCTTGAAGTACCCCAAAAGTGACCCTGAATTGTCCCTAAAATGAGACCCAAAAGTGATCCCCAAGTGTCTCTAAAGTGCCCCTAAAAAGTGACCCCAAAGTGCCCCTCAAAAGTGACCCCAAAAAGTGACCCCAAAGTATCCTCAAAGTGACCTTGAAGTGCCCCCAAAAAGCAACCTTGAAGTGCCCCAAAAGTGACCCTGAAGTGGCCCTAAAATCTGACCCCAAAGTGATCCCCAAGTGTCTCTGAAGTGCCCCTAAAAAGTGACACCCAAAAGTGCCTCTAAAAAGTGACCCCAAAGTGTCCTCAAAGTGACCTTGAAGTGCTCCAAAAGTGACCCTGAATTGTCCCTAAAATCAGACCCAAAAGTGATCCCCAAATGTCTCCAAAGTGTCCCTAAAAAGTGACCCCAAAGTGCCCCCAAAGTGCCCCTAAAAAGTGACCCCAAAAAGTCCTCAATGTGACCCTTAAGTGCCTCCAAAAAGTGACCTTGAAGTGCCCCAAAAGTGACCCTGAAGTGGCCCTAAAATCTGACCCAAAAGCGATCCCCAAGTGTCTCCAAAGTGCCCCTAAAAAGCGACCCCAAAGTGCCCCTAAAAAGCGACCCCAAAGTGCCCCCAAAAAGTGACCCCAAAGTGCCCCCAAAAAGTGACCTTGAAGTGCCCCAAAAGTGATGCTGAAGTGGCCCTAAAATCTGACCCCAAAGTGATCCCCAAGTGTCTCCAAAGTGCCCCTAAAAACTGACCCCAAAGTGTCCTCAAAGTGACCTTGAAGTGCCCCAAAGTGCCCCTAAAAACTGACCCCAAAGTGTCCTCAAAGTGACCTTGAAGTGCCTCCAAAAAGTGACCTTGAAGTGCCCCAAAAGTGACACTGAAGTGGCCCTAAAATCTGACCCAAAAGCGATCCCCAAGTGTCTCCAAAGTGCCCCTAAAAAGTGACCCCCAAGTGCCCCCAAAAAGTGCCCCTAAGTACCCTCAAAATGACCCCGAAATGCCCCAAAAAGTGTCTCCAAAGCGCCCCTAAAAAGTGACCCCAAAGTGCCCCCAAAAAGTGATCTTGAAGTGCTCCAAAAGTGACCCTGAATTGTCCCTAAAATCAGACCCAAAAGTGACCCCCAAGTGCCCCGAAAGTGCCCCTAAAAAGTGACCCCAAAAAGTCCTCAGTGACCCTTAAGTGCCTCCAAAAAGTGACCTTGAAGTGCCCCAAAAGTGACCCTGAAGTGATCCCCAAGTGTCTCCAAAGCGCCCCTAAAAAGTGACCCCAAAGTGTCCTCAAAGTGACCTTGAAGTGCTCCAAAAGTGACCCTGAATTGTCCCTAAAATCAGAGCCAAAAGTGATCCCCAAGTGTCTACAAAGTGCCCCTAAAAAGTGACCCCAAAGTGTCCTCAAAGTGACCCTTAAGTGCCCCCAAAAAGTGACCCTGAAGTGGCCCTAAAATCTGACCCCAAAGTGATCCCCAAGTGTCTTCAAAGTGCCCCTAAAAAGTGACCTTGAAGTGCTCCAAAAGTGACCCTGAATTGTCCCTAAAATCAGACCCAAAAGTGATCCCCAAGTGTCTCTAAAGTGCCCCTAAAAAGTGACCTCAAAGTGTCCTCAAAGTGACCCTTAAATGCCCCAAAAGTGACCCTGAAGTGATCCCCAAGTGTCTCTGAAGTGCCCCCAAAAAGTGACCTTGAAGTGCCCCCAAAAAGTGACCTTTAAGTGCCCCAAAAGTGACCCTGAAGTGGCCCTAAAATCACACCCAAAAGTGATCCCCAAGTGTCTCCAAAGTGCCCCTAAAAAGTGACCCCAAAGTGCCCCCAAAGTGCCCCTAAAAAATGACCCCAAAGTGCCCCCAAAGTGCCCCTAAAAAGTGACCCAAAGTGCCCCAAAGTGCCAAATGCCCAATCCCAAACGCTAAAAGTGACCCCAGTGCCCCAAAGTGCCGCCAAAGTGCCCCTCAAAAGTGACCCAAAAAGTCCTCAAGTGACCCTTAAGTGCCTCCAAAAAGTGACCTTGAAGTGCCCCAAAAGTGACCCTGAATTGTCCTAAAATGAGACCCAGAAGTGATCCCCAAGTGTCTACAAAGTGCCCCTAAAAAGTGACCCCAAAGTGCCCCTAAAAAGTGACCTAAAAAGTGACCCCAAAAGTACCTCAAAGTTGACCTTGAAAGTGCCCCACCAAAAAGCACCTTGAAGTACCCAAAAGTGAGCTGAAGTGGCCCTAAAATCAGACGCCAAAAGTGATCCCAAGTGTCTCTGAAGTGCCCTAAAAAGTGCACCTCCAAAGTGTCCTCAAAGTGACCCAAAAGTGATCCCCAAGTGTCCTCCAAAGTGCCCAAAAAGTGACCTTGCAAGTGCTCCAAAAGTGACCCTGAATTGTCCCTAAAATCAGAACCCAAGTGATCCCCAAGTGTCTCGAAGTGTCCCTAAAAAGTGACCCAAGTCCCCAAAAAGTGACCCAAAGTACCTTCAAAATGACCTGAAATGCCCCAAAAAGTGACTCCAAGCACCCCTAAAAAGTGACCCCAAAGTGTGCTCAAAGTGACCTTGAAGTGCCCAAAAGTGACCCTGAAGTGGCCCTAAAAATCTGACCCCAAAGTGATCCCAAGTGTCTCCAAAGTGCCCCTCTAAAAAGTGACCCCCAAAGTGCCCCAAAAGTGCCCCTAAAAAATGACCCCAAAGTGCCCCCAAAGTGCCCTAAAAAGCTGACCCCAAAAGTGCCCCCAAGTGCCCCTAAAATGACCCCAAATGCCCCAAAGTGCTAAAAGTGACCAAAGTCCTCAAAGTGACCTTAAGTGCCTCCAAAAGTGACCTTGAAGTGCCCCAAAAGTGACCCTGAATGTCCCTAAAATGAAGACCCAGAAGTGATCCCAGTGTCCTACAAAGTGCCCCTAAACAAGTGACCCCAAAAGTGCCCCTAAAAAGTGACCCTAAAAAGTGACCCCAAAGTACGCCTCAAAGTGACGCTGAAGTGCCCCCAAAAAGGACTTGAAGTACCCCAAAAAGTGACGCTGAAGTGGCCCTAAAATCAGACCCAAAAGTGATCCCAAGTGTCTCTGAAGTGCCCCTAAAAAGTGACCCAAAGTGTCCTCAAAGTGGGACCCAAAAGTGATCCCCAAGGTGTCTCCAAAGTGCCCCCAAAAAGTGACCTTGAAGTGCTCTCAAAAGTGAACCCTGAATTGTCCCTAAAATCAGACCCAAAGTGATCCCCAAGTGTCTCTGAAGTGCTCCTAAAAAAGTGACCAAGTGCCCCCAAAAAGTGACCCCAAAGTTACCTTCAAAATGGACCCTGAAATGCCCCCAAAAAGTGACTCCAAAGCGCCCCTAAAAAAGTGACCCCAAAGTGTCCTCAAGTGGACCTTGAAGTGCCCTCCGAAAAGTGACCCTGAACGTGGAACCCTAAAATCTGACCCCAACAAGTGACATCCCCAGTGTCTCCAAAGTGCCCCTACAAAGTGCCCCAAAACACACCCAAAAAGTGATCCGGCCAAGTGTCCTCAAAGTGACCTTGAAGTGGCCCCAAAAGTGATTGCTGAAGTGCCCCTAAAATTGACCCCAAAGTGCTCCCCAAGTGTCATCTGAGTGCCCCTAAAGTGAAAAAGTGCCCCCAAAGTGCCAAAGTGATCTAGCCAAATCGACAAAGCGATAACATTTCAATGGCTAGAGTCAGGCCCCGTAAAGGCTTCTCCCAGGGCAATCGAAGGAGTGAATCCCACCGCACATCTCCCACCCAAAGCAGGACAGGGGCCTGGGAGGCGGCCCACTCACCTTTTGAGCGTGAAGGAGTCGCCCTGGGCCCCACGCAGCCTGCAGGATCCTCAGCAGGGGCAGCTTGGGAACCACCTGAAAACACAGCAGGGATCACAAGCTGGGACCATCCCAAAACACAGCCAAATACCCACAAAAAAAAACATCCACTGTTTTTCATATTTTCCCCACTATTTTACCATACGAAATGGTCAATATTTGATAAATACCTATAAATATATATAATATAAATTTTTCCCCATATTTATATATTCATATTCCAGATTATGGATTGTAAATATGTTATTGTATTTTTCCACTATTTATCGAATGCTATCAATATTCCCCACTATTTACATACTAAATGGTAAATATTTGTGATAATATCATAATATATAATGAAAATATTTCCCTCATTTTATCAATACTATCAATATTTCCCCTTATTTACATACTAAGTCAAATATTTATCCATCTAATATTAAATAATTTCCCCAATTTATCATATTTTCCCCTATTTATCAAAAATACTATCAATATTTCCCACCATTTATCAATATCTCCTATTTACAATATTTCCCATACTACATTATCATATTCATCAATTCTACACCATTTCCCCTATTTTCAATATCGTCCATATATTCAATGTTTTTTCGGATTTAAATATCCAAAATTCAAATTATATATAAATGATAAATATTTTCCCACTATTTCCAAATACTATCAATATTTCCCCAACTATTTAGCCAATACTAAATGTAATATTTGATATATAATATATATAAATGATAAAATATTTTTCCCATATTTATCAAAATATTTTCCTAACTATTTATTCCAATACTATCAATATTTCCCACTATTTACCATACTAAAGGGTAAATATTTGATAAATATATAATATATAAATATATATCAATGATCAGTCATTTATCCCCACCATTTATCATTATTTCCTCCTATTTATCAATACTATCATATTTCCCCATTATTTAAATACTATCAATATTTTCCACTATTTATCAATATTTTCCCCACTATTTAACCAATCAAGTGTAAATATTTGAAAAATATATAATATATAATATATATAAATGATAAATATTTCCCGCACCATTTAATCAATATTCTTCTATTACAATACTAAATCAATATTCCCATTAATTTATCAATATTATCAATAATTTTCCGCCACTATTTATCAATATTTCCCCCACTACTTTACCAATACCTAACACACATTTTCCCACTATTTGATCAATACTATCAATATTTCCCCAATTATTTATCAATACTATCAATATTTCCCCATTATTTTCAATATTTATCATCTTTTTCCCCATATTTATTCATTTTTTTGGATTTGGTTCCATATTCCAAGCTCCTCCAATTTTCCCTCCCATGGAAAATCCCAAATTTATTCCATCCCACCACATTTTCCACTGATGTTGGACAGATCTTTTTTCACGCCCAAGAAATTGGAAAGTTTGAATTTTTTAATTTTTTCTAGCTGATTTTATTGTTTGGGACTTTTTCTGCTCTGATGTTTTTTTATTCCAGGAAAATTCCAAAGGAATTTGGGATAATGGGAATATTCAAGGACAAATATTCCCTAAACTGCCTCAAAAAAAAAAAGCCCTGGGGAAAATTACTGAAGAAATTTAATTTTAAATATAATTTCAAATATTGTGAAATTTAATCCAATTAAGGTGACAACAGCTCCAATATTTGGAATCCTAGATCCAAGATTTTTCTAGATCAGGAAAAAAAAGCTGGAATATTTGAAGTAAGAGCAGCACCGAACAACAGCCATACATTCTAATTTTAGGTTCCTCTTTGAATCTTACTTGTTCCGCCTTGAAAATATCTCACAATCATGGCATTGAAGAGTAACAAATTCTCTTGGATTAAATCCCAATTTTTTTAGGATTAATCCCAATTTTTTTAGGATAAATTCTTCAATTTAAATATTTTAAATTTCAATAAAAACTGCTCTCTGAGAGGAAATCACAGTCCAAATGATGGGAACGTGAGGGGTAATTAAGCGCCGCTGATAATTAATGAGACATTACCTGATTGGCTTGGCCCAGGGTGAATCCTGCAAGAGAATTCCCCAGCTCCTGGAGGTTGGGTGGAATTTGGGAAGCGCACCTGGCAGTGAGGAGCTGTTCAATGCACCAACCTGGAAATGGATTTTGGGGTAAATAAATCGGCCTAAAATTTGATTTTTTAATCCTGGTCCGGGTCCTCCCACTTTGTGCTGCTGCCAGGGGAAAGTGAGGAAATAAAGGGGGAACAAGGACAAAAAAAAAAAAGGAAAAACTCTTGGGTAAGGGTTGATTCAAGCACATCTCAAATATTCAAATTTCTAAATTACTTCAAATTATGAACAGCTTCATCCCATTCACACCAGTTCATATTTCCCAAATTTTTAGACAGATTTCTGAGGGAAAAAAAACCTAAAATATTTAACCACAAACAGACTTTAAAAAGTGCTGGACAGGGTTGATTCCAAAATTTATTCAAATATGTTAAATTTATGAAGAGCCCATCGACAGTGACCTGAAAGAATTCAAATTTATAACAGCTTTCAATCCTTCCCAGGTTTAATTATTATCTGCTACTTTTTCACCCGATTTCTGAGGGGAAAAATGAAAAATATTGACCACAAACCATCTTTAAAATTGAGCTGGAGAAGGTTGAGTCACAACTAATAAGATTATTTATAATTATTTAAGTGACCTGAAATAATTCAAATATAAAGCCTCACTCCCTTTACCAGCGTCATATTTCCCTAAACCTTTAACCCCGATTTTCTGATGGGAAAAAAAACCACAAATGTTCACCACAACAACTGTTAAAATGAGCTGGACAAGGGTAGACTCAAACTTAAACAAATATTTAAATTTATGAAGAAGCATCCGACAAGTGGACTTGGAATAAATTTCAGATTTAAACAGCTTTAATCTCTTCCCGGTTCATATTTTGCTGAATTTTAATAAATTTATGAGGGGAAAAAAACCAAAATATTCACCACAAACCCCTTTAAAATGAGCTGAACAGGGTAGATTCAAACTTAGTAAATATTTAAATTTATGAACAGCATCGACAGTGACCTGAAATAATTCAAATTATAACAGCTTCAGTCCCTTCCCCAGTTAATATTTCTCTAAATTTTAACTGATTTCTGAGGGAAAAAACTAAAATATTGACCACMAACACCCTGAAAATGAGCTGGACAGGGTAGATTCAAACTTACTAAATATTTATATTTATGAGGAGCATCGACGGTGACCTGGAATAACTCAAATTATAACAGCTTTAATCTCTTCCCGGTTCATAATTCGCTGACTTTTAATAAATTTATGAGGGGAAAAAAATTTAAATTTATTAAGTGACCTGAAAAAATTCAAATTATAACAGCTTCGATCCCTTCCCCAGYTCATATTTCTCTAAATTTTAACCGATTTCTTAGGGAAAAAAAACCAAAATATTCACCACAAACAACTTCAAAATGAGCTGGACAGGGTTGATTCAAATTTATCAAATATTTAAATTTATGAAGAGCATCGACAGTGACCTGAAATAATTCAAATTACAACAGCTTCAATCTCTTCCCCAGTCAATATTTGTCTAAATTTTAACCGATTTCTGAGGGAAAAAACCCAAAATATTCACCACAAACAACTTTAAAATGAGCTGAACAAGGCAGACTCAAACTTAATAAATACTTAAATTTATTAAGTGACCTGAAATAATTCAAATTATAACAGCTTCAATCCCTTCCCCAGTTAATATTTGTCTAAATTTTGACCGATTTCTGAGGAAAAAAACCAAAATATTCACCACAAACACCTTCAAAATGAGCTGGACAGGGTAGATTCAAACTTATCAAATATTTAAATTTGTGAGGAGCATTAACACTGACAGGAATAATTCAAATCATAACAGCCTCACTCCCTTTACCAGTTAATATTTCTCTAAATTTTACCCTATTTCTGAGGGAAAAAACCAAAATATTGACCACAAACACTTTTAAAATGAGCTGAAGAGGGTTGAGTCAAACTTATCAAATATTTAAATTTGTGAGGAGCATTAACAGTGACTTGGAATAATTCAGATTATAACAGCTTTAATCCCATCCCAGTTCATATTTCACTAACTTTTAATAAATTTATGAGGGGAAAAAAACCAAAATATTTACCACAAACAACTTTAAAATGAGCTGGACAGGGTAGACTCAAACTTACTATATATTTAAATTTATGAGGAGCATTAACACTGACAGGAATAATTCAAATTATGACAGCCTCACTCCCTTCACCAGTTAATATTTGTCCAAATTTTAACTGATTTCTGAGGGAAAAAACCCAAAATATTCACCACAAACAACTTTAAAATGAGCTGGACAGAGTAGATTCAAACTTACTAAATATTTATATTTATGAGGAGCATCGACGGTGACCTGGAATAACTCAAATTATAACAGCTTTAATCTCTTCCCAGTTCATAATTCGCTGATTTTTAATAAATTTATGAGGGGAAAAAAATTTAAATTTATTAAGTGACCTGAAAAAATTCAAATTATAACAGCTTCGATCCCTTCCCCAGCTCATATTTCCCTAAATTATTAAACCGATTTCTTAGGGAAAAAACCCAAAATATTCCCACTAAAACAACTTTAAAATGAGCTGGACAGGGTAGGCTCAAACTTAATAAATTATTAAATTTATGAACAACATCGACAGTGACTGGAATAATTCAGATTATAACAGCTTCAATCCTTCCCAGTTCATATTTCCCTAAATTTAAACCGATTTATGAGGGGAAAAAATCAAAATATTGACACAAACAACCCTGAAAATGAGCTGGACAGGGTAGACTCAAACTTAAATAAATATTTAAATTTATTAAGTGACCTGAAAAAATTCAAATTATAACAGCCTCACTCCCTTTACCAGCTCATATTTCCCTAAACTTTAACAGATTTCTGAGGGGAAAAAATGAAAATTTGACCACAAACCCTTAAAAATGAGCTGAACTTACCGACCTTGACTTTCTGTGCCTGGCAGAATATCCTGGGATTATTTTCCCGGGATTTTGCTGCGGGATAATTCCCGAGGAGATGCTCCGGGAGTTTTTCTAAAATTCGCTTTTTTCAACCTCGCCCGAGGGGAGGGACACGGGGAGGGACGAAAGTGCCGATAACGGCTGGGCTGAAAATCAGCTTCGAAAAAAAGGGAAAAAATTCGGATTTTTATCTCCCTCCCTTTTCCTGGAAAGAAATTCAGGGCTGAGGGCGGTGAATTTTAACCTTTTCAGCGCTGATTTTATCACTCAAAACCTCCAGGTTTTGCAGAGAAATGAATTTTTTTTTAATGTAGTTTGCTTCTCATTAATAATTCGTATTTAAGCAGAAATTAATTTTGGCGTTCATTAAGGTTTTGTTCACGAGTTTTTAAAATATTTTCAGGAGAAAAATAGAATAAACTTAGGGGTATATAGCCCCATTGAAAAGCTCCACATGGTGGAAAAGTCCTAAATAAAAATTGGAATTTTGTGCTCGGCCCAGCTCAGGAAATTTGGGATAATTCCAATCCTTAAATTTGGGATATTCCAATCCCAAATTTGGGATAATTCCACACTCCCAACTCCCATCCGGAAAAGGATTTCCGGGGATTTTAGGTGCTGAAAATCTCGAGAGAAAATCGTGAATCAGCCCCGAGTCATGAGCTGAGCAAAATTTTCCACTCCAAAAATTTCACCCCAGCCAGGGGAAAGATTCATATTGCACTCTTTTATGACTAAAAAAATAAAAATGCCTTTTTAATGACTAAAAATTCCTTTTTATGTCACCAAAAAAATCCCCAAAGAAACCGCAGCTTTTTTAAAACTAAAAATCTCAAGGGGCTGAAAAGTCAAATTAAAAATTATTCAAGCTTTGATGGTTTTTAATAAAGTTCTAAATTTAATGAAAAAAAATCTTTTTTAAAAATTCCATTTAAAGTAGAAATACAGCAGGGTTGGGTTCAGGTGACAGCGATTTTTTCACATTTCAAATAAAGTAAAATATTGAAAATAAGTTGGGATTTTAGGGAATTTTAGGTAAAACAGCCCTGAAGGGGAGGATTTTAACAGGCAACTGATGCAATCACGAAGTCACCGATAAATTAATTAAATTTGTCCTCATTCACTCCCTGAGGGGTTTCATACCTTAAATTTAGCCCTTTTAATTAAAAACATACTTTAAAAAACTCTGATTGTACCTGAGTTTTGTGGCCGCCACGATGCATTTGGAATTTTGGGCAAATTTTGGGAATTTTACCCCAAAAATGCACCAAAACCTTGGGTAAATAAAGATAACAAATGAAAAAACGTTGTGCAACTGCTCCTTTGGTTGTGAAATGTTGCGAAAGCCGAGAGGAAAACCAAAAGTGATCAATTAAAATGACAAAAAGCGAAATTTCCCTGCAAATCATCCCTAAATCCCGCAGGAATTGGGATAAGGAAATACTCACCACCCTGAATATTCCTGATTTATGGCTGTTTTTATTTAAAAGAAAGAAATGGCTTTCTATGGGTTTTTCCACAATAGTTGAGGCAGCGTAACTCAAATAAACAAAAAATAATCTGGGATCGATCCTCACTCGGCTTCTTGGGTGTAAATCCTGCGAAAAAATGGAATTCCTGAGCGGTTTGGGATAGAAAAAACCTGAAAATTTATTCTCATTCCATGGAGAGTGACAACCACAATCCCAGGTTTTCCAACCTGTTTCCAGGGATGAGGCAGCCACGGATTCTTGGGAATTCCGTCCCAGGGAAGGATTTATTCCCAAATCCCAATTTATTTCCGATATCCGGTGTGAGCCTGCAGCCATTCCCCTTGTCCTGTCACTCCAGCCTTTGGGATCGTTCCCATCCATCTCCTCGATCGGCTCATAATTAAATCACCCCGAAGCTTCCCTTCTCCAGGCGGGACAATCGAAATTATCTCAGAATTTCGCGGGAAGAGATAAAAGTTCAGGACGTCCCGCCGCCCCAGCCCCTCCCGCCGGCACCGCTCCTGCCCCCCTCAGCCTCCTCAGCGCCCCCTCAGCCCCCGGGATCCCCGCGCTCCCCTCAGCGCCCCGCTCACCCTACAGCCGCCCCATGGGCTCCGGGCAGGGGGTTGGGGAGGGAAGGAGACCCCTACACCCCTGAGGCTCCGCGCCTCCATTTTAGCGGGGTCCGGCCGGCGCTTCCCTCACGGCCAACATGGCGGCGGGGTCATAGAGAGGAGGGGATGTGCGGCTGGACGGGACGTGGGATGGGTGGGTGGGTGGCGCCCCCTAGCGGGGTGGAGACCACGGCGGTGCGTCCCCTCAGCCCTCATGGAAAACGTAGAAATAAAAATAAATAAATAAAAATAAAAATAAAAATAAAAATAAAAACAATAAAATAAAAATAAACTATAAATAAATAAAATATAAAAAAAAAATTTAATATAAATATAAATATAAAATAAATATAAATATAAAATATAAAAAAATATAATTTATAACCATAAATATAAATATAAATTACAATAAAAATGCTATATAAATTTAAATATAAATATAAATATATAAACATGAAATTTATCTAAACTTATTATTTTATTTCTGTATAAACTTAAATAAAAATTTATAAAATTTAATGAATAAATTGAATCAAAAAAATAAAAAAATTAAAAAATTACAAATAAATTAAAATAAAATTTAAATTTAAATTAAAAAATTAAAATTAAAAATTAAAGTTAAATAAAACTTTAAAAATATTTCAAAATAATAATAATAAATGCATAAAATAATGCTAAACGATAATTACACAATAAATGTTTTGTATTTATATAATATCTTATGCAATATAACAACCTTTAATCAATTAAAAATCAATAATAATTAGTGGTTCATATTAATGAAAATAAATAAGAATGCCTGGAAAAAGAAAACATAATCTCAAGTCAGGATGTCCTTTGATGCAAGATCTTTGTATACTTTCAGGTCTAATCAGCAAGAGAGGAGAGCTCAGTGGAGCAGGAACACCCTGGCTCAAGGACACCCTGAATTATTGAGCCTTAAGGATGGAATAAATCAAAATGTCAATGTGTGGTCTATGCAGACCATCGCTGAGCTGGCAAAATATTCAGGTCCTTTCGTCCTAGAGCTGAGTTATCTTCATTTTAATACTCACCTGGACATTCGGGTATTCCCCTGGACATTAAACATCCACTGGAATATCCAGCTGGATATCAGAATATCTGCCTGGATATCAGAATTTCCACACTGAATATTCGAAATATTCTGAATTCAATATTCACCTGGATATTAGAATATTCACCTGGATATTAGAATATCCAGGATATTCGAATATTCACCTGGATATATAGAAATATACTGGATATCAGAATATCCACTATATCCATTAAAAACCCCAACTTTCCTGTGTCACCTGCTCCATGTCACCTGCCTTGTCACGGGTGAGAAGTGAATTATTCCAGAGCTCACTTTCCAAGCTGGGAATATTTTCCACGTGTTGGAAAATCCGAATTAATCCCAGCACCGGGCAGCGCTTGGAAACCGCTGGGTGCCAACAGCGATGGCTGGGCTTGTGGCCGGCTGCGCGCTCGGGCAGAAATAATTAGAATATTTTGAGAAATAGTTGGAATATTTTGAAAAAATAATTTAGAATAATTTTGAGAAATTATTAGATGTATTTTTGTCTAATGTGTGTTTGGGCCGGGGAGGGAGCCGCAACCGGGAGCGAATCCCAATTCCTGGAAAGACCGGGAGAAGCTGACCTCGCTTGTGCGGTGATAAAAGCAGTGAGCATCCGATTCAGAGCCCGGATAGCTCAGTCGGTAGAGCATCAGACTTTTAATCTGAGGGTCCAGTTCAAGTCCCTGTTCGGGCGTCATACTTTTTCTTGTTTTTCAGCCCTATTATTTTTTCTCAAAAAACCCTTTTTTACACCCGCGGCACGGCCGGCGCTGACCGCTGGAGGGACGCGGCTGCGCCTGCAGGGAACGTGGGCAAGAAATAAAAAAAAAAAAAATAATGTACAAAAAAAAACAAGCGTCGCCCGAACAGGGACTTGAACCTGGACCCTCAATTAAAAGTCTGATGCTCTACCGACTGAGCTATCCGGGCTCTGGCAGTAGGGGTGGCGCTCTGGCATATCCCCGTGCAAAGGAACTACGTGGCTGCTGGGGTTCTTTGCTTGTGCTTCTACTCTGCACCCCAACTATCTGCACCCCGACCTGCACCCCACTATTCTGACCCCCCTAACTACCCCTTCAGTCTGAACCCCACCGTCTGCACCCCGATCCGCACCCCACTGTCAGCACCTTCCTCCTGCCCACCCATAACTGACAGCAGCATCCCGGGGGTTCCGTGGGGCAGCCGGAGCGTGCTGGCGACACGGTGGGGACACTGAGGGACATTGCGAGGAATCAGCCCGCGCTCTGTGCGATGTGGAAGGACACCGGAACATCCGGGACGTTCAGGGACACCGGGGACACAGGCCGGGGCTCTGAACACACTCGGGGACATTCAGGGGGACACCAGCGGGGCTCTGAACATCTCAGGGACATTCAGGGGACACCAGACGGGGCTCTGAACACCTCGGGACATTCGCGGACACCGGGGACACCAGCGGGCTCTGTTGCAATGCGAGGGAACACCGGGAACACCCGGGACGTTCAGGGGGACACCGGGGAACACCAGCCGGGGCTCTGAACACTCGGGGACGTTCAGGGGGACACCGGGGACACCAGCCGGGGCTCTGAACATCTCGGGGACATTCAGGGGGACACCAGCACGGGGCTCTGAACATCTCGGGACATTCGAGGGGACACCGGGGACACCAGCCGGGACTCTGAACATCTCAGGGACATTTGGGGACACCGGGCACCAGCCGGCCTTGAACAACCTCGGGGACATTCAGGGACAACCGGGGGACACCAGCCGGGGTCTGTGCAATGCGGAGCGCGGCCGGGAGATGGCCCCGCGCCGCCCCGCGCTGTGCCCGCCATTGTCCGCCGCCTCCGCCGCGGAGCTCCCGCCTCCCTCCGGCTCCTCCCGATCCCTCCGGCTCCTCCCGCATCCTCCCGGCTCCTCCCGCATCCCCCCGGCTCCTCCCGCATCCCCCCGGCTCCTCCCGCATCCCCCCGGCTCCTCCCGCATCCCCCCGGCTCCTCCCGCACCCCCGGCCCCGCCGCCGCAGCCGCTCGGAGCAGGTAGGGCCGCGGAGGGAGCGGGGGGCTCTGCTCGGCTAGGTTTCCCCGCTAAAAAAATGATATTTTCTATTTAAACGGAGGTTTGTGCATCCGTAATTTTCCCCTCCCGGGGGAGATGCGGGCGCCGCTCGCCTTCCCGGAGCTTCCCAAGAGCTGCGGCTCATCCTGGGAACCCCAAAAGGGAACGCGGGGCTGCCYCTTCCCAGGGCACGCGGAGGGGTCGGGGGTCTCCCCTGGGGAATTTGGGGGGTTTGGAACAATGAGATGGTGCCCGAGGAACGGCGAGGTTGGGCGAAGGGGACAAGGGGGGGGTTGGGGTCCCGTCCCCTCCCCGCAGGGACAGCGGTGGGGACAGGAATAGGGAAGGGATGAGACGGCGATCACGGAATCCTGGAGCGCTTTTGGTCTTGGTTTTTGGGTTTGGACCTTCTGATCCCCACCCCACTGCCTGCCCTGGGCAGGGATGCCACCCTTTGGGTCAGCGGCTGGGGACAGGGACAGGGACAGGGACAGGGACAGGGACAGGCCAGCCGTGATGTGAGGCCGAGCAGGGTCAGCTCAATCCCAGCCCTAAAACCCCACGGATTTAGGGGCAGGAGGCTCCGGTGAGGATGCTGGTGGGATCCCGGATCCCTGCTCTCCTGCAGAGATCCCTGCGGGAATCTCGTGGATCAGAATTCCAGAGGTTTGGGGAGCTGCTCCCGCTGGGCGAGGGAGCTCCGGGGGCTCCCTGCTCGTGTGTGCGAGGCCGAGCACGGCTGGGATTGTTCCCGGCCTCTGGGCCCGGCTCCATGAGCACCAGCGTGACCGGGAAAATCAATCCTTCCTTCCCAGAGCGGCAGGGACAGGATAACAGGGAGCTGTGGGATGGGGAAACCTGCCTGGAACCCAGATTTTCCAGGAAAATCAGTCCTTCCTTCCCAGAGCTTCAGGGACAGGATAACAGGGAGATAGGGGTGAGGGAATGTTCCTGGAGTTCAGATTTTCCAGGAAAATCAATCCTTTCCCTCTCAAAGTGGGAGGAATGCGATAACAGGGAGCTGGGGGTGAGGGAATGTTCCTGGAGTTCAGATTTCCCAGTAAAATCCATCCTTCCTTCCTTCCTTCCTTCCCAGAGCGGCAGGGCCGGCATAACAGGGAGCTGTGGGATGGGGAAACCTTCCTGGAGCCCAGATTTCCCAGGAATATCCATCCTTCCTTCCCGGAGTGGCAGGAATGGGATAACAGGGAGCTGGGGGGTGAGGGAGCCTGCCTGGTGCCCGATATTCCCAGGAAAATCCGTCCTTCCTTCCCAGAGAGGCAGGGATGGGATAACAGGGAGCTGGGGGGTGAGGGAACGTTCCTGGAGCCCAGATTTTCCAGGAAAATGAATCCTTTCCCTCTCAAAGTAGGAGGAATGGGATATCAGGGAGCTGTGGGATGGGGAAACCTGCCCAGAGCCCAGATTTCCCAGGAAAATCAGTCCTTCCTTCCCAGAGTGGCAGGGATGGGATAACAGGGAGCTCTGGAGTAAGGGAACCTGCCTGGAGCCTGGCATTCCCAAGAAAATCAATCCTTTCCCTCTCAAAGTGGGAGGAATGGGATAACAGGGAGCTGGGGCGTGAGGGAACGTTCCTGGAGCCTGGTATTCCCAGGAAAATCCGTCCTTCCTTCCCAGAGTGGCAGAGATGGGATAACAGGGAGATGGGGGTGAGGGAATGCTCCTGGAGTCTGGTATTCCCAAGTAAATCCATCCTTCCTTCCCAGAGTGGCAGGAATGGGATAACAGGGAACTGGGGGGTGAGGGAACATTCCTGGAGCCGAGATTTTCCAGGAAAATCGATCCTTGTCCTCTCAAAGTGGGAGGGATGGGATAACAGGGAGCTGGGGGTGAGGGAACGCTCCTAGAGCCCGGTATTCCCGGGAAAATCCATCCTTTCCCTCTCAGAGTGGGAGGAATGGGATGACAGGGAGCTGGGGGGTGAGGGAACCTGCCTGGTGCCCGATATTCCCGGGAAAATCCGTCCTTCCTTCCCAGAGCGGCAGGAATGGGATAACAGGGAGCTGTGGGTGAGGGAATGCTCCTGGAGCCCAGATTTTCCAGGAAAATCAATCCTTTCCCTCTCAAAGTGGGAGGGATAGGATAACAGGGAGCTGGGGGGTGAGGGAACGTTCCTGGAGCCTGGATCTCCCAGGAAAATCGATCCTTTCCCTCTCAAAGTGGGAGGGATGGGATAACAGGGAGCTGTGGGATGGGGAAACCTGCCTGGAGCCTGGTATTCCCAGGAAAATCCGTCCTTCCTTCCCAGAGCAGCACGGATGGGATAACAGGGAGCTGGGGGGTGAGGGAACGCTCCTGGAGCCCGGTATTCCCAGGAAAATCTGTCCTTCCTTCCCAGAGCAGCAGGGATGGGATAACAGGGAGCTGTGGGATGGGGAACCCGCCTGTCCCGGATTTCCCGGGGTAACCGCCCCGGGCAGGCGCCGGCCCCACCTCGGAGCACAGCCCTGAATTCCAGAGGGAGGCGGGGAGAGGATCCAGAAGAATCGGAGGATCAGCCCTTGCAAGCCCTGCAGCCGGGAATTCCCGGCCTGCTGCAGTGGGAGCAGTGCTCCGTGTGGGAGCAGGCTGGGATGCACTGGGGTGGGCTGGGATTGACTGGGGTGCACTGGGATTTACTGGGGCCACGATGGGATTTGGGCTCACTGGGGTTCACACAGCGGATGCATGGGGAATGGACTGGAGCGCTGGGGTGGGCTTGGGATGCAACAGGATGCACTGGGATGTGACTGAGGTTCACCAGGATTACATGGGATTGACTGGGAATGCCTAGGATGTACTAAAGTACTCGGGATTCGATAAGGGATGCTCAGGATGCACTGGAATGTACTGGATTTACTGGGTTCACAGGATGACTGGGGATCTGACTGTGGGGTTTATGGGATTGGACTTGGGAATGCACTGGGGATTTAATGGGGCTTACTGGGTTACCAGGATGCACTGAGGGAATGGACTGGGATGCACTGGGGGGGCTGGGATGCCAGCGGATGCACTGGGATTGACTGGGGTTTCCAGGATGCACATGGGATTGACTTGGGATGCACTGGGGTGTACTCGGGTCACTGGGGTTCACTAGGATGGACTGGCGTTGCACTGGGATGTACTACAATGTACTATGGATTCACAGGGATGCTCCAGGATGCACTGGGATGCTACTGGGCTCACTGGGTTCACCAGGATTCACTGGGGATTGACTGGGGTTCACTGGGATGCACTGGGATTGACTTGGCTCAACTGGATTCATGGGTTCACTGGATTCACCAAGATTCACTGGAAATTTTACATCTGGAATTCATGAGGTTTCACTGGGGGATTCACTGGATGTACTGGATTTCACCCTGGAATGATAACCAGTTCTCTCCACATCCTGGGATGACAATCAAATTCTCCTGCATCCCTTTTTTTCCTCCCAGACTGCTGGATTTTGCTGGATTTGGGATGATGGATCATTTGTGGCTTCAAAGAGTGTTTTGGGGGTGGTTTTGGGGTGTTTCTGTGATGTTTTTCGGTGGGTTTCTGTGATAGTTTTTTGGGGTGGTTTTGGGGTGTTTTCAGTGGTAGTTTTGGGGTGTTTTGTTGGTGTTTTGGGGTAGTTTTTGGGGAGGCGGTTTTGGGTGTTTCTTGTGGGTGTTTTGGGGGTTGGTCATTGGGGTGTTTCCTGTGGTGTTTTGGGGGTGTTTTCTGGTGGTAGTTTTGGGGGTGTTTATGTGGTGTCTTTTGGGTTGTTTACTGTAGGTTAAGTTTTGGTGGGTAGGTTTTTGGGGTGTTTCTGTGGTAGTTTTTGGGGGTGGTTTTGGGGTGTTTCTGGTGGTAAGTTTTGGGGGTGGTGTTTGGGGTGTTTCTGTGGGTGTTTTGGGGGTGGTTTTGGGAGGTGTTTCTGTGAATGCTTTGGGGAGTGTTTTTAGGGCTACCCAGCTGGTCCCGGGTGGGTGGCAGCGAGGAAGGCTCGAGATTTGCATAGGCCAGGGGTGGTGGCACCAGGGGAAGCTGTGACGCCGCTCCACATCCCGGGGGTGGCCTGGGTCCCGCAAAACCCCGGCCCGGGTGGGGGTGGGAGATTCCAAAAGTCCAGGCGTGGGTGTGACACGGGGACAGGGACAGGAGGTGGCTCTGGGGTCAGGGCAGGGTCTGGAGCTGCTTGGGGACACCGTGGGGACATTGTGGGGACATCGTGGGGTCCCACGGGGCCGGGAGTTGGGGTCTCTTTAAAAGGGGGGTCTGTCCCCCCCTGTCCCACGGGAAGGGAGGATGGGGGCGCTCAAGGAGCCCCCGGGATCCCATCCCTGGGCATGGGGAGCCAGGGATCTGCCACGGGATCCTGCCAGCTTTCC
>NDFG01000153.1:54367-64551 GCA_002167245.1 Sporophila hypoxantha
AGCGCTACGCTGGACAGACCGGGGGTGCCGCCCTGGCGTCTCCCACGGTGCACCCTCGGGTTGTCACCGTACCGGAGGACGCCGCCGTGCCAAAGCCGCGGGCTGGGGTGGTGGGGTCACCCAACCCTGGGGGGAGTTGGGTTAATTGGGGGGGGTCCCACCAATCCTGATGGGGACCCCCCGTGGTGTCTTCTCCATCCCCAGGGCCAGCCCAGAACCCCGGAATTTGGGACACCCAACCGGATTCCGCCTACCGAATTTGGGGACGCCCTGGATTATTTGTTGTGTGTACCCCTTCCGGCCATTATTGGAGGACACCCCCCGGAATTTGGGAATCCCCGCAAATGTGGTGATGCCATAAGGTCCGGAATTGGGATCTTCCTGGAGTATTATGGTGGATTCGTCTTCTCTTGCTGGCAAATTTGGGGGACCCCCCGGAATTTGGGGACCCCGGCCCAAGTAATTTGCGGAGGAACCCACTCGGAATTCTGGGAGAAAAATGGAAGCGCCAATATTTGCCTACGAATTATCATGGGGATCCCCCTGGAAAGTTCTGAGGAGGCCTTGGAATTTTTGGGAGACGTCCCCATAATTTTGGTGTCTTCTCCTTCCCCCCAAGGGTCTGCACCAGAAACTCCCGGAATTGGGGATCACCGGAACCGCGATTGCGCGAGCCGGAATTTGGGCCAAACCATCCTGTGGTCCCTCCTGGTATATTTTGGGGGACCCCTTTGGATCCCCCCCTGGAATTCGGGATCCCGCTTCCCCCAGAGATGGTGTGGAGCCCGAAAATGGCGGGGGGCGTGGACTTGCCTTCCCCTCCCTGGAGGAGCCCGCCCAGTTCTGGGACCCCCCAGATTTACCCCACAAGGAGGGACCCCAAAACCCCCAAATCCTCCCAGATTTACCCAAAAGGAGGGACCCCACAATCCCCAAATCCCAGATTTTACCCGCAAAAGGAGGGGCCATGGCAAGCCAACCCAAAATCCCCCAGAGCCCCCAAACGTGCCCCCAAAAGAAGAGAGCCAAAGCCCCCAAATCCCATGCAGATTTGCCCTCAAAACCCCCAAAGTATTTTAACGTAAAAGGAGGTGCCAAACATAGGTGGAGACCCCCCAAACCTCCCAGTATTTACCGGCCAAAAAGGGAGACCGCCAAAACCTCCCAGGAACCCCTAAATGTGCCCCTAAAAGAGGGACCCAAACCCCCAGATTCACCACCCAAAAAGAAGGGACCCCAAAAATCCCCAAATCCCCCAGATTTTGGCCCCGAAAGAGAGACAACCCAAAGACCCCAAATCCCCTCCAGAACTCTTACCTCCAGAGAGAAGGGGGACCCGTGAAGCCAAAACTCCCCGCAAATCCCTCCCAGATTTACCTCAAAAAGGGAGACCTCAGACGCCCCCAAACCCCCCCAATTTACCCCCAAAAAGAGGGACCCCAAAACCTCCCAGCAACCCCAAAATTAACCCAAAACCTCCCAGATTTACCCCAAAAAGGAGAACCCAAAATTCCCCCCGATTTACACTCCGACACGGAGAGAGAGGGAGACTTCAGAGCCCCCAAACCCTCCCAAATTTACCACCCAAAAAGAGGGACCCCAAACCCCCAAATCCCCCCCTAAATTTACCCCAAAATGTCCTCAGAGTAATCCCCCCTAAAAAATGGCGAGACCCCAAACAAAACCTCCCACTTTTACCCCAAAAGGAGGGACCCCAAAATCCCCAAATCCCCCAAATTTGCCCCCACAAAGAGGGACCCCAAAATCCCCAAATCCCCCCAAATTTGCCCCAAAAAGAGGGACCGCCAACCATCCCGCAGAACCCCCAAAACGCTGAGCCCCAAAAAGAGGGACCCAATCCCCAGATTTATCCAAATACCCTCCAGTTTTGCCTGTCACCAAGGATGGGACAGAGCCCAAAACTTCCACCAAAACCGGCCCAAAGATTTGTCCAAAAATGGGGACCCCAACACCCCAAATTTCCCCCGAAATGGGGGCTCCGAGCGCCCCCCACTCCCCTGACCGCCCTGAAACCCCCCAAGCCCCCGGGGCCCCCAAACCCTAGGACCCCCCAAAAATCCCCAAAAATTCCCAAAATCCCTCAAGGACCCCCCAAATCTCCCTGACCCCCAAATAATCCCCAAATCCACCCCAAGCCCTAAGGACCCCCCAAATCCCCCCTGAGCCCCCGCAAAATTCCCAAAATCTCCCAAAATCCCTCAGGACCCCTACCAAAATCCCTCAGAGACTCCCCCAATCTCCTCAAAGCCCCCAAAATCCCCTCAAGGACCCCCTAAAATCCCCCACATCCCCCCCAAAATCCCCCAAAAATCTCCCAAATCCCTCTCAGGACAGCCCCAAAATCCCCTCAGGACCGCCCCTCAAATCTCCCTGGAGCCCCCCAAAATCCCCTCAGGACCCCCCCAAAATCCCTCCAATCCACCCAGACCCCCTCAGGACCCCGGCCCCCCCCCGAGCCCCGGGATTTTTTTGGGGGTCCCCCCCCGACCCCGAGGCAGGAGCCCGCCCCCCTCAGAACCAGCACGGACCCCCCGGGTGAGGAACCACCCCCCGACCCCCAGACCCAATGGGACCCCCCCCCTTTTCCCAGCCTACCAAAGATTTCCCATTTAAATCAGCCCCCATTCTTTTCCCCCTCCCAAAATTCCCTAATCCTTGTCTCCCAGCCGTCCACCATCAGAGCATTAAACCTTTTCACCTTTTCTCCCCAATTCTTCCGCCTCAAAATTTCTTTGTTTTCCCCGCCATGTTCCCACCACCCAAAAATTCCCATTCTTTCCCAACCTATATATCCCCATTTTTCTATCCGCAAAATCCCATTTTCTTCCCCCTCCAAATCCCATTTTTTCTCCCCTAAATCCCGACCATTGTTGTTCATCCCAAAGATCCTCTCAATTTTTCCCTCCAAAATTCCCATTTTTCTCACGGGCCCAACACCTCCATTTTTCATCCGCAAAATTCCATTTGCCCCCAGAATCCTAAATTTCATTTCCCCATTTCCGCCAACGTTAATTCTTTCACACACCAAAAATTTCCCCATTTCTTCCCCCCCCATTTTTTCCCCTCACCGAATTACCTCAAATTTCCCGTCTAATTTTCTCAACAGTATTTTCCTCCCCAAAAATTCCCGATTAGGTTCCACCCAATAATTCCCATTTCCCCCCCCTATTTTCCCGTCCTAAAATTCCCACATTTTCCCCCTCAATTTACCCTACCCGACTGCCAAAAATATAACCCAAAGTTTTTGCTCCCCCACGTAAATTCCAACCAGTTTTCAACTCTCCCAAAATTCCGCAATTTATCCATCCATTATTTTTCCCCCCAAAAAATTCCCATTTTCCCCCCCATTTTCCCCCCAAAATTCCACATGTTTCCCTCAAAAATTTTCTCCAATATTTTTCCCCCAAAATTCCATTTTTTGACACCTCCACAAATTCCTCAATTTTCCCCCACCCCGAAAATTTTTTGCCCAAAAATCTCATTCCAGCCCCTCCAAATCCCTCATTTTTTAACCCCATGCCCATTATATTTTTGTCCCAAAAAAAAATTTCTCATATTTTCGCCATTCCACCAAAAATATTACCACATTTTTCCTTACCGTTTTCACCTCCCAGTTATTAAATTTCCCAAAAAAATCCCCCTCATTTTTCACCACTCCAAAAAAATTCCCATTTTTCCTCATTTTTTCTCGATAATTTTCCCCCCAAAATTCCCATTTTCCCCCATATTTTCCCACAACATTCCCATTTTTCCCGTAATTTTTCTCCATATCTTTCCCCCAAAATTTGCTCATTTTGTCACCCCAAAATCCCATTTCCCCTATTCTTTCCGAACAAATCTCATTTTTCCCCCATTTATTCCCACACCAGGGAGGACCCTCAAGTGCCCTGGCCCGGCGCCTTTTCCGCCTGGACGGGGTCAGGAAGTCCCAGGTGGCCTCTGTACCGCGCAAGGAGTGAGGTTTGGGGGGAAAAACCGGGATTTTTGGGCAAAAGTGGGGAAAAAATGGGAATTTAGTGGTGAAAAATATAATCGAAATTTGGGGAAAATATTGAATTTTGGGAGAAGAAATGGGGAAAAAGTGGGATTTTTGGCAGGGAAAAATGGAGATTTTGGGAGGGAAAATTGGATTTTGGGGAAAAAATGGGGATTTTGGGGAAAAAAGGGAATGGAGAAATGGATATTTTGGGGGAAAATTAGAATTAAATGGGGATAAAAGGGGGGATTCTGGGAGGGAAAATGGGAGAAAAAAAGGGAATTTTAGGGGAGAAAAATGGGAATTTTGGGGGGAAAATGGGATTTTTTTTGGGTAAAAAAATGGGATTTTGGGGAAAAAATTGGGGCGAAGAAAATGGGGATATTGTGAGGGAGAGGAGCAAAGGGGACATTTGGGAGGATAAAAATGGGAGAGAGTTATGGGTAGAAATGGGATATTCTTGGGAGGAGAGAATGCTGGATTTGGCAAGAAAATTGACAGGAAAATGTGAATGTTCGGGGAGAAAGAGGGGAAATTTTGGGGTGGAGACCTACGGGGGTTGTTGGCCGAGGCTGAGAAAAAATGGGGTTTGTTTGGGGAAGATATTATATGGGAATTTATGGGACAAAAGCGGAATATTTTTTTTGGTGAGAAATTGGTGGGAATTTGTTATGGTGGGAATTTTCTATTGGCGAAATTTTTATTTGGAGAGATATTGGCGGATTTTGAGATGGGCATGAGGATTTTGGGGGTGGGCCTTGGGAATGTTTGGGGTGGGAATTGAGCTGCAGTTTTAAGAGGGTGGGAAGGAGGATTTTTGTCAGGTCAAAAAATTGTGAATATTAATATGAGGGAAAAAAAGAAAGAATTTTAGCAGCGAAAAACTCGTGGATTTTGGGGGGTAAAAAGATGAGGGATCTGTTCGGTGGGGCCAGAACGTGTGGGATTTTGTGGGATTTGTTTCTGGGAGATTGCGGTACTCTTTGTTGTGGGATATTGCCGAGGATTGTTGAGAGGTGGGAAAATTGTGACGGATTTTAGTAGAGCTAAAATTTTCCTTGGGCAGCACGGATAGTTCAGAGCGCGTCGGTGTGGCGCGGGGAGTACGTGGAGGCTCTTCAGTTCCAGGGCTGAAGCCTGGAGCAGGCCCTAGGTGAGAGATTGGAAATTCGGCGGTTTTTGGGGGATTTGGGATTTTCTCGGGGAATTTGGGAAACAATTTGGGAGATGACTGTGAGCAGAGGAAATTGGGGATTTCTGGAGAGAGATGTTGGGAGAGAGGAGGATTTAGTTTGGGGAGAGAGTGGTTGATCTTAGGGGAATTTGTTTGTTTGGGGGTAGAGAGAGCTTGTTGGGGGGAGTTCGGAAAGAGGACTTATTTTGGGGGATTGAGTTTAGAGGCACTTCTTTTGGCGGATTTTTGGGGGCAATTATTTCGGGAATTTTGGAGATTTTTTTTGTGGGGCAAATTCTCTGGGGAGTTTGGAGGATTTGGGGGGATTTTGGGGGGGTTTTTTGGGGTATTTCAGGCAGGTTTTGGGGTGTTTTGGGGTTGTTGGGTTTTCCAGGCGAGGGTTTTGGGGTCGTTTCGTGTCGTGAAGGCATTTTGGTGTACTCAGGGTGGTTTGGAGGGGTTTTTGGGCGATCCGCACGCCGGTTTGGGGGTCACGTTTTTGGGGCTTCTTGGGTGGTTTTGGGGTGTTGCCAGGCAGTTCCTGAAGGGCCCTGGTGCTGCTCGGGGTTGAGACTCAGGAGCGGCGAGCCGAGTGCTGGGGAGCTTCTCGGACGCGCGCTTTCCTCGCGTCTGCTGCAGACAGCCCGGCGCGTTCCTAATCGGGGCTGGCCTAGGAGGTCAACTAAACTGACCGTCCTAAAGACCGACCCTAAATACCCATAGAACTGACCCAAACCCTGCTCACCCCCGGGCCTTCCCTCGGCTGGGTGTAGAGCCTAAAATGACCTAAAAACCCACCTAAATGATCCTAAAACCGAGCCTAAATACGCCCAAACTGACCCCAAATCCCGCTGCAGACCCCGGCGCCTTCCCCTCGGCTCGGTGAGAGCTAAGGACTGACCCTGAAGAGACCCACCCTAGAATACCCCTAATTCCTGAGGGCCCTGGTGCTCTCGGGGGAGACTCAGGAGCGCGAGCGAGTGCTGGGGCACTTCTCGAGCCGCTTCCACCGCTGCAACCCCGGCGCCTTCCCCTCGGCTGGTGAGAGCTAAAACTGCCCTAAAACTGACCCTAAATACCCCAAACTGACCCCAAATCCCCACTGCAACCCCGGGGCCTTCCCCTCGGCTGGTGAGAGCTAAAACTGCCCTAAAACCCACCCTAAATACCCTAAAACTGACCCCAAATCCCTGCTGCAACCCCGAGGCCTTCCCCTTGGCTGGTGAGAGCTAAAACTGAGCCCAAATACCCTAAAACTGACCCTAAACCCACCCCAAATCCCTTCTGCAACCCCGGGGCCTTCCCCTCAGCAGGTGAGAGCCTAAAACTGACCCTAAAACCCACCCTAAATACCCTAAAACTGACCCTAAATATCCCAAACCCACCCCAAATCCCCGCTGCAACCCCGGCATGTTACCCTCGGCTGGTGAGACCCCAAATCCACCCTAAAACCCACCCTAAATACCCTAAAACCGACCCTAAATACCCAAACCTGACCCCAAATCCCTGCTGCAATCCCAGGCCTTTCCCTCAGGTGGTGAGAGCTAAAACTGACCCTAAATACCCTAAACCCACCCCAAATCCCTGCTGTAACCCCAGGCCTTCCCCTCGGCTGGTAAGAGCTAAAACCTGACCCTAAAACCCACCCTAAATACCCTAAAACTGACCCTAAATATCCCAAATCCACCCCAAATCCCCACTGCAACCCCGGGGCCTTTCCTTCTGCTGGTGAGAGCCTAAAACCGACCCTAAATACCCTAAAATTGATCCTAAATACCCTAAACCTGACCCCAAATCCCTGCTGCAACCCCGGGGCCTTTCCTTCTGCTGGTGAGAGCTAAAACTGACCCTAAAACCCACCCTAAATACCCTAAAACCGACCCTAAATACCCAAACCTGACCCCAAATCCCTGCTGCAACCCCAGGCCTTTCCCTTGGCTGGTGAGACCCCCAAATCCACCCCAAAACCAATCCTAAAGACCCCAAATCCAACCCTTGAGGGGATTTTGAGGCCCCTTGAGGGGATTTTGGGATCTTCTGGGGGGTTTTGGGGTCCCTTGAGGGGATTTTGGGGTCCCTTGAGGGGATTTTGGGGTCCCTTGAGGGGATTTGGGGTCCCTTGAGGGGATTTTGGGGTCCCCTGAAACCCCAAATCCCCCCCAGACTCCGTTCACGCCCTCACCTGCGCCCTGATGCTNTTCCTGAGGGCCCTGGTGCTCTCGGGGGAGACTCAGGAGCGCGAGCGAGTGCTGGGGCACTTCTCGAGCCGCTTCCACCGCTGCAACCCCGGCGCGTTCCCTTCTGCTGGTGAGAGCTAAAACTGACCCTAAAACCGACCCTAAATACCCTAAAACTGACCCCAAATCCCTGCTGCAACCCCGGCGCCTTCCCCTCGGCTGGTGAGAGCTAAAACTGACCCTAAAACCCACCCTAAATATCCTAAAACCGACCCTAAATACCCCAAACTGACCCCAAATCCCCGCTGCAACCCCGGCGCCTTCCCCTCGGCTGGTGAGAGCTAAAACTGACCCTAAAACCCACCCTAAATACCCTAAAACTGACCCCAAATCCCCGCTGCAACCCTGGGGCCTTCCCCTCGGCTGGTGAGAGCTAAAAATGACCCTAAAACCGACCCTAAATACCCTAAAACTGACCCTAAATATCCCAAATCCGCCTCAAATCCCTGCTGCAACCCCAGGGCCTTCCCCTCGGCTGGTGAGAGCTAAACTGACCCTAAATACCCTAAAATTGATCCTAAATACCCTAAAATTGACCCTAAATACCCCAAATCCTCGCTGCAACCCAGAGGCCTTTTCCTTCTGCTGGTGAGAGCTAAAACTGACCCTAAAACCCACCCTAAATACCCCAAAACCGACCCTAAATACCCCAAACTGACCCCAAATCCCTGCTGCAACCGCAGGCCTTTTCCTTCTGCTAGTGAGACCCCAAATCCGCCCTAAATCCCACCCTAAATACCCTAAAACCGACCCTAAATCCCTGCTGCAACCCCGGGGCCTTTCCCTCAGCTGCTGAGAGCTAAAACTGACCCTAAATACCCTAAAACTGATCCTAAATAACCTAAAACTGACCCCAAATCCCCGCTGCAACCCCGGGGCCTTCCCCTCAGCTGGTGAGAGCTAAAACCACCCTAAAACCGACCCTAAATACCCCAAATCCACCCCAAATCCCTGCTGCAACCCCAACACCTTTCCCTCAGCTGGTGAGACCCCAAATCCGCCCTAAAACTAACCCTAAATACCCAAAACTGACCCCAAATCCCCGCTGCAACCCCGGGGCCTTCCCCTCGGCTGGTGAGAGCTAAAACTGACCCTAAAACCGACCCTAAATACCCTAAAACCGACCCCAAATCCCTGCTGCAACCCCGAGGCCTTCCCCTCAGCTGGTGAGAGCTAAAACTGACCCTAAAACCCACCCTAAATACCCTAAAACCGACTCTAAAGACCCAAACCTGACCCCAAATCCCCGCTGCAACCCCGGCGTGTTACCCTCGGCTGGTGAGACCCCAAAACTGATCCTAAAACCCACCCTAAATACCCTAAAACTGACCCCAAATCCTCACTGCAACCCTGGGGCCTTCCCCTCGGCTGGTGAGAGCTAAAACTGCCCTAAAACCCACCCTAAATACCCTAAAACTGACCCTAAATATCCCAAACCCACCCCAAATCCCCGCTGCAACCCCGACACCTTTCCCTCAGCTGGTGAGACCCCAAATCCACCCTAAAACCCACCCTAAATACCCTAAAACCGACCCTAAATACCCAAACCTGACCCCAAATCCCTGCTGCAACCCCGGGGCCTTCCCCTTGGCTGGTGAGACCCCAAAACAGATCCTATAACTGACCCTAAATACCCCAAATCCACCCCAAATCCCCGCTGCAACCCCGGGGCCTTTCCCTCAGCTGCTGAGAGCTAAAACTGACCCTAAATACCCTAAAATTGATCCTAAATACCTTAAAACTGACCCTAAATACCCCAAATCCACCTCAAATCCCAACTGCAACCCCAGGGCCTTCCCCTTGGCTGGTGAGACCCCAAAACAGATCCTAAAACTGACCCTAAATATCCCAAATCCACCCCAAATCCCCGCTGCAACCCCGACACCTTTCCCTCAGCTGGTGAGACCCCAAATCCGCCCTAAAACCCACCCTAAATACCCTAAAACCGACCCTAAATACCCTAAAACCCACCCTAAATACCCAAACCTGACCCCAAATCCCTGCTGCAATCCCAGGCCTTTCCCTTGGCTGGTGAGACCCCAAATCCACCCCAAAACCAACCCTAAATACCCCAAATCCAACCCTTGAGGGGATTTTGGGGTCCCTTGAGGGGATTCGGGGTCCTCTGGGGGGTTTTGGGGTCCCTTGAGGGGATTTGGGGTCCTCTGGGGGGTTTTGGGGTCCCTTGAGGGGATTTTGGGGTCCCTTGAGGGGATTTGGGGTCCCTTGAGGGGATTCGGGATCCTCTGGGAGGTTTTGGGGTCCCTTGAGGGGATTTGGGGTCCCTTGAGGGGATTTGGGGTCCCATAGGGGATTTGGGGTCCCTTGAGGGGATTTTGGGGTCCCCTGAAACCCCAAATCCCCCCCAGACTCCGTTCACNAGGGGATTTGGGGTCCCTTGAGGGGATTTTGGGGTCCCCTGAAACCCCAAATCCCCCCCAGACTCCGTTCACGCCCTCACCTGCGCCCTGATGCTGCTCAACACCGACCTGCACGGCCAGGTGAGGCACCCCAAAACAAAAAAAAAACCCAAAAAAAACCCCAAAGAAACCCCTAAATAGCCCAAAATAACCCTAAATCCCCAAATGTCCCAGAAAAACCCCAAAAGAACCCTAAAAATTACCCTAAATCTGCCCAAAATACTCCAAAATCCAACGGAGCTCACGGCCAGGTGAGGCAACCCCAAAAATGAACCCTAAATACCCCCAAAACCTCGAAAATTCCCACAAAATCCCCTAAAAACCCCACCTGGAATTTGGGGAGGGGCATTGGGGCA
>NDFG01000153.1:150516-171623 GCA_002167245.1 Sporophila hypoxantha
CCCCCCACACACAAAAGAGAGGATTAATCTGTATCTCTCAGGAGCTCAGGAAGGGGTTTCATGGATCTCCTGGATGGACCTCAGCGTCTGATCCCATTCCCAATCCCCATTTATCCTCCACAGCCCATGCTGGACGGTGATTCTGGCTCAGCGCCATGCACTACACTCAGCAAGGGTTTCCGTGGTTCTCGCTGGCTGGATCTCTTCCTGAGTCTTCACCATCCCCATTCCTGATCCCATTTTTCCCCAGAGGCCCGCTGCGTACGGGAGAGAGTACTTATGGAATCCATTTCACTCAATTCCCATTCCACTTCGATCCTTGTTTTTTCCCCACAGCCCGTGCTGGAGGTGATCTGCTCATGCATGCGCTTACATCAGGAGGGTTTCCATGGGCTTCTCCTGATCTGGATCCCATTCCCAATCCCATTCCTGATCCTGTTTTTCCCCCACAGCCCGTGCTGGAGGTGATCGCTGCTCGCGCATGCGCTACACTCTCGTCTCAAGATCGAGCGGCCGATCCGCATCGTGGCGCTGAGCTCATCGCTGTCCAACGCCAAGGACGTGGCAACTGGCTGGGCTGCAGCGCCACCGCCACCTTCAACTTCCACCCCAACGTGCGCCCCGTGCCCCTGGAGCTGCACATCCAGGTAGGGATGGGATTCTTGGAAAATCCCTTGGGATTGTTGGGAATTCTTGGCCATGATCCATTGGGATTGTTGGTAGTCTTGGCCATAATCCCTTGGATCATTGGTAATTCTAGGCCATGATCCATTGGATTGAGATTGGCATGGCCACTGATCACCATGCAAGGATCAATCATTTCCGTGCCAGAATTATGCGAATTTTCCGGGATTTTCTCACCAGTTTGGCAGGGAATCCTTTGGGATCCATCTGGATTTGTTTTTGCAGGGTTTCAACATCAGCACACGCAGACACGGCTGCTGTCCATGGCCAAGCCCGTGTACCACGCCGTGATGAAGCACTCGCCCAAAAAACCCGTCCTGGTCTTCGTCCCGTCCCGCAAACAGAC
This sequence comes from Sporophila hypoxantha, assembly GCA_002167245.1. Lineage (NCBI taxonomy): Eukaryota > Metazoa > Chordata > Aves > Passeriformes > Thraupidae > Sporophila > Sporophila hypoxantha. The sequence goes on from NDFG01000153.1 coordinate 151,547, forward strand.
CCGGCTCACGGCCATCACATCCTGACCCACCTGCGCCTCTGACGTCCAGCGCCACAGGTGGCACCTGGGGGACACTTGGGGACACCACGGGATGGGCTGTGGGGCTGGAAGAATGTCCAGGGATGGGAATTCCTGAGGGAGATGGGAACAAGGACACGGGGGGACACCACAGAGCCCCCCAGGGACACCACAGGATGGGATGTGGGGCTGGAGAAGGTCCTGGGTTGGTTATGGGGTTGGAGGGTGGGGATGGGGAATTTCTGAGGTCTGGATGGTTATGGGCGTTGGAGATGTCCAGGGTGGGTATGGGGTGGAGAATATCCAGGGGTGGGATATGGGGTTGGAGTGGAGATGGGGAATTCCTGAGGGAGCTGAGAGGACTTGGACTGGAGAAGAGGGGGATCATGGGGCGGGATTGGATGGAATGGGATTGGGACTGGGGATTGAATCAGTGGGATTAAGGGATGGGATCAAAGGGGCAATGGGTCAAAGGGATGGGATGGGATTGATAGGATTGATGCGGAAAGAGATGGGGATTGATGGGATGGGATGGGGATTGATGGGATGGAATTCATGGGGAGGATGGGTGATCCTAAAGTCTGACCAACTGCCGGCATACCCCCCAGGTTCCTGCACTGTGCTGAGAAGACCTGGTGCCGTACTCTGAGAAGCTGAGCGACCCCACGCTGGAAGGAGAAGAAGCTGGTGAACGAGGGTCGGGTACCTGCACGAGGGGCTCACGGCCATGGAGCGGCGCGTGGTGGAGCAGTCTTTCAGCTGCCGGGTCAGGGCACAGCGCGTCGGCGTCGGATGGGGTGGGATTGATCTTGGGGATGGATGATGGAATGGATGCATGGGATGGGATGGGATGGGATGGAGATTGGGGTTGGAATGAGGATGGGATTGGGAATGGGATTGATTTAGGGTTGGAATTGATGGTATGAATGGGATGGGATGAATAGAGTTGATTGAATCAGGATCGGGATTGGGATGAGATTGATTTTGGGGTTGAATTGATGGGATGGAGAGGATAGAATGGGATGGGATAGAGATTGGGAATGGATCGGGATGGAGGGATGGGATTGGGATGGATGGGACAGAGACTGGATTGGATGAATCTCCACCTCCCACCCCAGAAATTCCGGGATCTTCCCGTCCCGGGATCTCTGTCCCCCCTGACCTGAGGTGCCCTCCCTGCCCCCAGGAGCCGTGCAGGTGATGGTGGCCTCACGTAGCTCTGCTGGGCATGAACATCTCGGCCCACCTTGGTGAATCATCATGGACACGCAGTAACTACAACGGCAAGATCCACGCGTGAGCACATCCTCGATCCCTTGGGGTGGGGGTGGGATTGGGATGGGATCGGGGAGGGATGGGATGGGTGGGTGATGGGATGGGTGGAAGGGATTGGGATGGATGGGATGGGATTGGATTGAGGTTGGGATTGGATGGGGTGGGTGGATTGATGGGATGGGATTGATGAGAGGGGTGGATGGGAGGCATCAAAGGGATCAGGGATCAGTGAGATGAATGGATGAATGGGATTGGGTATTGGGGATTGGATGGGATTAGGATGGGCTTGGGATCGGGGTGAGAAGGGATAGGAATGGATGGATGGGATTGGGATGGTGAATGGCATTGAGGATCCTAGGAGGGGTGGATGGATGGGATATTTGGATTGGATCCCAGTTGGGATAGGGTGGATGGCATTGGGATTGGGGATTGGGATTTGGGGATCCTGGGGCGCTGCTGTACGCCGATGGCCCTGCAGGTACCTGGATTACCCCATCTACGACGTGCTGCAGATGGTCGGCCACGCCAAGCCCCGCTGCAGGACGACGAGGGCGCTGCGTCATCATGTGCCAGGGCTCCAAGAAGGTGGGCATGGATCCGTGGAGGCATTCCCGGGATTCCAGCCGGTTAGTGGCTCTCCTCCAGATGGCGTGGAATGAGCCTCACCAGGGTTGGGGTGGGGATGGGGTGGGGTCAGTTGGGATGGGGATCGGGATGGGATGGATGGATGGGATTGGGATGGGATGGGATGGGATGGGATGGGATGGGATATGAATGGATCAGTGGGATGAAGGGATGGATTCGGGATGGGATCAACAGGGTTAATGGGCTGGGATGGGATGGGATCCATAGGATGAAGGGAATGGAATGGAATGGAAATGGATGGAATGGAATGGATGGAATGGAATGGAATGGAATGGAATGGAATGGAATGGAATGGAACAGGATCCAAACCCTCACTCAGGGTTGAAGATCAACAAGGGGACAATCCATACCTCTCCCAGAGTGCCACACTTGAGCATTCCTACACCATTTTTGGGATGAAATCTTGAATGTCTTTCCCCTTTTCCTGCCCCCATCCGCCTGCACAGGATTTCTTCAAGAAGTTCCTGTACGAGCCTCTGCCGGTGAGTCTCACCTGGACCACTGCAGTGCACGACCACTTCAACGCCGAATCGTCACCAAGACCATCGAGAACAAAGCAGGACGCGTGGACTACCTGACCTGGACCTTCCTGTACCGCAGGATGACCCAGAACCCCACTACTACAACCTGCAAGGTGGGAAGCTGGGGTCTGTGTGTGCCAGCAGGGAGCTCCTGCAGGCTGGGAATGAAACTTGGGAATGTCCTGGGGTGGTAACGGTCCTGCAAGCCCATCCCATCCCATGGGATCCCATCCTATCCCATCCCATGGATCCCATCCTATCTATCCCTCATTATCCATTATCCCATGTATCCCATATTCTCATTAATCCCATTTTACCCCATTATCCCATTATCCTGTTACCCATCCCATTACCCCATCCGCATTATCTCATCCCATTTATCCTATTACCCATCCCCATTATCCCAATCTTATTATCCCATTATCTCATCCCATTATCCCACGATCCCCTTTAATCCCATCACATCCACCCCACCCATCATCCCAACCCCATCATTCCCTATCCCATCCCATCCCATTCCCATCAATCCCATCCCATCCCAATCCCATCATTCCATCCCATCCCAATTCTATCATTCCAATCTCAATCCCATCATTCCCATCCCATCCCACCCCACCCCATCACCATCCCAATCCCATCATTTCCATCCCGATCCCATCATTCCCATCCCGATCCCATCATTTCCATCCATCCCAATCCCATCCCATCCATCCCAATCCCATCATTCCTGTGACCCCCGATCCCGCGCAGGCGTGTCCCACCGGCACCTGTCGGATCACCTGTCGGAAGCTGGTGGAGCAGACCCGTCAGTGACCTGGAGCAGGTCCAAGTGCATCAGCATCGAGGACGAGATGGACGTGCGCCGCTCACTGGCATGATCGCCGCCTACTACTGAATCAACTACACCACCATAGGTGACCCAGAACCCCGGGTCCGCCCTTTTCCAAAAAAATCCATGGGCCGGGGGTTTGAACCCAAAAAATCCGATGGGGCGGGGGTTTTCACCATAAGAAATCATAGGTTGGGTGTTTCCACTCAAAAACCCATTTTGGGCAGTTTCCAAAAAACCCTGGGTTTGTTATTTTCCTCCAGAAAATCCCTGGCTCCTGGGTTTTCCCCCCAAGATTCCCAATTTTCATGGTTTTCTCCCCAAAATCCCTGATTTTGTGTGTTTCCCCAGAACTGTCACATGTCCTCAATGCCAAGACCAAGGTGCGGGGGCTTGCTGGAGGACATTCCAACGCTGCCGAGTCGAGAAACATCCCCATGCCCACCACGAGGACAACCTGCTGCGCCAGGTCTGGCATCTGTGGGGTTTATGGGATCAGTGGGGTGGGGTCAGTGGGGCCAAATGGGATCATTGGGATCCATGGGGCGGGTCAATGGGAGATGAGATCCATGGGATGGGGTTAATGGGAACATCCCCATCGGCTATCCACGAGACAACCTGACTGCCGCCAGGTGCGCGATCTGTGGGTTAATGGGCATCAGTGGGGTGGGGTCAAGTGGATCCTTTGGGATCAAATGGTCAGCGGGTCAATGGGATCATGCGGATCCTTGGGAATCGCATGGGATGTGATCAATGAACATCCCCATCCGGCACCACGAAGACAACCTGCGGCGCCAGGTCTGGATCAATGGATGGAGGTCAGATGGATCCTTGGGATCCATGGATGGGGTCATGGTATCAGTGGGATCCATGGAATGGGATCAGTGGGATCAGTGGGATGGGATCGCATGGGAACATCCCCATCTGGCACTCGAGACAACTTGCTGTGCCAGGTCTGGGATCCATGGGGTCAGTGGGATCATTTGGGATCCAGGGATAGGGTCGATGGGATCGATGGGATCAATGGGATGGGATCAATTGGAGGGATCAATAGGAAATGGGATGGTTGGGAATAGGATCAGTAAGATAGGATGGAATGAGACAAAGGGAATGATGGATGGAATGGATCTATGGGATTGGATGGAATGGGATGAGATGGGATTGCACTCAACAATCCCAGCCCATTAATTCCACAATCCCAAAACCTCTCTCCCTCCTCCACCCCGGGGATGAAGCTGGTTTTGGGGTTCAAGCACCAATTTGGGGGTTTGGGCACTAAAGGGTTTCTCCTCACCCCCAGCTGTCCCAGAAGGTGCCCCACAGAGCTGACCAACCCCAAATTCAACGACCCCACGTCAAGACCAACCTGCTGCTGCAGGCCCACCTGTCCCGCATGCAGCTGAGCGCGGAAGCTGCAGTCGACACCGAGGAGATGCCTCAGCAAGGTGGACCCCAGAGCCAAAACCCTGCTCGGGGCATGGGGAACGCAGCAAAGGGTTCTTGGGCGAGGAGCTGGAGAGATCCCCCATCCATCATGGAAAACGGGCTAGGATTTGGGGTGGGTGGGATTTATGGCTGAGGAAAGCGGGGCAGGATAATGAGGTTCTTCAGGGGTTCCTCCATCCCATGGGGGCAGTTCTCCAGAATTGATCCCATCCTCATGGGGGCAGTTCTCCAGGGATTGCTCCATGTGGTCACTCTTCAGTGGGTCAGTTCTGCAGGAACTGCTTCCAGCCTGGGTCCATCCCATGAGGTCCATCCCTGACGCCATCTCTGTCCATCCCTGAGCCATCCCTGGTCCATCCCTGTCCATCCATCCCTGTCCATCCCTGAACATCCACCTGCCCCATCTGTCCAGGCCATCCGGCTGATCCAGGCCTGCGTGGACGTGCTGTCCAGCAATGGGTGAGCTCAGCCCGGCGCTGGCCGCCATGGAGCTGGCCCAGATGGTCACCCAGGCCATGTGGTCCAAGGACTCGTACCTGAAGCAGCTGCCCCATTCACCTCGAGCAACATCAAACGCTGCACGGACAAGGTACGGCCTGGGGACATCCTGGGGACACCCAGGAGACACCTGGGACCCAGGGACACCTTGGGACGACCTAAGGACACCAAAGGACACTTTGGGGACATCTTGGAGACACTTGGGGACCATTTGTGGGACACTTGTGGGCCACTTTGGGACACCCAGGGGGCACCCAAGGAGACCTTGGGAATGGGGGAACCTCAAGGAGACCTTGGGACATCTTGGGATACCCAAGGACATCCAAAGGGCACCCAAGACACCCAAAAGGCAGCCAAGGACACTTTGGGTGATACCCAGGGAGACCTTGGGGACACCTCAGGCCACTGTGGCACTGCAGGGCGTGGAGAGTGTGTTTTGACATCATGGAGATGGAGGACGAGGAGCGCACCGCGCTGCTGCAGCTGCCGAGGCGCAGATCGCCGACGTGGCGCGCTTCTGCAACCGCTACCCCACCCCAACATCGAGCTGTCCTACGAAGGTGGGGACAGGGACAGCATCCGCAAGGTCGAGACCGGGCTCAGCAGGGCATTGGGGTCATTGGGTCATCCAGGGTTGGGATTGGGGTCATTGGGATGGGTTTGGGGTCATTGGGATCATTGGGATGGGGATACATGGAGATGGTTCTTGCAACAACGGATGGTGCCCCAACATGGAGCTGTCCATGAGGTGGGGACAGGGACAGCATCCACAGGTCTTGTGTAGATTGGGTCATTGGGATTGGATCATTGGGGTCATTGGGATCAGGTGATCATGGTGTGATCCCACTGTTGCTGATCCCGTTGTGGTGTCTCCAGCGGTGGCCCTGTGGTGGTGCTGGGGATGGAATCGGGGATGGGGTTTGGGGTTTGGGATGGGATTCAGAAGATGTGGGTTGGGGGTTGAGGATGGGATCAGGATGGGGTTTGGGGTTTGTGGTGGGATCAGGATGGGGTTTGGGGTTTGGGATGGGGATCAGGATGGGTTTGGGGTTGGGATGGGATTCAGGGGAGTTGGGGTGTGTGGTGGGATCAGGATGTTGGGGTTTGTGGGATGATGGTTGGGATGGATAGATGGGGTTTGGGTACACAAACCGACGCAGAATTTGTGGGAAAAACCCAAAAAGAGAGGAGGGAAGGACGAGATGCAGAGAACCCCCCGGTCCGAACTCCTATACAACGACTAAAAGACAACAAAGACTAGACCACAGACAAAACAAAGAGGGACAACACTCCAAAAAAAAAAACCCCACACATAAAAACCTGGGCGCACGAAGACTAGCGCGAATCAGATGCAGAACCCCCATACCAATTACCCAACCTCCTGGAATCCCCCAATCCAAACACACCACACCAAAACCAAATCTGATACATTCGCAAAAAACCGACAAAAACAGAATAACTAGATAAACCAACTACCAAACACCAAACCCAATCCTGATCCATCCAAATACACCAAAAAATGTCCATACAAACTAGAGTAGCAAAACCACCCAACAACACTCGACCAAAACCAATCCTGATCATCCCAAACCCCAAACAACCCCATCACACGATCCCATCAGACCCAAACCAACACTCAGATACCATCCCAGCACAACCACAGGGCACCGCTGGAGACACAAACAAAAGAGGATGTAGCAACAGTGGGGATTCACAAGCGCATGATCCTGATCCAAGACCCAATGATCCCGAATCCAATGAACGCAATCTGTACAAACAGAAACCTGTGGATGCATGTCCCTGTCGCCACAGCTCATGGAGCAGCTTCATGTTGGGGCACATCCGTTGTTGCAAGAACCATCTCCATGATCCCATCCCAATAGATCCCAATGACACCAAACCACATGCCCAATGACCAAATCCAACGAACTGATGATCCGCCAATCGGATAGAGACCCTGCTGAGAAGGACCCGGTCTCCACACTGCGGATGGCTGTCCCTGTCCCCCACCACGTCGTGGACGCTCGATGTTATGGGGTAGCGGTTGCAGAAGCGCGCTCACGTCGGCGATCTGCGCACCTCGGGCCGACTGCAGCAGGGGTGCGCTCGCTCGATCGTGTGCACGGGCTAGGGAAAATATAGGGCGTTTCCGCACTAGCTATACAGTAAGAATATTGAAGTTGGGGAAGACGCAGGTAGGGTCGCTCGTGATCCCTGTGCAGCTAGTGTGTGCGAACTACCACTCGAGTGAGATACTCAGATGTTCACTGATTTACTGTGTGTCGAGCTGGTTATAAGACTCGCTTCGCTTGATGATAGAAATCTTCTGTGATCTTGGGTTATCCCCAAGATGTCCCAACGGTTCGCCTTGGGTATCCCCAGTGTCCCAGGTCTCTTGGGTGCCACCTGGGGTGTGCCAAAGTGGCACCAAGTGTCGCCAAAATGTCGCAGCCACAAGTGTCTCCAAGATGTCCAAAGTGACTTTGGGGTGTCCTTAATGGGTGTCCAAGGGATGTTAATCCCCTGGGTCCGGTGTCTCCTGGGTGGTGCCAGGATGTCCCAGGCCGTACCTTGCCGTGCAGACGGTGTTGATGTGCTCGGGAGGTGAAGTGGGCGGCAGCGTTGCTTCAGGTAGCGAGTCATTGGACAAGGCATGGGTGGGTGACCATTGGGCCAGTCCATGGCGGCAAGCGCGGGGCTGAGGCACACCCATTGATGGAAGCACGTCACAAGCAGAGCCTGGATGCAGCCGGATGGGCTGGACAGATGGGCAGGGATGGTCAGGGGATGGACAGGGATAGGATGGACAGGGATGGACAGGGATGGTGCAGTGGATGGACAAGAGATGGTCAGGGATTGAGGGACGCGTCATGGGATCGGACGCAGGCTGGAGGCAGTTGCCTGCAGAACTGACCGCCAACTGAAGAGTGACCAACATGGAGCAATCCCTGGAGAACTGCCCCGGCGCATGAGATGGATGCAATTTCCTGGAAGAAGCTGCCCCCATGGGTGGAGGAACCCCTGAAGAACTCATTATGCCTGGCCCCGCTTTCCTCAGCCATAAATCCCACCCCACCCCAAATCCAGCCCGTTTTCCCATGATGGATGGGGGATCTCTCCAGCTCCTCGCCCCAAGAACCCTTTGCTGCGTTCCCCATGCCCCGAGCAGGGTTTTGGGCTCTGGGGTCCCACCTTGCTGAGGATCTCCTCGGTGTCCGACTGCAGCTCCGCGCTCAGCTGCATGCGGGACAGGTGGGCCTGCAGCAGCAGGTTGGTCTTGACGTGGGGGTCGTTGAATTTGGGGTTGGTCAGCTTGTGGGGCACCTTCTGGGACAGCTGGGGGTGAAGGAGAAACCCTTTAGTGCCCAACCCCCAAATTGGTGCTTGACCCCAAAACCAGCTTCATCCCCGGGGTGGAGGAGGGAGAGAGGTTTTGGGATTGTGGAATTAATGGGCTTGGGATTGTTGAGTGCAAATCCCATCTCATCCCATTCCATCCCAATCCCATAGATCCCATTCCATCCCATCATTCCCTTTGGTCTCATTCCATCCTATCTTACCTGAAATCCTATTTTTCCCAACGCAGATGCCATTGATCTATTGATCGCCATCCATTGATTGCCCATCACCATTGATCCCATCAGATCAATTCGACCTATCCCATGGATTCCCAATGATCCCCAAACATCTGACGCCCAATGGATCCCAGACTGGACAGCAAGTTGTCCTCAGTAGTGCCAGATGGGGATGTTCCCATGGATGCCATCCCACTGAATACCACGATCCCATTCGCATGGATCCCAATGATCCCATTGACCCGGTCCCATATAGGATCCAAGGATCCGCATGACCCCAGATCCCAATGATCCCAGACCTGGCGCGGTGCAGGGTGTGTCTTCGGTGGGTGCAGGTTTGGGGATGTTCCCTAATAGGTCCCCAATGCCCATGGATTTCCAAGGATCCCACTGATCCCATCTGAGCCCCCATACGCATTGATCCAAGGATCCACTGGATCGCACCACCCACTGATATTTCCATTACACCCACAGATCCGGGGTACCACCTGGCGCAGACAGGTTGTCCCATCGTGGTGCCGGATGGGGAATGTTCCCATTGACCCTTCCATTGACCACGCAATCCCATGGATCTCATGGATGCCCATTGACCCGTCATCCCATGGATCCATGATCCAATTGGCACCCACTGACCGAGAATCCCGACCCCCTGTACCATTAACCAACGCTCACAGATGCCCAGACCTGGCGCAGGGAGGTTGTCGCGTGAGTGGTGCGGATGGGGATGTTCTCGTACATACGGACAAGCGTTGGAGAATGATCTCGGCAGCAGCCCCCGCACCTTGGTCTTGGCATTGAGGGACATGCTGAAGTCTGGGGGAAAACACAGAAAGTGAGACAACAAAAATCAGGGATTTTGGGGAGAACACACATGAAAATTGGGAATCTGGGCGGGAAAACGCCAGGGCAGGCGATTTTCTGGAAGCGAAAATAAACAAACCGCAGGGATTTTTTTGGGCAAGCACGTCGCAAAATTTGGGAGTTTTTGGAGGGTAAACACAAGCACAAACGCTATGGATTTTTTTGGTGAAACCCCAGCCCCATGGATTTTTTGGGTTAACCAACCCCGGCCCATGGATTTTTTTTGGGAAAAAGGGCGGAATCCCGGGGTTACGGGGCACCTATGGTGGTGTAGTTGATGTAGTCAGTAAGGGGGACGGGAATGCATGCCCAGCGTTTGAGCGGCGCCACGTCCATTCGTCGCTCAGAGCTGATAGAAAAGCACTTGGACTGTGCTCCAGAGTCACTGGAGGGTTCTGCTCACAGCTCCGACAGGTGATACGCGATCAGGTGGGGTGGGACAGGCGCCTCGCGGGCGGATCAGGGGGGTTCACAGGATGATAGGGGGATTGGGATGGATGGGATGGGATTTTCGGGATGGAATGGAAATGATATGGGATCGGAATGGGATGATGGATCGGGATGGGAATGATGGGATTGGGAATGAGATGGGGGTGGGGGTGGGATGGGATGGGAATGATGGGGATTGAGATGGAAATGATAGGGGGAAATTGGGATCGGATGGGAATGTGATGGGATTTAATTGGGATTGAGGATGGGAAATGATGGAGGATTGGGTATGAGGAAATCACGGGATGGGATTGGGATGAGAGATTGATGGGGGAAAATGGTTGGGGATGAGGGAGACATAGGGCAGTGGGGTGGTGTGTAATGTCGATGTTTAGGGATATTGTGATGGCGTACGTGCAGCTACGATGAATAGAGTAAGCGAAAATCAAGTGTGGGACTTGACCAATGGGGATTTTGGAAGAGAATAACACTACTTGGAGAAATCACAGACGTAACAGGCGATGCGAACATTAGCACACGCACAATTTTGCGCACGGATAAGTGGCAAGAAAATTAAGAGCAAAAGACAGGGGTGCGCATGGTTTTGGAGTGTGGATCATAGGTGTGAAGCGTCTAGTTTGGGGATAAGTTGGGGAAAGATGAGATCAGGTGAATAGATGGCAATAGGGCTAGTGGTGGGAATAGGGATTAAGGGTAAAAAGCGAACGGAGTAGAGAGTAGAATGAATTGGGTTAGCGGTAAATCTTGGGATAGTGCACATAGAGAAGTCATGGGATTAGTGGAGGCGCTAAACGATGGAGGATCTTCGAGAAGCCGGGCGAGACGTGTCGCTTGGCGACAAAATGGATTGGATAAGATAGATGGAACCGAGGAGGGGGCTAGGAGATATGTATGAGAGTCTGGGCCGATGGGAATCCCATGGGATGGGAGTGGGGTGGGATGTCTACACTCGCGGGAGATGCGGATGGGTGTTTTTTCTCGCGAGGGCAAAAGTGCTCACGGCACCTCGAGGAGCCTCATTCCCAGTTTCATGATCGACCCAGCCTGCTAGGAGCTAGCGCCGTGCTGGCTACACCGGAGATCTCAGTCACATTTACCTTGACCCAGCGCTTGCAGGTTGTAGAGTTTCAGTGATAGGGGTTTTGGTCATGTCGGATGTCACGCTCGCCCACGCTAGGGCAGGAAGAGCTGCAGGTAAGATTGCGCCTAGCGTGCCCAGATGGCGCTCCTGCTCTCTTTTGTCCTCGTCGTAGAGTATTGGTACTCTAGAGGTGTGATTGATTGTCAAGCGCGTATGGAAGTGGATAGTGTTAAGAGCTAATGATGTGGCACGTGGTCTCAGTGTGTTAAGACGTGTCATTACAAGGTGCAGGGCCCGTCGGAGAGAGGCTCGAGTCAGCAGATTTGGTCTAGAAAAGAGAGATCTCCCTGTGGGGGCAGGGTTGGAATAAGACGGAGTGAGACGATGGAAGGGATAAGAAATTGCCTAAGGATTTTACATTGTGATTCCCACATCCAGAATGGTAACACTTTGAAAGGCTCATTCAGTGTCGGCACTAAACGCTCTGAGGGAAGTGGAGTATGGGTTGCGTTGTGTTTCGCCTTTGTTAGATCATGCGGCTGAGACCGTAAGAATTCAAGATGTACGCCTCGCCAACCCGTGGAGATGATTCTGGTGTGTGAAATATACGCATATCCAAGTGTTTCATTTATCAGTGACAGTTGTCTTCCAGTCGCGGAACTTTCCGAGTTCGCGCGAGATATACGTCGCGATCTCTTCCAGTTATATCCATTTTAAGACGAGCACCACGAACATTTCGTTAAGCTTGGCGCTTTCATCGTCCGCTAGCAAGCTTGGATCTCATCCGCGAGTCCCACGCAATGTTGATTCGGAATCGGACGGCCAGCAGGGGAGGGGGTGAGTAAGGAATGGCAGCAACCGTGCCATTAAATGGCCTGCAGTTTATTGATGCCATACCGCTTCAATGCATTTCCATTCCCACTCAGATTGCCATTCATCCTGTGAGTTTCGATCGGCGATTCCATCTCTACACGGCTAGATCCCCATCGGCCAAGCGTTCGCTCATAAGTACGCCCATCCCACAAGTAGTTCAGAATGGGAATGTGGCAACGGAGAGCGAGTGAATGGCACCATCTTACAATCAAGGAATGAACATCGCAGTGCTCTAGTCTTCGCAGCACTGATGAGAGACGTAAGCGCCATCACTCACAAACTCACACAACGTATAACAGAAGATAAGCTTGGTGCGTCGAGTATCAAGGGATGTTTTATTTATAGTGGGGAAGGAGCGCTCGGAACAGGGCAAGTTGCGAATTGCGGGGTAGGATAGGCAACGATGCACGATCGATGCCAGAGTCGGCTCTATAGAGTAGAGGTGTATGACTGCGGGCTCGTGAGAGATTGTCCTATGTCGTGCCAGCACATAGGCGGGAGGGAGGCAACACCGTGCCATAGGAATGTGCACGCTCCGAATAGCTGCCAGATCCATATATTGGCCCCCATGTACCTTTTCTTGGAGCCGCCGGCGGAGCTGGCAACAGTTGTATCTGATAGAACAAGAGACGCACGCGTACGGACGTCCTGCAAGGCGGGCGGTTGGCCGTGGCCGAGCCCAAGGTGGGCTGGTGTGAATCCATGGCATTGAGCGCGTCGTAGATGGGGGTACTCGGACAAACTGTAGACGTGCAGGTGGCACTAGGGTCAGCGAGCGGCCAGGGATCGCTCTCATGTAGGCCAATCAACACAAATGTCCAGATCTTCAATGGGCCGATCGCACGGCCCTATGTCGACACAATGTTCCAAAGCAACTAGTAACACCAATCGCACACTTCACAGTGTCCATATTTCCATCCGCTAAGATATAGATCTACGGCCCCTGACTATAGTAGCGCGATAGAGAATCGGCCTAATCCCATGTGGATATGCCATCCTTTTGATGAATACTACTTGTCCACAAATCGGAAACGCACTCCACCAAAGCCATCGCTAGATCCGCATCCCAATAGCCCCGAATGCCAGATCCCATTCGATTTGCCAGTTCCATCTCACTGATTCGGCCTGTGATTCCCTTTGATTCCATCATCCCATTTTCCGTACACGGCCGTAAGGGAGCAGTGTGCATTCAATCCCATCCCATCAATCCCATACCCACCAGTGTAAGGACAGGTGCTTAGGCCAATCCGCAATTTCTTCTCAATGGCCGAACTCACTCACAATCCATATATGGTGTCCGCAATCGCTTCCACCGCGCAATAGCCATCTCAATTACGACGCCCCCATCCCATCCCTCCACGGATCGGCATCCGAAATCGCACTCCAACACCAACGGGATCGAGGATGTGCTACGAATCGCGGATCTTGCCGTTGTCGTAACTGCGTGGTCCATATATGATCACAGTGGGCCGAGATTGTTCATAATCGCCCGAGCAGAGGCTTACGTGAGGCCACCATCACTGCACGGCTCCTGGGGGACAGGGAGGGCAACTCTAGGTCAGGGGGACAGAGATCCCGAGGACGGGAAGATCCGGAATTTCTGGGGTGGGAGGTGTGAGATTCTATCCAATCCAGTCTTCTGTCCCATCGCATCCCAATCCCATCCCCTGCCATCCGCTTTCCAATCCCAATGCTTCTATCCCATCCATTCTATCCTCTCCATCCATACAATTTCCAACCCCAAAATCAAATGCTCATCCCAACCGATCCTGATTCCAATCCGCAATCCTCTCCAATCCCATTCTACCATTCCCACTAATCTCCCATCCTATCCCAATCCTCATCTCCCCCAACATCACATCCCACCATCCTCCATTCTGCTCCCATCCGATCCCAATGCACCTCCGACCGCCGCGTGTGCCTGACGCGGAGGGCTTGAAGAGGCTGCCCACCAAGCGCCGCTCATGGCCGGTGGAGCCCTCGGTGCAGGTACCCGACCCCCGCGTTCACGCAGCCGTCTCCTTCAGCGTGGGGTCGCTCAGCTTCTCCAGGTAGCGGCACAGGTTCTTCTCAGCACAGTGCAGGAACCTGGGGGTTATCCGGGAGTTGGTCAGGACTTTAGGATGCACCCATCCCATCCCATGAATTCATCCACAATCCCCATTCCCATCCATCAATCCCCATCTCTTCCTCAATCCTATCAATCATCCATCCCTTTGACATTGCCCTTTGATCCATACCCTTAATCAACCTGATTTTTTGAAAAAAAATTTTCCCAGAATCCCACATCCGCTTCGCTTCCAGTCGCAATGTCCTGCAAATACCCCGCGAGATGATCACCCTCTTCTCCAGTGCAAGTCCTCTCACTTCCCCAGGAATTCCCCATCACTCCACCCATCCACCGATCATTACCCCATATCCAACCTGGATATTCTCTCAACCGCCATACAACCCTGGACATTTCCCAAACGCATAACCATCACAGAATTCCGCTTAGAACTCGCCAGGTGTGTGAATGTGACGATGCCTATCCCCGCGACTTCGAAGATCCAACTCCCATAACACCTGGACGCTTCTCGAGCCGCACATCCCATCCTTGGTGTCCGCTGGGGCTTGTGCGTTGTCCCGGAGTTCCGGGCGTGTCCTTGTTCCCATCCCTCAGGAATCCCATCCCTGGACCATTCTCGTCAGCCCGCATGGACAGCCCGTACCGTGGATGTACACCCCCAGTGTCCCGCTCAGGGTGCCACCTGTGGCGGTGGAAACGTCTAGGGCGCAGGTGGTACAGGAATGTTGATGGCACGTAAGAGGCCGGGTCTAGTTTGGCGGGGAGCGGGGACGAAGACCTAGGAGTAGGGACGGGTTATTTATGGGCGGAGTAGCTATTACAATCAACGCGCGTGGTACCGACGGCTTGTTGGCGATGGACAGGCAGCCGTGTCTGCGTGTGGCTGATGTTGAAACCCTGCCAAAACACCAATCGTCAGTATGGATCCCACAAAGGGATTCCCTGGCCAAAACTGGTGAGAAATCCCACGGAAATTACGCGGAATATTTGGTCACGGAAATGATTTGATTCCTTCCTTTGCATTGGTGAATAACAGTGGCAATGCGCACTTCAAATCCCCATGGATCATGGCCTAAGAATTACCTGAATGATACCCAAGGGATTTAATGGGCCAAGGACTACCAACAATCCACCAATGGATCACATTGGCAAGAAATTATCCCAAACAAATCCGCAGGGAATTTTATAACCAAGAATAGCAACCCACAAATCGGACCTACCTGGAATTGCAGCTTCCAGGGGCACGGGTATATCGCGCCATAGACGTTTTGGGGTGGATAGTGCTGGAAGAGGCAGAAAGGTGGGAAGATAAAGAGAAGTCTGTGCAGGCCCAGCAGTGTGCCCGTCTTAGATTAAGGGGTTTGGACAAACTGCAGATAGAGGCTCCAGCGCCAGCCAGATGATAAACGGATGCGGAGATATTAGGAGGGATTAAGCACCGCCGCTGCGAAAGTCTGAAGACGGTAGAGAGATAAGCGGTCATGGCGCAGAGGAGCGGCAAGAGTATCTCCGCAACGGCTGTGGGGAAAAAAAACCACGGCTCAGGAATGCGGATTGAGAGGAAATGGGAATCAAATAACGAGATCAGAGAAGAAGCCATGGAAACTCCCTCCATGATGTAATCAGGAGAAGAGATGTCATGCCTAAGCGATAATCACCTCCAGCACACGGGCTGTGGAGGAAAGAACACAGAACGATCGAGGATAGAGATTTGGGAAGATATGGGGATCAAACGGCAAATGAGATCGACGCTACACAAGCATACAGGTGGGCTGGTGGGGGAAAAATGGGAAATGAAGGAATGGGTAAATTGGGGGATAAGCCGGAGATCAAGCGATGAAGTGCAAGCAAAGGAGACTCTGACCACGGAAACCCATAGTCCTGGATTAAGTGGCAATAAGCGCGACGGCAGGGAAGTTTCTCTATAGCATAAGAGGTGCTGCTGGAGGATAAATGGGATTGGGAAGGGAATCGAGAGAGTGAGGTCCATACCAGGAGAAGATACCACTGGAAAGACGGCATCACTGGAATACGTGCCCTGAGGCAGATACCGTTAGATGGAGGCAGGAGCAGAGAATCCGGTCAGTGAGGCGCGGAGCAGGTAATGGATCAGGCATTGTCCGGGATCAAGTGTGGGGTATCAACAGTGGGATCAGGACTCGTTTCCTCGGCTGAGATCCATCCAGGAACCCGCATGGAACACCTTCTGAACCTTCCCACGGCCCAACGGACCCATTAAAGTCGATTATCGCATTTTCGACAAAGGGAAGCAGGGTCGAAGACTAATAATTCAGACACCACCTTCTCAATTTTTACAAGTCAAAAATCCCAATGGGAACGCTCCCATTCGCGGGCTTGGAGCGGCCATCCGCCACGACAATTGCCTAGGCTCTCACCAAGATTTGGGTCTCCGTTCTTGGTCAACACAGGCGTCGTGTTGCATGCAGCTGCGAGATTACCCGTATAGCGAGGTCAGCCGTTTAGGCGTAGGTGCCTCGGTTTCATCCAACGATGAACAGGTTGAAGCGTTTCTGGACGTGTCTGGCGGTCTGGGCTTATTCTCGGAGGGCGGGGAGAGACTGGTGATTATCAGCCTGCGAGTATGGGACCGACTGGTTTTTCCTGGGGTGCCTGATTTTATGATTTAAGATGTGAGTGGTTACGCCGACCGTGGGTTTTTGACCAGCACAGTTAAGGTCTGTGCTAGAGGTACTCTTCCCCAGAGTGAGGGTACTTGTGAAGGAAACTCACTTACAACGAAGCACCTTCTTGTTGGTTTCGTTAAGCGCTCCTTAGGAACTTCTGGAAGCCAAATAACGAGATTGGGCCATGAAAAGCTGGGGAAACGGGGAATGTGGCCTTGAATCCGGAGAGTCCAAATGGTTTTCCAGATTGCCAGTTGTAAACAGGAGAAGAGTGGTGTTAGTCTCCCTAGAAATTGAGGGGGTGGTGGAAATTTCCAAACGATAATTTCACATGAGTACTACGTTTTTGAAATTCGATACGTGCGAAAAAGTTCATAGTGCTCAAATTGGGGGGCCCATTGGGTTTAAACTTAGAATTGCGCCCTCAAAAACTGGGACGCAATTCCTGTCGGAGGTAATTGTCAGTTCTGTGGGGGAATTACACGCGTCGGAGAACAAAGATCTCTCTCATTCGCCAAAAAGCGAGGGCATACATTCCTCCAAATTCACTATACTCAGAATGGCCTTTGCCGTGATAATATACAAAAAGCTGGGAACATTCCCCGAACGAAATTAGGCAAATTCCCCATCGTGCACAATGCGCCAGCTACTCGAATGTGAGGTTCGGCCTTCCAGAGAGCGCCCCACCTCGCAAAGACTAGACAGCAAATTTCTACAATGCCGGAAGCCAAAGTATCACCGGCACCCTTAGGAAGCAGGAGACGGGCGACCCGATAAGAAACCCCGAGCGGCATCCAGAAGAATTGAGCGGGTGAATCTGGGAAAGAAAATCAAATGATTACTTCTCCAAGGGAATGTTACCCAGGGGCCCACTGCCTCGGAGAAACAGGTCCTCGCAGGAGGGTCGATGTAGGACCGAGGACGGCCAGCTTCGGAGTTCTGCGCAGGAGCATCGGAGGGGCGCAGCGTGGGCTGAGACTCAGCACGCACGCACTTAGAGTTTTGGGCACCCGCTGCCGTCGGGGCGCTAAGCGCCGAACAGAGAGAGTTGTCATGCGCTGGTTGTATCACTAACAAGAGATGAGTCACATTGGCGTGTTGAACAACTCACACGAGAGGGCAAACGGGCGGCATTCTCGAGTAGGGTTTAGGGGGGAATTAAACATTGGGAATGGGGTGAGGGATCACAGCTTTGGGGAAGAGGAGGATCTGAGGGAAATAATCTATTAGGGATAAAATTTCCAATGGGTTACTCACCAAAATTTTGGAGACGGGGATAACCCACGGATCCCCAAAACTACATGGGACAATAAACAGGAGAATAAACACGCGCATGGATCCCAAAAAGCTCTGGGATAGGGGATGTAATAGGCTGCATCATTGAGGATCCAAAAACTATGGGGAGAGGAGAATTAAAAACGCTAAGCAACAATCAAAACTACTGGGGGAAGGAGAATAATTCGTGCCCAATACGTCTGAGGGGAGGGGGATACAAAAGGAACGATGAATCCCAAAATACTGCTGGGACATAGATAAAACGGCAGAGAGCATACACAACAAACTCAGGGAACAGGATAAAACCATTAGGAAGTAAGCCAAAAGAACTCTGGGAGAGAGGATAAACAATGGATCCTAAAATTTTGGGGAGTACAGGGATTAAACCATGGGATCTAAAAACTGAAGAATAAGTGAATTTTTTCACAATTGGATCCAGCAAAAAACTCGTGGGGGAAGCAGATGAAAGATCCACTGGTGTAGACAAGCAGACGGATCAAACACACGTACATATCAAATTGAGAATTAGAACTCCAGAACTGCTGACACATCACAAAAAACGAAAAACCGATACCCTAACCCGCACAAATTCCCTATCGCCCCAAAAAAAATTCAGCCTAAAGACATACAAATCCTGGAGACAAGGGTCCCTGGTGAATGACAGGGGCCTGGAAGATCCACCGACCGTTGAGAGCTCTGGATGGGGTTTTGAAGGAGGGGAACTTGTCCTGGTAGAAGGCTCTACCGAAGAAGAGCTGTTGCGCAGCGCCTGACAAACCCGGATGCCGATTGGAGCGGCTGTCAGCTCCAGTGGCAGTCCGTGGCGCCGGCGGGTTATTTCTCCGGAAGGTCAAGGTGCCAAGGAAAGAAAACGGGGGAGCTGGGTTACAGGCTGGAGGGGGAAAGAATTCCTGGGATTCTTCTGAAGGTGGGTGGATTTCAGGCGGAGTCGTTGGAGTCTGCCAATGGGGAAGTGAGTGGCTTGGAAGAAAGGAGGGGAAGCAGAATGGGTTATTAAATGGATTGCAAGGGTTTAGAAAGGAAGAGGGAATAAACGCCAGAATTTCCAAAAGGCTTTGGGAAGCGGGAGGTCGCGATGGGGAATAAGCAAGAAAACAGTTTGGCAGAATGCGTTTGGGGAAAAGAGGATAAGAATTCGGAATTACCAAAAGGTTTGGGAATAAAGTAGGTGGATAAATTAAAACAAGATTTGCAAAAGTTTTGAGGAATAGGGAAAAAACCAGATTCCAAGGTATTGGGAAGCAGGGGATTAAATTGTCCAGAATGTTTGCCAGGAAGGTTTGGAAATAAGGAGCAAAAAAACAGACTCAAGTTCTGAAAGAAGGGAGTAAAAAAACAGGATCCAAAGCTCTGGAGAAGGGATAAAAACAAAACCCATGCTTGGAAAAAACCCAGTGAAATAAACCCTGCGAAAAACGCGGATAAAACCATCCAAATATAGAGGGAGAGAGCAGCGATCAAAGAGCTGAAATAAGACACACAAACAGGATGAAGTATTGAGAATGGAAAAGCCTAGGCAATCAAATAACGCAGAGAAAATTCAGTTTTTAACCAGGCAAAAGCCCAGGCACAAACAGGATAATAATGAATCCGGCAGGGAAAGTAAAGCACCACGCGCAAAAGGAAAGATAGAAGGACGGAGGTAAAGAAATGATCGCGGCAAGTGAATAAAAGCAGGGAAATACATACTATTAAGCGCGGCAAGAGAAAAAAGGGAAACTGTAGAACAAGGCGATAGGGATGGGTGGGAAACAGTGTCGCACACACATCACACGGACGGATGTAAATACTGAGGGGCGCAGCGGGCCTCAAGAAAAGACGGGAAGCATAACAAACAAGCAAAAAATATCGAGTGCAGGGGATGGTGCTCGTGGCTGCGGAGGACATAATTTGGGAAAGCCTTGGAGCAGGAAATAATTCGTTGGTGGCAGGATCAACAGATCGCTGTCCCATATTCTCGAAAATATACAACAGAGAAGCACGCAAAGGCGACTTA
>NDFG01000154.1:29159-45814 GCA_002167245.1 Sporophila hypoxantha
GCTTGGTGGGCAAACAAGGCAAGGCGAATGCAAATGCTCTCTTGGCTTGCGCCAGCGAGAACATTCACAGAAACATTGGACGCACAGCTTAATGGGCTCTCAGGGTGTTGCTGTCAGGGGTGAGGTCGAGCTGCACTACTCACTCTGTGCTTTGCAGCGCACCTTCCAGGTGGTTTTGGCTATTTATAGGGCAGCGCTCAGGCGACCCGAGCTGAGCCCCTTCCCCGGCTCCATTATGGCTTTCCCTGCAGAGACTCCAGGCTCAAGACATCTCCAATGCTAGGAGCGGGGCTGCAACACCACGAGCTTGGGGGTCTGTTTAATTGGGATCCCCCATTCCCGTGTGTGTTAGTGAAGGACAATAAGTGTTTTGGCACAAAAGAAGCAGAACGTATAATAACCGCAGAGCAGGCTTGAAGACGCGATGCCTTGTGGCGATGGCAAACATGCAGGAGCGGGTGTTTCTTGTGCCGCATGCTGGGTTTCTTTTAAACAAACTCGCCTTGGAAACCGCATATTGGATCTTAAACCCACCACATTGGCAGGCCTCTAGAAGCAGGGAGGCACAGATTCCCAGCACATCTCCTTGCTGAAGAGGAGGACAACAGCCCTTTCTGAGTCGTAATAGCACTGATTGGAGAGTCCCTTGACACGGGACCTATTTTGTGGGAGAGAATCCCCCCCCTCACTTTGCAAGAGGTGCCAAGTCCAGTCTGGGCAGATTGTGGAACAATTCGTGTCAGGGATCACCGTGAGCCAACCTGGCTTGGCCTCAGAGACTTAAGTCAGGATGATGCAGGGCTAGCGCAAAAGGGTGAAAGCCCAAAGCCTATTGCCCCCGGGCTTCCGGCCTGCCGCTGATCATTTCCTCGGGCTGAAGCAGAGCTCCAGCAGCCTCTCCAGGCACGAGGCCTCCCGCCGTGTACTAATGGTTGTTTTGGACATCCCTGCAAATATCCAGCACTTCATTTCAGCGCAGGGAGCAGGAAGGAAGGAGGGGACCTGCTGGCGCGGACGCGGCACGCGAGGGGGAGGGGTGGAAGAGCTTTCGCAGAAGAACACGGGCAGGGATAAAAGCAAAGCAGCATGGAAAGACTCAGGAGGTGGATGAGGGGACAGGTGGACCTGGAAGCCACCTAGGGAGCTTTGCTGGTCCCCTCACTGCTGCCTTGGTGTGCCTTCCCATGGGAGTCTGTGCGAGCTTGCAGGACCTGGATTTATTTGATTTCTCCTCCAAACAACCGCTGGAGTTTGGACCAGGGATTGGTTCATAACCCAGGGTATAGTAGGTTGGCTTGGGAGGGATGCAGGATGGCTGGCATTCCTATCAGTGATTGGAAGGGATTGCAGGCATTGGCTGGAATCCCTATCAGTGATTGGGAAGGGATGAGGAGTGTGGGAATCCCTATCAATGGTTGGGGAGGGATGCAGGATGGTGAATCACTATCAGTGATTTGGGAATGGATTGCAGAGATGGCTGGAATCACTATCCAGTGTGGGAGGGATCCAGAGAGGGCTGGGATCCTCTCAGTGATTGGAAGGATGCGGTGGTGGATCTGATCCGTGATTGGGAGGGATGCAGGATGGCTTGGATCCCTATCAATTGGTTGGGGGATGCAGGAGGGCTGGTCTTATCAGTGATTGGAAGGCATTTGCAGAGGGCTGGATCACTATCATGTGATGGGAAGAACTGGGGCTGGACTAGGATGCCTTATCAGAGGTTGGGAATTGATTCGGTGGCTGGCAATCCCTCTCCGTGGTTGGGATGCGATCAGGATCTGCGGATCGCCATGTCCATGGCTGGAAAGGGATGCAGGGGGGCTGGCAATCTTATCAGTGGTTGGGAAGGGATGCGGATGAGTGGAATCCCTGCCCTGCTTGTGAGAGCGGATGCAGGAGGCCTGGAATCCCTGCCTGTGGCGGGGAAGGATGCAGAGTTCCCTGGAATCTGTGAGGGATGCAGGATCCCGCTGGAAATCCCTGTCCATCATTGGGGAAGGATTAGGGTGGCTGCCATCCTGCCCGTGGCTGGGAAGGGCTGCAGGGGGTGAATCCCTGTCATCGTTGGGGAAGGATTCGGAGGGCTGATCACCTGCCCGTGGGGCTGAGAAAGATGCAGGGTCGCCTGGCATCCCTGCCCGTGGGTTCGGAAGGATGCAGGGTCCCTGGAATCCCTGCCCGTGGCTGAGAAAGGACTCAGGGTACCCTGGAATCCCTGCCCGTGGCTGAGAAAGGTGCAGGGTCCCTGGAATCCCTGCCCGTGGCTGAGAAGATCAGGGTCCTGGATCCCTGCCGGGGAGGAGGCAGGCGAGCAAGAGCGTGTGTCTGCCCCCAGGCTGCTCCGTTGGCCTGTCTCCAGAGAGGCGGGAACCGGTGACAGCCGGACAGTCCGGGAGGTCATCATTAATTATTTAACGAGCCTCTCTTGAGTGACACGGCACTTCCGGCGCGTGGGAGGCCCGCGAGGACAGGGGCAGCGAGGAGCACGGCAGGCCACCGGCCGAGCCTGCCGGCCACAGCCAATGGGGAGGCAGTCTGGAGCTTTTCCGGCCCTCTTGCTCATCCCGATGCTTCAGGCTGGGGCTCAGTCAGTGCTGCTGCACCCAGGGGTGGAGGAGAGCCAGAGAAGAGGGCTCCACACACCACAGCAGAAGACAGAGGCAGAGGGGGAACGTTGGAGCCAGTGCTGGGAGAACTGACCCCAACGTGTCCCCAGGCCTGAGGGAAGCGGACTCAGGAACAACACCGAGTCCGACCCCAACTTTGTAGCAAGGAGAGCACAAGAGTTCACCCTCCTGCTGACAACCAGGCCCAATGCCACCCACCTACAATTTGCGCACGAGCTTCATCAAGTTGGCACCCACGGGATGCAGGCACTGAGCAGCAACAACTCTGCGCTGCCACTCCCAGAAGTTCTCCTTGGGTCACCAGCAGGGAGTCATCTCGCAGCAGCAGAGGTTGGCTGGGGAGGTGCTGGGGGCACCGGTTATCTCTAGCTGTCCCAAAGTCACCGTGTGGTGGGAGTCGATTCAGAGCAGTGCATGAGGGAGCTTGTGAGTTCACACGCTGATGCCGCGTGGGTGCGGCCTGCATTGACTCAAGCCACGACCAGGGGCATGGGCCCGGGGGGCTGCAAGCTCACATGCGCCCAGGGGACAGGGATGCCACACGATGTCCGCACCCGTGGCTTCTGTTGCCAGTCAGTGCCTCGAGTGAGCCAGTGAGGCTCTGCCTCGCAGCACAGCCTGTCACCTAGGCCCCGAAGGAGTGCCAGCCGGCCGGGCACTAGCTCTCCACTCAAGCCCATTCCCATCACACACATGTTGCCATGCCTGCATCGGCAGCAGAGGAGGAGGACACCCTCCCAGCGTACTCAAGGGGGTGCCACATGGCTTCCAAACGTACGCAGACCAACTTTCCAGGATTCCAGGACCGACTGAGCGAGCAAGGCAAACCCTGCCAGGCAGCAGGCAGGAGAGTATCAGTGCCAGGGACCTGGTGCACCAGCAAGCGAGCAGCGCTTAGGAGGCTCAGCCTGCCTGTGTTTGGACGACGGAAACGCTGCAGGAAATGCTGCATTTGGAGTGGTGTTATGCTGTCACTCAGGGTGTCTCCTGTGCACCTTCGAGGGGTGTTCTCCTTCGTCACTCAGGGGTGCTGGCTGGGCCCCAGCTCCCACGGCTGCTGGCCAGCAGCAGCTCGGAGCGCCCGTGGCTCATCCGTGGGCAAGCGCCTCCGTGCTTTAGCTCTGCTCCATGATGCGAGTGTACTGCCGCGGAGTTGGCGCCAGCCACGAGTGTCACTGAACCAGGGCCCCTGAGTTCAAGTGTCACTGCACCAGGGCACCCGAGCCCACAGGTAGTCACCTCATCAGGTCCCTGAGTTCAGAGTGGTCACTGAACCCAGGAGCACCTGAGCCCAGGAGTGTCACCTTCATCCGGGACCCTGAGCTGGAGTGGTCAACTTGCACCAGGGCACCCTGAGCCCTAGTGTCACCCTCAATTCGGGCACCCTGAGCGGCAGTGTCACTTCATCCAAGGACCCCCTGAGTCAGACAGTGTCACTGAACCAGGGCACCCTGAGCCTGCAGTATCCGCTCATCCAGGGCACCTTGAGCCCACGAAAGTGTCACTGCAACCAGGCACCTGAGCCTGCAGTGTCACCCTTATCCGGGCACCCTGAGCCAGGAGTGTCACTTGCAACCAGCGGCACCCTGAGCCTCGCAGTGCTCACCTCATCCAGGGCACCCTGAGACACAGAGCTGTCACTGCACCAGGGCACCTGAGCTCAGTGTCACTGAACGCCGGGCACCCTGAGGCTCAGGTGTCACCTCTCAGGGCAACCCGGGAAGCTCCAGTGTCACTGCAACAGCGGCAACCCTGAGCCCAGAGTGTCACTGACACCCAGGGCACCTGAGCCCTTCAGTGTCACCTCATCGAGGGCAACCCTCGAGCTTCAGAGTGTCACTGGCAAACCAGCGGTCCCTGGAGCTGCAGTGTCACGCCAACCGGGCACCGCATGAGCTGCAGTGTCACAGCAACACATGGGCACCTGAGCCTCAGTGTCACCTCACAGTGCACCTGAGCCCAGAGTGTCACTGAACCCAGGGCACCTGAGCCCCATGTGCAGTGCAGACCAGCCCAGAGCGTCACCTATCCGTGTGGGCACCTGAGCCAGACGTGTCACTAACCCAGGGCACGCCTGAGCCTGGAACGCCAGCCCTCATCCAAGGCACCCTGAGCCCGCGAGTGCAGCAAAGACCCAAGCCAACAAGAATGTCACTCTCATCAGCGGCATTCTGAGCCAGATTCACCTCAACCAGGGCACCCTAGCTCAGTGTCACTTCCATCCAGGAGCCCACCTGAGCCCGGCAGTGCAGCCACGGGACGAGCCGCCAGAAGCAGGCTGATCCTCCCCCGGGGCCGCGGGCGGGAGGTGTGACCCGCTCCTGGGCAGGGTCCAGGTTGTCAGCTTGTCACCCGAGATGGAAGAGCTTTCACTGGGCCCGCTCCAGCCAGCTGGAGCACGGGCACCCAAACACAGCCGCTTCTCGCAACGCAGAGGGCCGGAGAGCTGGAGGAACAGGGCACAGTCCCTGAGTCAGGACCCAACTCACTCAATCGCTGCCAGCAGCGCACCAGGCGGCTCAGGAGCGCACCTGGACCAACAGAAAGCTGGGGGGACTGGGAGCAGGGACAACCGAGACAGCAGCCAGGGGAAAAGAAGAGAAGAGGAGGCAAAGGATCCGCTCGTTTGGAACAGCCCTGGAAGCTGGAGGGGAGTGGGGTGGAGCCGGAGGCCCGAGCATCCAGGCCAGGGCTCCCCAGGGTAGGGGAGCAGAGGCTGACACCTCAAATCGCCCTCACCCACGGGAGGCCTGAGGTTGATGGGCACCCCACTAACACAGCATCCTTCACCGAGCGTGACGGTCCCCAGGGACCCCCATTTCCCCCCAACCACCCCTGAGCAGGAGAGCAGAGCCAACTTTTGCCCAGAGCCCGTCCCGGCCGACCTCAAAACCTCGGGAAAATGGGCAAAACGCGCCTTCAAGTTGGGTTGCCGTCCAGGAGCGGCAGGCTGGCACCCCCGGAGGTGGCCGGGGCAGAACCCACCTGCGGCCGCCGGCTGCTGCATCACGCGGAGAACCCCGCGCATCCCGAGAGCGGAGACAGCAGCGGGTGCCACCGGAACGCGCTCGGAAGAGAGGAGGAGAAGAGAGGAGGATGGAGACAGCCCAGCTCGGCGCTCTTCCGGCCGTTCGCCCAACAGGTAGGCCAGTGGCGAGCTGGCGCGGGCGGGGGACACCACGCGCGGTGTCCCCGCGGACCTTTAGAGAGGGCGGGAGCGGGTCCAGGGCCCCCATGCCGCTGGGATCCTTACGTGGCGGGCACGGCGGCATGATCGGCGGGGGGATTTCCACAGGCATGGTTGACGTAATGGAAAAGGGAGGGGCAAGAGCCGTGGGAAGGGAGGGAAAAAAAGAGGGAGGGCAGAGGACGGGGGACGGGAGAGACGAGAGGACGCGGGACGGAAGGCAAGGGGAGGGGGGGATAACGAATTTAAAAAAAAAAAAGGAAGAAAATAGAGGACAGTTAAATCTGTCTCCTGCCCACACAGTGAAAGAATCTCTGACATCGGTAGGAGGGGACTCACGCGCATCAACCAGAGGGGGCAGACGGCGGATAACAAAGGAGGGAAGGAGCGAGACACACACGGCGGCACCTGCCGCGGCACACAGCCCTGCCACAGACCGGGCACCACCACCGCGCTCTGCCCGGCCAGCACGGCCGCAGCAGCCCCAACCCGGCGGACCCCATGGCCCCAGGCCCTCCCCGGATCACCAGGCACGGCGTGACCGCTTTTGACAAACCAGAGCAGAACAGAGGCAAGCTTGGGGCACAAGGGACACGCGAGTCCGTTGCCCTTCACCCCGGCGGGAAGGGGCTGTGGCACGCCGGGCGCCTCTTTCCCCTCTGCAGAGGTGCAGCTCCTCTCCTCTGCCTGGCTCTGTTTGCCTTGCCCAGGCTGGAGCTGGAGGTGACACTGCCGCTCTGTGTCACCCCAGGAGCCCCCCAGCACTGCCGAGGCAGCACGCAGATTTCTCACGGTGATTTCTTACACGGATTTCTGACAGAGATTTCTTACACAGATTTCTGGCAGAGATTTCTTACACAGATTTCTGGCAGAGATTTCTTACACAGATTTCTCACACAGATTTCTTACACAGATTTCTGACAGAGATGTCTTACACGGATTTCTCGCACAGATTTCTCGCACAGATTTCTCGCACAGATTCCTTACACGGATTTCTCACAGTGATTTTTACACAGATTTCTCGCACAGATTCCTTACACAGAATTCTCACAGTGATTTCTCACACAGATTCCTCACACAGATTCCTCACACAGATTCCTCACACAGATTCCTTACACAGATTCCTTACACAGATTCCTTACACAGATTTCTGACAGAGATTCCTTACACGGATTCCTCACACAGATTCCTCACACAGATTTCTCACACAGATTCCTTACACAGATTCCTTACACAGATTCCTTACACGGATTTCTCACAGTGATTTCTCACAGTGATTTCTCACAGATTCCTTACACAGATTTCTCACAGAGATTCCTTACACAGATTTCTCACACAGATTCCTTACACAGATTTCTCACGGAGATTTCTTACACAGATTTCTCACAGTGATTTTTACACAGATTTCTCACACAGATTCCTTACACAGAATTCTCACAGTGATTTCTCACAGTGATTTCTCATACAGATTCCTTAAACAGATTTCTCACAGAGATTCCTTACACAGATTCCTTACACAGATGTCTCACACAGATGTCTCACAGTGATTTCTTACACACATTTCTCACACACATTTCTCACACACATTTCTCACACAGATTCCTCACACAGGTTTCTCACACAGGTTTCTCACATTCCCCCTGGCACGGCACAGCTGCTGGGCACAGGAGCCCCCAGAATCCCATCCCTCCTCTGGGAGGCCACACCCTGCAGGCTCCTTTGGGTGGCCCCACGTCCCTTGGCCTGGGCTCTTTCCTTTCACCACTCTGCAAAAAGGAACCCTGTGTGGCTTGGCAACATCCAGCAGCATCCTGGACTTTAATCTTCCAGAGCTGGCCACAAAGGCTGCCCCAAAGCTGCCCCGGGGCACACAGCCCCTGTCCCAGCACACAGCCCAGAGCTGGGGCAGCACTTCTGCTCCTTGTGCTTTGCCAGGACGCCCTGTGGCTCTGCAGAGCCCCCCTGGCCCCTCTGTCCCCCCTGGCAGGCACACTGTGCCACCCAGCCTGGCTGCTGTCTCTTTAAAACCTCCATCCCCGAACCAGAATGAGGAGAGAGAACCTTGGAGAMGAGTGCTTCATCMGAGCATCTCATCCAGCACTCCCCTCGCTCATTCATTCATCCATCCTCCTGCCAGAGSAAAACCTGCACGTTCCCATTCTCCTTGGCATGGACAGAAARCCCTCAAACAACTCCCAGGTGGATYGAAAACCCTGCACGCCACAATCCAGCCCAAGCAAGGCTGTTCTGGCACGCACACAAGGGTTCAAATGCTGCCACAGGGTCCACTCCTGTCAGTAATTCTCCCACTCGTTCTCCTGCATTCCCACGAGCTGGCAGTGCCAGGGATGAGAACATTCCCTGTTGGAGGGCATCCCTCCAGCTCCCCAGAGCTCTGCCAGCCTCTCACACCCAGCCCTGCCCGCACGGTGCTCCCAAATCCTGCTCTCCACGGGCTCTCTCAGCCGGGTGGGAGCCAGCTGCCTGCCCCAGGCCCCATGCCAAGCCCGGGGTGTGTTTATTTAAACCCACACGTGCTGTTCCTGCTCGGGGACCAGGCACGCCGCGCATCCTGATGTCTCCATGGTTACCTGCTGGCGGTGGCAGCTGGGGGTGACTGAACTCGGGGCACTTCACCATCCACCCCCCATCTGTCCCTGTTCCCCTCTGCCTCCCCTTGTCCCGCTGCTCCAGCTCCAGAGCAGCAGCAGGGGGAGGACGAGGAGCCGAGGTTCTCCCCAGGAACTCGTGAATTACGTGGATAATTGTGCCGCGGATGGCAGGGCACGAATGCAGATCGGCTTCCTCGTGCCGAGAGAGAAAAGGCATTCCTGATCGGCACCCAGACAAAGCTGAGCGTCTCCTCCCACCTCCCGGAGCCAGACAGGAGGGAAATGCGGAGCGACAGCCCCGGGAGCATCACCCACATCCCGGCGCTGAGCTGCTGCCGGCCCTGGCGGGAGCTGCAGGAGCTTCCAAGGAAAAGAGCCCAAAACCGCAGGGCTGCAAAGCCCAGCTAGGCTGGAATGAGCTTTTGCACATCCAGGGGTGTCCAGCTTTGAGCAAAGGTTTGTGGAAGCACCTGCAGATACCTGGGGCTGGTGTCCAAAGCACCTGGGCCTGATTTCTTGTATTTCTTACACTGATCCTCTGTGACCGTGTTCACAGGGGTCTGAGGGTGAGGGAAGAGACGAGGATCTGACTCCATGTTTCAGAAGGCTGATTTATTATTTTATGAAATATATTACATTAAAACTATAAGAAATATAGTAATATTTCTATAGTAATATAGAAATATATGTAATATATGAAATATATTACATTAAAACTAAAAGAATAGAAGAAAGGATTTCATCAGAAGGCTAGCTAAGAATAGAATAGCAAAGAATGATAACAAAGGCTTGTGGCTCAGGCTCTGTGTCTGAGCCAGCTGGGCTGTGATTGGCCATTAATTACAAACAACCACACGAGACCAATGACAGATGCACCTGTTGCATTCCACAGCAGCAGATAACCATTGTTTACAGTTTGTTCCTGAGGCCTCTCAGCTTCTCAGGAGGAAAAATCCGAAGGAAAGGATTTTTCATAAAAGATGTCTGTGACAATCCATGAGCTCTCCTGACCCTTTATCCCCATCCCCTGTGCAGAGGAACCTCAAGCACCCCCAAGGTTCTAATCCACAGCACAGCACAAAATCCAAACTGGTTTTCCTCCTCCTCCTCCTCCTCCTCCTCACATCTACAGCCACAATCATTCCAGGTGCAGGCTAACAGGGGGCAAGTTCAGAGGGCAGCAAAACACAATTTACCAGGGGGGAAACTTGGCCTGGAAGAATTGGATTTGTCTAGTCTGGAAATCAGGAGAGATTTGGTAGCAGGCTTCAATTATGTAGAGGGTTGCTGCAAAGGATGTGGGAATAAATTGTTCTGCATCCCCACAGGGAACAGGACGAGGCTGTAAATTTGTAGATTGGAGTAGAAATAAAAAAAAAAAAACCAAAAGAAAACCACCTCAGTGGCAAGGATTATTTAAGCTGTGGGATAGACAACAGGGAAGCTGCTGGGATTTGAGAGCCAACACCAGTGAGGTGGGCTGGAGGGAGGGCACCCCCATGCAAGCCCTGCATGCAGCTCCCTTGTGCGTTCAGCTGGCCAAAAGTTAAGGGTCGTCAAAAGAAAAAAAAAAAAATCCATGTTTTTGTCTGTCGTCCCACAGCACTCTGGTGATTTTCCTTCTCACCTCATCTTCATAATATTTATTGCTGAAGTTTTTTTTCTTTTTTATTTTCCAGGGAGGAATTGTCTGGTGCTTTGGAAAAGTTCCACTCAGAAAAGTTTAGCTCTCACCTTACATAAACATCCTGAGGATGTAGGGACGATTTTTTTTTCCTCTCTCTGGCCTTGTATAGGGTTGATATTAGTTGTGAGAGAGTCGTATATTTATTAAGATGTTTAGGTTCTCATGGGCTCTCCTGTTGTTAAACAGAGGTCGCGTTAGTATTGGCAAGGCAGCTCCTGGGGAACAAATCTTGTATGTGAGCATTTGTTGCAGGTTGGAAGTGCTTTTTTTTCACACCCAAAATAGAATTGTGAGTATTTGCCAGCTGTGGAAGCACACAGCACCCCTTGCCAATTCCTCTGTGGCACTGCAGCTTTCTCTCTCAGGGCAAGCAGGACTTGTTTCCTGCATGGAAATCTGTGAATATTTGGGGTCGTCGTCCTGCTCTTCAGCTGATGGGACCAGCAGACAATTTGGCAGTGGGCTTGGAGGTTATTGTTTGGGCTTCTTTGTTTTTAAGATGGCTTTCAGCTGGCCCTGGGCTTCATCCTTGTCTCTTCTAGCTTGTTTAAAACCCCAAGGTTTATTTGTAGAAAAGCCCCGCAAGGTTCAGCTTAAACCACAAGCGTGGCGCTCAAAAGAGACACAAGGAAGCTGAAGTTTCTTTGAATCCAGACTGGTCCTGGGCCCAGAGAGGGTAGGAGATGATCCTCATACTAATTCCTGCTGGAAAAAGTGGGGGTGGGTGGTGCCATCTGCTGGGGATACAGAGACCCATGAGTGGGCTCCCTATGTGCACAGGGCACAGGAAGCATGGGCACTGCAGAAGGTGGAGGCATCACCCCAAAAAGCTCTTGTCCGCCCTGCTTGGCAGAGAGCAGTGAAAAGTCAGCTTGGCAGCAGGAACTCAGTGCTTGGCAATGCCTGGGGAAGAGCGGGCTTGCACTGGGTGGCCCTCCCATCCAGCCACCTCACCTAGTGTTGGCTCTTCAATCCAGCAGCTTCCCTGTTGTTATCCCACAGCTTAAATAATCTTGCTACTGAGGTGTTTCTTTTTTTTTTTTTATTATTTCTACTCAATACTACAATTACAGCCTCGTCCTGTTTCTGTGGGGATGCAGAACAATTTATTCCACATCCTTGCAGCACCCTCTACATAATTGAAGCCTGCTAACCAGAATCTCTCCTGATTTCCAGACTAGAACAAAATCAATTCTTTCCAGGCATAGTTTCCCCTGGTCTAAATGTGTTTTGCTGCCCTCTGAACTGGCCCCTGTTTAGCCTGCAACTGGAAATGATTGTGGCTGTAGATGTTGAGAGGAGGAGAGGAGGAGGAAAACATGTTTGGATTTTGTGCTGTGCTGTGGGATTAGAACCTTGGGGGTGCTTGAGGGTGTTCCTCTGCACAGGGATGGGGATAATAGGGTCAGGAGACTCTGGATTGTCCACAGACATCTTTTATGAGCAAATGCTTTCCTAGGATTTTTCCTCCTGACGAAGCTGAGAGGCTCAGGAACCAAAATGTGAAAACAATGATTATCTTGCTGCTGTGGGATGCACAGGTGGGTCTGTGATTGGTCTCATTGTTGGTTGTTTTCTATTAATGGCCTCAATCACAGTCCAGCTGGCTCAGACAGACGAGTCCAAGCCACAAGCTTTGTTATGCATTCCTGCCTATTCTATTCTTAGCTAGCCTTCTGATAAATCCTTTCTTCGTATTCTTTTTAGGTATAGTTTTAATGTAATATATATCATGAAATTAATAGATTAAGCCTTCTGAAACATGAGTTCAGATCCTCTCATCTCTTCCCTCATCCTAAAAACCCCTGTAGAACACTCAGCAACTGAGTTCACATAAGGTACTATATTTCTCCCGTGTGTGTTAAAGCTAACCATGAACAGTTTCTAGGTGCCACAGGCTAGACTCATATGTCCCGCCAACTCAGTCTCCATCGTGTCATGGCTGTCAAGATGTTTGTTAACCATAGAAAAATAATAACTGTTTTTTTGCACTTGCAACTAGATACAGTGTAAGATCTTTCTCTTTTGTGGGTGCTTGACGGAAATGTCCTAATGTGAATTCAATCTATGCCCTTTGTGAGCACATGAATGGGCTTATGCCAAACTCTCCTGTTGCTCTCATCGTGTAATTTCTCATATCGGTTATACTTTATCTCTGTTCTTGGCGTGCACTCAACGCTTACTCCGTCGCAATGCCAGTGTAGAGGATGGTCTCTCTGAGATTTACCAGCACTTTACTGGAACCTTACTGGAGAACTTCTCTGGAGACGAAAGATTTCCACGCCATTTACAGAGTGTCGGGGCTTCTTTTGGGGGGCCTGTCTCATAAGCGTACGCGGGGTGCTGTTCTCGGCTGATCGGCAAGCTCAAGCGTCTAGCGCTGCGTCCCTGTGGGTCAGGCTTCAGAGGTCTCTCCGCGGAGTATCGCGCTAGAGACGACGAGACACCCGACCGCTCCTAATCTTCTTACGTGCCCTAGTTCTAACATATTTTTAGAGCTCCTTCACATGGTAGGTCCACTGATTCAAGATGCCTTTTTACCTTCCGTCTGCGGCTTTTCAAGTGAGAGAAGCGTATTTTTGCTTCTTCAATTGACACACTGCACTAGGCTCGTCTCTCTTTCTGATAGGACATATCTTCTCTTTACTCCCACTCGTCATTAACAGGCAAATTGCACAAGATCGAATGAAGATGCAGATGGAGGATCCTAATCGGGTGACCTCTCCTTGATTGCGTCCTCCTTCCTCCAAGTCGGTGTGCTGCGCAGCTACGTGAGGAGCTTCCGTGCCCCACCAAGGCGAGCGTCCTGAGCAAAAGTCGATTGTCAACGTGCAGCCTCCGAGCTGTGGGAGGATCTGGGCCAGGGAACAGCATGGGGGGGTGGATGGTGGAAGTGCCCCGTAGTTCAGTCACCCCAGCTGCCACCGCCAGCAGGTAACCAGGGGAGACATCAGGATGCGCGGCTCGTGGGCCTGGTCCCGAGCAGGAACAGCACGTGTGCGGTTTAAGGTTAAAACACCCCGGCTTTAGGCATGGGGCCTGGGGCAGGCAGCTGGCTCCCACCGGCTGAGAGAGCCGTGAGAGAGCAGGATTTGGAGCACCGTGCGGCAGGGCTGGGCTGTGGGGACAACAGAAGCCATGGGGACTCATGTTGGGAAGAATGTGTTTGGGTTGTAAAAGATTTGTTATGGGTGTTCAGCAGAAGGACCAGGAGGCGACCTGGTTGTATGGGAGGGAAATAAGCATGGAGGAGAGCCAAAAGAGCTGCTGTACAACCAAAAAATATGGGGGAGGGGGGTGTGAAGGGACATGTGCGTCGAAGTGCCGAGAGCATAGAGCGAGAGTGCGTCTGCGGAGGACACGTATATCTGTTTGTGGAGGAACTATGTCCCTCCTAGAAATCACAGGATGATGTGGTTCTTCTGTTTCTCTCGCTTCTGTGTCTCAATTAGACCAGACCCTCCCGTATGTTTGCTGCAGCTCTTACCGACAGTTAGTGTCGAATGGAGAGCTATCACCTATTGCTGCAGTGATCAGGTGATGGCCAAATCTATGTAGTGCGCAGAGCACTAGTTTGTGAAACTCGTGAATGATAGCTGGATTGGTGCGGTGCCGGCGACTAGGACTTGCTTTGGTCTGATATATGAGGCAAATGTACATGAGACAACATTTCCTCTTGCTTTCCCCCAGAATTGTAAATGAAAATGCTTTTGAGAGTACTGCAGCCATTTACAGGAAAACTGAACTTGAAACGCGGTTAGTCTGTTAGAATCACAGGTACTCCCACAGGTACTCCTACTTACTGCTTTCCTGCATGCAAGAGGAATTTATTATTCAATAAGCAAACACAAAGGGATGTGAAGCCACATCTCCATAACAGTTTTCTTTGTGTCAAAGCTCCCAGTTCATTTAGGACCATTTAAGAGATTTACCACAATTAAAAGCAAACACGTCTGTGCGAGACGAGTTTTCATTCGCTACCCTCAAGGTGTGGTCCTTTCAGCATTGGAGGTTGTTTTGTATGCGTACATTTTTCTGTCGTGCCTCACACGGACGCAAACTAGGTATCGACTCGACAGGATTGTTTCTTGCCTTTTATAAGCAGCGAGGTTAACTGTGGATGACTATTGTGAAACATGATGCAAGCATGTTGCCGTGGCATAGAGGACCCTTGCGATGAGAGTTCATCTATACAAAGCTAACCGTAGTCAGATTCGCTCTCGAACTCTGGCGTCTTTATCCTACCCCATAGTTACTATCGTTAGAAGGGTTACCGTGGTGATGGAAGGGTTTTAGTAAAGTGAGCCCAGACAAGTCATGCCTCAGGAACTGTGAGGGTGCACAGAGGATGAATCCATGGCCAAGCAGGGGGAGGACCAAGAGGGAGGTTAAGGAGGACAACTGACAGATCTACTGAGAAGTACTACTGTCTCTCTTTGTTGTGACCAACCATAGACCATCACAAAGGAAAAGTATACGCAAAACAGATTGAAGTGTTCTCTGCACTAGTGCTCTTGTGTAGTCTCGTGCGTTTTGCTCCATAAGAAGGAGTTCTAGCGCTATAGTAGAATGTGTCCTAGTTTGCTTGAACCCCGAGAGTGAGCCTGCTCATCTGTGCGTGCCTCAGTCCTTGTTGCCTCCACTGGACTTAAGAGGTCCACAACTTCATCGACGCAGGTGTCTGTTGATGTTGCCAAGCCACGCAGGTTTTCTTTTTGCAATGTGGTGAGAGGAAGCAGCCCAGGCCAAGGGACGTGGGGCGCACCCCAAAGGGGCCTGCAGGCGGTGGCCTCCGAGAGGAGGGATGGGATTCTGGGGGCTCCTGTGCCCAGCAGCTGTGCCGTGCCATTGCAATGTTATGTGAGAAAAACACTTTGGTTAAGTTGTGAGAAAATCTGTTTCGAGAAAATGTTGAGAAATGTGTGTAAGAATCTGTGTGAAGAAATGTTAAAAGTATTCATACTTAGTCTTCATTGAGGAAAGACTCTGCAGTTTTAAACTTCTCCATTTCCTGTTCACTTTCTCTTCTCTCTAAAGTACAGAAATTCTAATTATGCATCTAAATGATCATTTTCTTACGCAACATTAATTAGCCATTCTAGTGTCTGATATTATCCTGACCCTGTACAGTCATTGCATTGATACATGCAAATAAATCCTTAACCTATAAGACACATATATATGCAAAAAGTCCAAATTGGTTGAATGGTTTGTTAATCACTAATTAGTTTGACCAAGCTTTTTTTTCCTAAATCAGGCAAAAACGTTTTTTCTTTCTCATGGAACACAAGGATTTCCTAAAATGCAGGTTTCCATGGAGAACATATTTGCAATTTTGTCAGTTTGAATTTTCAACTCATTGGCAATGAGATTTTCTTGCTAATTCAACGTTGTGTGTGAGGAGAGTCTGAGCAACTGTGGTGGAGTAAACTCTGATAGTGAGACAGTCTGTGTGAGGAAATGACACAGAAAACCCAACCCAACTAAAACAACAACAAAAAACCCAAACAAAAACAAACAAAAACACCACCAAAAAAAGCAAACCCAAAGAAAAAGGTAGGATAAATTCCAATCTTTATAAAGAAAGAAACAGTTGAAGCTGCATGGTTACTGCCATAGATAGTGTGGTTACTGCCTTCTGTGTTTTTCTAGCTCTGCGGATCCCCACAAGTGAACAAGGTGACAAGCCACTGCCACCAGTCATAATTCGAGGATTCCAAGCAGCACATACATATTCTGTGGTCCTTACAGATCGTATTATGAGATATTCTTGACTGCAGATTATAATCTATAGAAAACATTAGAATTATTTCAACCTGGCTGTAAACCTTGGTTTGTTTATGCACATGTCTTGTGGTGTCAGCAGATTACTCACACCAAGGATGTGTACTGGAGTATCAGCCCCAATAAGTGTGTGATCGTGTGAGTACACATCCTAGTGTGTCTGAGGACATTATCCTCTGGTGTTAGTGTGTAATAGCGCATAGCGAGTCTGTGTGTGACGAACATATTCATAGGACTCGGATAAAGTGGGAATACTGGTGTAGGATCGTAGTGTGAGTGTTGTGAGAAAAATATCTGCCCTGTTAGAGAAATATCTGCGTGCTACTGAAAATGCTATGGACGCTGTTTGTATAGCAATATTGGTAGTTAGCTACATGAGATCACCGTGTGAGATAATATCATTTAAAAAAAATTACCTGCATATGTTGCCTATCTTGCTAATTTGCTAGCAGTCTTAGCTGGCCATTCACTGGCTGAACACAAGATTGGGATTTTGCTGTTGTGGCATCTGGTGTTTCAATTGGAACTTAAAGGTTGGTGGCTGGGTACCATGAAGTTTATTTAATTATTATTATTATAACACATACCAACTGAGGAAAGGAGAAAGTCATCAAGCAGATCATCAGAAAAGCCCTCTCAGTGTGCTAAAATATAAGCAAGAAACTGAGATGTGACATGAACTAAACCGGCTACATTGAATTCCAGAAATGAATCGCATAGGTTTACTGGAAGAAAGTATAAATATATTTCTGTTTCTA
>NDFG01000154.1:65260-79502 GCA_002167245.1 Sporophila hypoxantha
CACCAAAGAGCCCCAGATTTACCTGAAATCACCAAAGAGCCCCAGATTTATCTGAGCTCACCAAAGAGCCCCAGATTTACCTGAATTCACCAAAGAACCCCAGATTATCTAGACACACCAAAGAGCCCCAGATTTATCTAGACACACCAAAGAGCCCCAGATTTATCTGAGCACAC
This sequence comes from Sporophila hypoxantha, assembly GCA_002167245.1. NCBI lineage: Eukaryota > Metazoa > Chordata > Aves > Passeriformes > Thraupidae > Sporophila > Sporophila hypoxantha. Next base: position 65,437 of record NDFG01000154.1, read on the forward strand.
CAAAGAGCCCCAGATTTACTTCAATTCACCAAAGAGCCACAGATTTACCTGAACACACCAAAGAGCCCCAGATAAATCTGAATTCACCAAAGAGCCCCAGATTTACCTGAGGTCACCAAAGAGCCCCAGATTTACCTGGACACAACAAAGAGCCCCAGATTTACCTGAGCACACCAAAGAGCCCCAGATTTATCTAGACACACCAAAGAGCCCCCGACTTATCTGAAATCATCAAAGAGCCCCAGATTTACCTGAACTCACCAAAGAGCCCCAGATTTACCTGAGCACACCAAATAGCCCCAGATTTATCTGAACTCACCAAAGAGCCCCAGATTTACCTGAGCTCACCAAAGATCCCCACATTTATCTGAATTCACCAAAGAGCCCCAGATTTATGTGCACTCACCAAAGAGCCCCAGATTTATCTGAGCACACCAAAGAGCCTCACATTTATCTGAAATCACCAAAGAGCCCCAGGTTTACCTGAGCACACCAAAGAGCCTGAGATTTATCTAGACACACCAAAGAGCCCCAGATCTATCTGAGCACACCAAAGAGCCCCACATTTATCTGAACACACCAAAGAGCCCCAGATTTACCTGAATTCACCAAAGAGCCCCAGATTTACCTGAGCACACCAGAGAGCCCCAGATTTACCTGAGCACACCACAGACCCCCTGAGCAGAGCTGAGAGCTGGTGATGGGCATCCCCAGGGAGCCCCAGAGCTGTTTCCATGGGGGTGATCCTGCCCAGGGAAGCAGCCAGCATCCCCAGGGCTGCTCAGGCTTGCAGGCACAGCTCCAGCCCACGATAAACAACAATATTAGCGAAATAATGTCTAAACAGAGCCAAACAGGATCCTCTTGCCAGCAGGCAGGGAGGGAGGCTCGCTGCAGGAGGCACTCAGAGATTTATATACCAGGGAAATTTAATGCTGAGGAGCTTCTTTTTGGCACCTCTCTCCTCCTGGCGCAGTTTTCCCCTCAGTGCCAATCCCTGAGCAGTCTCTCCRCTACAGCAGAGTTTTTCCTTGCCCCGTGGCACTCCTGGTGGGCCAGCCAGGACTCGTGTGGGTGCAGAGTCACATCCTCAGAGTGATGTCTGCATCCCCCTCCAGGCAGACCTGCAGAGTCCCTATTCTATGGAATGCTTCATCCCATCCCTGGAAGGGCTCCACACCACACTGGAGCAGCCTGGTCTGGTGGAAGGTGTTGGAAATGGGGTGGAACTGGATGGTCTTTYAGAACCCAAACCATCCTGTGATTGCCACCCCTCTTTTAGCCCCAAGGATTGCWGATTTAGGCACAACAGGCCCCACAAAGACAAATCCTGAATGTCTCKCCTCTCTCCTGGGCATGYTGCCTTGTGAAGGCTGACCTAGAACAGAGSCTGGACAGAGCTAAAGAATAAAATAAGGAATTTTTTTTAAGAGGRTGTGACAGTTGTCACAAGGGTTTTCGGGTGAAGGAAGAGACGAGATGGTTGACTCCATTATCAGAAGGCTTGATTTATTATTTTATGATATATACATCTATTATAACTATGRTAAAAGAAAAGGAAAGGAGAGTTCCAGAGGCTGCTACCTAATCTAAGAATAGAAAAATAAGACTGATAACAAAGGAGCTCTCTCCGACTCTGTTTGAGAGAATTCAGTCCTGGATTGGCCACTAAATCCAAACATCCAAGATAGGCCAATCCAGATGGACCTGTTGCATTCCACAGCAGCAGATAACCTAATATTTATGTCTTGTTGCTGAGCTTCTCAGCTTCAGCAGGAAAAATCCCAAGAGAGGATTTTTCATAAAAGAAATGTCTGTGACAAGAGGCCTCAATGGATCCACGTTGGGCAGCACAACCCAAATGGGCACAAAAAATGGACAAGTGGTCACAGGGCCTTATAGTTTTATAAGTTTTGGTCTATTTGTGTATTGGAGTTAATTGTTTAATTCCCGCTTTAGCCCATGCAGTCCCATTTGTCTTGTTTTTCTCTCCAGCCCACCTTGTTTGTGCTCTTGGGCCTGAGATTTGGATCATTTGTCCTTGGCCCCCAGCTGGAGCAGGAATTGTTTTGTCTCCCTGCTCTGTGCACAGAGCTCACCATCCCCTCATAGGAAGCCCAGACCCACACACTAAAGCAGCACAGAATCTGAAAAATATAAAAGCTCAAAATATAAAAGCTCAAACCTGAGGCACCAGGGATGCAGCAGTGCTCAGGGAGAGGTGGCTGGAGCAGGGTGAGGATCTGCAGAGAGCCACAGCTCAGTGGCTCTCCCATCTCATGCCCAAGCTGCTCACCTGGAACCAGCACACATCCCAAGCCCTCCTGCCCTGCTCTGAGCCCCCTGCTTGCTGCAGCCACTGACAATGGGTGTCAAAGCRTTGCAGGAGCAGCTGTCAGCAGCTGTACTTGTGAAAGCTGAGAGCTCTGAGCCAGCTCTTATCAGCTTTAACACAGCTCTCCCCATGTGTCTGCCAGGAAAAATGAGGTTTTAAGGGGTCTTTGAGGAAATRTGGATCCAGATAATTCAGCTCAGTGCAGGGGAAGCTGGTAAGCCCAGAGGAAAAGCATCACCTGAAAGGCAGCAGAGCTTTCRTCAGCTGCAGGCCAGTGTGAATCCCAGGCATTCCCCAGGGCTGGTAATTTTCCAGGATGCTGGAATGCCACAGCCCAGCTGTGAACTCCTCCAGGACAAACCTGCAGTGGTGAGGTTGGCTGTGCCAAGGAAGGAGAGAACCTGCAGTCCCAAAAGCGTGTGGAAAATGAAGATTCTGAGGAGGCAGGGGAGCACAGGAACGAGGCCTGCATGTTCCAGCTCTSAGCACAGCCTGGTACACCCAGAGGATGTGGAACAGAAGCTGCTGCACTATTTTTAAAATCTGGAAAAGCAGACCTGGATTGAGCAATGGAAAAAGGGGGGAAAGAAATTGTTCTCATGAGCTGGGACTGAGTCTCTGTGTGCTCTCACCTGCCACCCTGCTGCAGGAGCTGCTGGGCTCACCCTTGTTGGAAGCCAGGAAATTCCTCTGGCTGCCCTGGAGGACTCGAGCCCCTGCCCAGGGGCTCAGAGACCTTGGCACAGAGCCCAAGACCCCTGTGATTTTGATGTTAACCCATGGAAAAAATTACCAACCTTATATGAGGATTTACAAGCCACAAAAGTTTAAGTAGAATGATAGGTAATTTGTCACAAGGTGAAAAGTAGAATTTTGGGGTTTTTAGAATGGGGGTTCAGAAGCCAAGATGGAGGGATTTGGGTGTGCCCTGTCCTTCTTCTTTCTTCTTCTTGCCCTCCATCTTCTGCTGTGATGGTGGCACTTTTGGATTGGTTTAAGGTAGGAACACACTGTCTAACATAGGTGATAGGTATTGGGAAATTATTGTAGATAAAGTACACGTAGTTTTTAGTATAAAATGTTGGCACCACCCCAAGGGCAGGGACTGTGCCACAACCCGACCTGCTGGACAGATCTCAGCAGGTCAGAAAGAGAATGTAATAGATAACAGAGAATAAACAACCTTGAAAAGCACAGCTGAAGAGTCCTGACTCCTTCTTCAACTGCTGGGCTGGGAAAAGAGACTTTCTAACACCTCGGGGTCATCCTGATCAGCAGAAATTCTGGGAACCCTGACCCACCTCACCCGGGCAGGGCTTCAGAAAGCTTCTCCCCGTTCCAGGATTTCACCTCAGGGATGCCTGGTGGAAATGGTGCTCCAAAACAGGAGCTGCTGCTTTGCTCTGAGGAGAGCGAGGGGAGGATTCAGCTCCTCAGCCCAGGATCTCAGCAGATTCAGCTGCATCTCTCCCCCCTCGCCTTCCCCAGAGCTCACATTTGGGCAGCTCCAGCTGAAGGCAGCCAGGAGCTCAGGGAATTGTTGCTGGGAAACTGTTCAGGAGGCCTGGCTGGAGCAGCACCTTCAGTACAGGGCAGGAATGGTGTGAAAAACGTGTATTTTATGATTGGCTTTACTCAAATATTCAAATGAATATTATATGTGTTATGTGAGAAAGTTGTGCTGTATTAATTTTCTTAAGTAGTGTGTTAAATATAGTATATATTTATACATATTTATATATATATACTATATATATATATACTATATATATATATACTATATATATACTATATATATATATATAATATATATTTATATAGAGGGTATAACAAAATGTTAAAACAGAAACTATGCTATGTAAGATTTTTTTTTTAAAGAAAGGACTCCCACTTAGATGGCAGCCACAGGACACCTGAATCTTTCAGAYAAAGAGAATTTATTGCTCCATTATCAGGAGAAACAAATTTCCTGCCTCGCTCAGTCATGAAGATGCCATCAGCTGCAGGTGAAGGATGCTCCTGGCCCTCCTCACTGCTCCTCCAGCCCATGATCTGCTCTCCCTGCAGGTGAAGGATGCTCCTGGCCCTCCTCACTGCTCCCCCAGCCCATGATCTCCTTTCCTGCAGGTGAAGGATGCTCCTGGCCCTCCTCACTGCTCCCCCAGCCCATGATCTGCTCTCCCTGCAGGTGAAGGATGCTCCTGGCCCTCCTCACTGCTCCCCCAGCCCAGGCTCAGCACCTGTGGGACACAGATCTCAGCTGGGGCCCCCAGTGCTGCCGTGGAGCTGGAATAAAATGGGATAATAGCAGCTGGAGGGTGAATTAAACATATGAATCACTTCCTCTCCTGGCTTTTCCTGCTCCTGTTGTTTCTCTTTATCCCCTTGGTGGGAGCTCAGTGAGAACACCCATTTCCTGTCCCCCCCTCTCTGCAGTGAACACCAAGGGGGTGATTRTTGTCTCATCCTTTCCAGCTGGCATCCAGGGAGCTCTGCCAATGCTCCCAAGGCCATTTCTCCATCACAGGGCAGAGCAGAACCCCCAGCCTGCCATCCAAACCTCACCTGCCTGTCCTGATGCAGCCTGGGGCTCTCTCCACCTCCTGTGCTCTCTGTGCAGCCTGCAGGATGGGAGCACAAGCACCCCCAGACCTCTCAGCCCTCCCTGGATGGGGCTGGGCACAACTGCCACCAGCCTTCAAGGCTACCAGACATCCCACTCCCTTTGGAAAATAACCCAAAAGAGCATTTCCCCTCCAAAAAATGCCATTTCCCCCCACCAGCTCAGCCCCAGGCTGGCACAGGGCATCAGTGGCACAGCAAGGACAGCTCCAGAGCCCTGGGTGGCTCCTTTGCAGAGGACACTGAGCTCTCCTGCCATCTCCCCCACCCTGTGTCTTGGTTTGGAAAGACAGGAGCCTGCTGAGGAAGGCAGGAGCCTCCCCTGAAATGGAGAATGTAAAATCCCCCTCCCTCCAAATTGCTATGAATTTTAAATTAAGGGGCTCTCAGGCAAAAATATGGGAGCAGGAAATAACAGTTCTTAAATAGAGAAGAAAAAAAAAAATAAAAGGATAAAATAAACAATGCAGTCCACTAGAACAACACTGACAGAGCCAGAACCCAACCTGACACCCTGTGGGTCAGGGTGTTGGTGACAGTCCCATTGGAATTGTGGCTGCAGCCCTCCTGGAGTGTCAGGGGTGGTTCTGCTAGAGCAGGGATCCTGTAGAGAAGGATGTATTCTTCCTCTGAAGATCCAGTGGCAGAAGAGGCAGCTGCTGCTCCTCTGGGGAATCCTGTGGAGAAAGCCATGCTGGTGTCTAAAAACCTCTGGATTATACCCGGGTAGGAATGTTTGAAACCTCAGATTGTATCCAGGTAGGAATGTTTGAAACCTCTGGATTATATCCGGGTAGGAATGTTTGAAACCTCAGATTGCATCCAGGTAGGAATGTTTGAAGCCTCAGATTGTATCCAGGTAGGAATGCTTGGCTCCTCCCTCTGGGCTCACATCTCCCAATGAGATGCTGTAGTTCTTATCAGCTGTGCACTGACATTCAATAGCTGTTATCAGCAATGTCCCCTCCCGAGGGAGGTGTGAATGTGGTCACTCAAAGAGAGAGAGAAGGCAAACTGCCCACTTGACAAAGGTAATGGAAAACATCTTGCATTGCAATCTGGAGCATCCTGGCAGCAATCCCCCAGCCCAGCCTGCAATCAGCACCAGCAGAGAGCTCAGGCAGCCCTGGGGGGCTCTGATCCCCCCAACCCTGGTGGCACAAGGCAGCAGCAAGGTCCCCTCCCCTTCATCRCAGCTGCAGCATGGAGAGCTCCAGCTCCCAGCCAGTTCCTGCCTGTGGGGAGCTGCTGCCAGASAAACCAGCCCAGAGGGACAGCCAGGCAGCAGAGAGGGTGACAGGACAGCTGAGAGGCAGATGGATGCAGCCTCCACCAGCCAGAGAGGCCCTGAACAGCCTCTGCCCACAGCCTGGGGAGCAGCACAGCAGGGCAGGGCTTTGGCACCACTCTGGGGCTCCTGGGCTGCCCCTCATCACTTTGCTGCCAAGGGGGAGGATGCAGAGCAAAGCAGAGCTTGCAGAAGCCCCAAGCCAGGCTCTGGTGGGACCAGGAGGCTGCAAAGCCCTTTTGGGTTATCAGGGGCTCTGCAAAGGTGCAGGGGCCAGGAGAGACAGAGCCCTCCTCATCTGAGCACCAGGGGCTGCTCAGGGACATTGGTGCAGGTCTGGGTGTGACAGTGGTCACAAGAGTTCTTGGTTGAGGGAAAAGACGAGAACGTTGACTCCATGTTCAGAAGGCTTGATTTATTATTTTATGATATATATATATATTACATTATAACTATACTAAAAAGAAATAGAAGGAAAGGTTTCCTAAGAAGCTAGCTAAGAATAGAATAGAAAAGAATGATAACAAAGCAGCTCTCTCAGACTCTGTCCGAGATAGCTCGGCCCTTGATTGGCCATTCATTATAAACATCCAAGATGGGCCAATCCAGACGGACCTGTTGCATTCCACAGCAGCAGATAACCATTGTTTACATCTTGTTGCTGAAAATTCTCACCTTCAGCAGGAAAAATCCTAAGAAAAGATTGTTCATAAAGAGATGTCTGCGACAGTCTGGGGTGCTCAGTGCACCCCTAGGAGGGCACTGAGGGTTTGGGGTGGCAAATGAAGCTGCAGGTCCCTGTGCCAGCAGGCAGAGAACAGGGGCAAGGCTCCAGATCAACCTCCATCCGCTGATGGTGCTGAGGGGAGAGATGCAGCTCAGGTCAAACACCTCAGTGCACCAAGGCTTTCAACCCTGTGAGCACTGCAGAGCCCAGCTCTGAACTCCCATGCTGAATAATCCCCTTTTCTTGGCTGTCTGAGACAGCTGAGCATTGAAGCACTGCAATTTCCTCGTGGGGAAAACTGTTTTGTCAGCTGAAGGAAGAGTAAATTGGTGCAGTCGGAATTTTCATCCACCTCCCCTCAACYTGAGCTCCTCCTGTCCCCCACACGAGGCTGCCTGAAAGCTTCCAGCACCTCAGGTGCCAAACACAACAGTTCCTGCCAGGATCCATAAATAGATGTGGAGAAAAAAATCCCAAATTCTCAGCTGCAAAGAGGGGTCACACCACAATGCCAGAGGATGCTGTCACAGCAGACATCACCTGCAGCTCTAAGAAAGGCCAGAGTGACAACAGAATAGTTCCATTACAGCAACAAAAGCAGATTTAATCACAAAAGGATGATTTTATGWGTCCCTGGGAGATGCCACAAGACATTCACCGATGCTTCTGTGCTGCAAACACTTCCCAAGCTGCAGGGAGCTTGTAACAAAAATTCCAGTAAAGAATTCCAGCTCCATGGGAGACAGGTGGGGACAGAGCAGGAGATCAGGCCAAGGGGTGTCTGCCCAGCCACAGTGAGACTGAGAGGAGCAGGGATCCAGGAGTGAGCAGCACTGGGATAAGAGGTGGGAGCTCAGAGTGCTCCACTGCCACAAAAACCAACAGAACCAGCCTTGAATCCATCCCAAAGCACAATGAATTTACAACAACAGACAGATCATCTCCTTGGTGTTTGGTTTTTGGSMTTTTTTTTCCTTCACACASAAAGGCAATTAACCTGTGGGATTCATCAGCACACAGCTAATTGAGAGCAAGGGCTGGAGGGAGCTGCACACAGAGCAAGCAAAGAGCTCACACAGCAAAGAGCACCCACGCTGCCTGGGCATGGCATAAAATGTCCCTCAGGGTGGGGTTCTGTCTTGGTGTGGAAAGCCAGGTGTCTGCTAAGGAGGCAGGAGCCTCCCTTGAAATGGGAAATGCAAACCCCCTCCCTCTGAATTATTGTAATTTTGAAATTAAGAGGCTCTCAGGCAAAGATATGGGAACAGGAATAACAGTTCTTTACCAGGAAAATTAAAAATACAAATGCAATAGTACAAAAAAAAAATAAAAAAGAAAACAAACCATGGCCAGAGTAGGAGCTGACCCCCTGTGGGTCAGGTTGGTGTTGGCAGACCCATTAAAAGCTGCATTCCCAGAGGAGCAGCTTTCTGCTGCCCTGCATGGCCAGAGGAGCCCAGGCCCATCTCCAGCAGCCCTGGAGCTGCAGAGGAAAACTCCCCCCTTGTGCAGGATCCCTGCTGCAGCAGAAGCACAGCTGGCACTGCAGGAGGGCTGAGCCCCCATGGGATGGGAAATGGGGCTGTGCCACCCCCTGACACACAGGGGGCAGCTCCTGCTCTCACTCTGGCACTGATGGTTTGTACTATTGCATTTGTATTTTTATTTTTCCTGGTAAAGAACTGTTATTCCTAGTCCCATATCTTTGCCTGAGTGCCTTTTAATTTCAAAATTACAATAATTCATAGGGAGGGGGTTTACATTTTCCATTTCAGGGGAGGCTCCTGCCTTCCTTAGCAGACACCTGGCTTTTCAAACCAAGACATTCAGTGAGCTCAGAGAGAAATCAAGGAGATGTGAGTCCCTCTCAGCCAGGGAAGGTTAGGGTGGCTTTGGAGAGGGCTGGGATAAGGAAGAGTTTTGCCTTTCCTGGGTAAAGCACTGGCCATTTCCAGGGGCAGACAGGAGGGCAGGGAGCTGGATTCCCTCAAAGCCCACATGTGGGGCTCAGGGATCCATCCAGCCTTCTCAGCCCCTCTTTGTACACAAGGGGATCACCAGGCAAAGCCCAAACCTCCCCATGTTCCTGAGGAGCTGCATGAGCTGCCTGTCCCACCCCAGACCCTGAGCACTGCCAGGGATGAGGATGAGGATGAGGATGAGGATGAGGATGAGGATGAGCAAACCTTCCCAGATATTTCTGCAGGGAAGTTCACTCTGCCCAGCAGCCAAGGAAAATGACTGCTCAAACCCACTGCAGCTGCTGCCAGAGAGGAGAATTGTTCAGAGGGGAAAAGGGAGGGGGTAGTGACCCACTGCCTCCCATCCTGTGCTCCAGAAAGGCACAAACCTCCCCAGTTTGCCTAATTACATCCTATGTCACCACCAGAGGCTTTAAACCCACCCAATGAGGACAAGCTGCTTCTGCTTGCAGCATCACTGGGACAGTCCCCAGCCCCATGTGGGGCAATAGCCATCACCTCTCGTGATCCTCCAGCTCTCAGAACCTGCAAACCTGGTGGCAGAGCACAGACAAACTCATTTTATTCCACAGCCCTCTGTAGTCTTCTCTTTCCAGACTATTTCACCCCCTGAGCTCAGAATRAGTTTGGTTTCTAAGCCCCCACAGCTCTCTGCAGCAAGCATCACACAGCTCCACGAGTCTGGATCCAGCTGAAGCCCCTTGGACTCCACACAAAACCCCAAATCCACTCATTCCCACGCCCCCACTCTGAGTCACTGGTGATTTCACAGAGAAACAGCTCCAGGTACTCCCCAGAGCTCCTCTTCCCTCACCTCAGAAAGGGAAGCTGATGGCAGCAGGAATCTCCAGCAGCAGGGCTCAGGGAGCAGGAATGGAGCTGGCAAGGAGAACAGACCACACCACACCAGGTTTTATCCCAAACCTCCTCTGCCTGCCAGAAAAGAGGCAGGATGGTGCCTGGAGCACTCCTGATCCCCTTCCAAGAGCACAGCAGCAATGGTGACAGTCATCTCCCAGCTGGGCCAAGTGCTCCAGGCCATCCCTCACGTCCCCTTGGAGCAGAGCTGTCCCCAGGGAGATGGCAAGCAGGATGAGAACAGGAGCCAGCAGTGACAAGGCCTGGGAGGGGATGTTTTACAGCTCGAGCCAGGGAATGAGAAAATCATTCATCTCCACCAACTCACTGGGCACCCAGGAGGTTTTTATTTTATTACTTTGGAGATGGCTGAGGGTGATTTATTGATCAGAGATGCTGCTGAACAATTAAAGGGAAAGCTGCAGCTGGATGCTCACAGGATATCTGGCCAAAGGAGGGAGGGTGCCAGTGATGCCTTGAGAAGGCTGAGCTAGAACAGAAACTAGACTGAGCTAAAGAATAAAGCAGGGATTTATTAAAGGCCTCAATGGATCCACCTTGGGCAGCACAAGAGCCCAGCCAGGGCTGCACCCAAGATGAACCAAAATGGTCACCAAAATGGACAACTGGTCACAAGGTCTCTCACTTTTATCAGTTCTGCTCCATTTGCATATTGGAGTTAATTGTTTAATTACAGCTTTAGCCCATGCAGTCCCATCCTTCTTCTTTTTCTCTCTCCAGCCCACGTTGTTTGTGCTCTTGGGCCTGAGATTTGGATCATTTGTCCTTGGTCCCCAGCTGGAGCAGGAGTTGTTTTGTCTCCCTGCTCTGTGCACAGAGCTCACCATCCCCTCATAGGAAGCCCAGCCCCACACACTAAAGCAGCACAGAACGTGAAAAATGTAAAAGCTCAAACCTGAGGCATCAAGAGGAGCACCCTGGAGTGCAGGGCCAGAGGCATTCAGAGCAGGGAAGAATCCAGGGGGGACATCCCAAATGGCTGTGGGGTGCTCAGGCACAGCAGGAGCAGAGGGGACAGCACAAGACACGAGCATTCACCCACACACACATTCGTCCTCCTGACCTAAACCTCCCTCTGGTCCATCACAAGTGCATAGCTGCAGACTTCTGTTTTAAAAAAGGAGAAGTAGGTTCTAAACAGACAGCAAATCCATGCTCTGGTGCCAGCYGAGCAGATTCTCTACTTCATTCTACTTCATTGTCCTGACCTGAGCTCAGCCCCCAGCCCAGGAAAAAGGAAAAACACCACCAAGACTTGATAACTCGCTGCATAAATCCTACATTTTTGGCACAACTCCACCATAAGGATCCCTCCAAGGGGAAAGGGTCCCCCAGTGCACGGCCAGGAGCAGCTCAGAGGTGGCTTGGGGCCTGGTTGAGGATTCCTTCACCCCAGCTGGTTTGGGGCCTGGTTGAGGATTCCTTCACCCCAGCTGGTTTGGGGCCTGGTTGAGGATTCCTTCACCCCATCTGGCTTGGGGCCTGGTTGAGGATTCCTTCACCCCAGCTGGTTTGGGGCCTGGTTGAGGATTCCTTCACCCCAGCTGGCCTGGGGCCTCGTTGAGGATTCCTTCACCCCATCTGGCTTGGGGCCTGGTTGAGGATTCCTTCACCCAGCTGTGTGCCCAGGCTCAGCACACCAAGGAAAGCCTCGCAGGAGATGCTGAGGTCAAGCTGCTTGCAGCCAACGAGGAGGCAAAAACAAAAATGTGAAATGAAGCAAAAACTCTCTGGGAGGGGCTGGGGTGAGGAAGCATCCCTGGGGCACCCCAGCAGCGCTGCCTCTCAGAATCCCTGCTGGTCAGAGTCACCCTGAGATAGGTACAAGCCTCTTTTCCAGCCCAGCAGTCGAAGGGAGGAGTCAGGATTCTTCTGTTCTCCTTCTCAAGGTTGTTTATTATTTCTTATCTATAACATTCTTTCTCTGACCCGCTGAGGTCTGTCTGGCAGGTTGGGTTAGGCACACTTGGTGTTATCTTTTTATACTAAAAACTACAATGTACAATATTTACAGTTACTTCCCAATACCTATCACCTATGTTAGACAGTGAGCTTCTACTCTAAACCAATCCAAAGTGCCAACATAACCAGTAAGATGGAGGCTGAGAAGGAGAAAGGACAGAACACACCCAGATTCTCCATCTTGCTCCTGAACCCCATTCTAAAATCCCCAAAATCTATTTTTTCACCCATGATAAAAATTCACTATCACTCTACTTAAACTCTTTTGACTTGTAAATCTTCATATAAAGGTTGGTAATTGTTTTTTCCAAGGCTAAGTCAAAGGCACAGGGTCTTGGGCTCTGTGCCAAGGGCTCTTGAGCCCCTCCAGGGCAGCCAGGAGAATTTCCTGGGTTCCAGCACCTGGCCGGCTCTGCAGCCGCCTCTGGAGCAGCTCGCCGTGGGCAGGAGCCCCATCTGCCGGCTTGGCCACGGAGGATGCACATTCCAGCTCCTCGGGGAAACCTCCAAGGCACACAGCTTCCAGCTAAACAGGCAGCAGGGATGACTTCTGGATTCTTACAAGGCCATTTCCACTGCAGGGAACAGTGTGGAAGAGCACAGATTTTTGTTTCTTAGATACGTTGCTGCATAAAATAGCTCCTCTTTTCATTTTTTTTCCTGCTATAGTATGGTGTCTGTGCTTAAATGATGGTGGTGCTAACTCATTATCATCTATTCTGCCTATCCTATCAAACTCATATAATAACTCACTATCATATATTCTGCTTATCATATCATATATAACTCATATCATAACACATCATAACTCATTATCATATATTCGGCAGTCTTACAGAATATGCAGCAAAGTTTGCTCCAAGGGAAACAAATCCACATCCAGCCCTGCTTCCCCTCTGCATTCCAGCAGAAATACAGCTTCATCAGGCCACTAAAACCTTTACCAGGCAACCCAAAAAAAAAAATTAAAATCTGCAAAAGGAACCCAAAAAATCTGCAAAAATCACCTGCTGCCACGCAGCCACAGCAAAGCTGGGGACTGCTTTGCTCCTCACACACAGGAGCACAGAGATGCACCCACTCCCCAGCAGGATGCTGGCACAGACATATTTTATGAAAAATCCCTTTTGCTAGGATTTTTTCTCCTGAGAAGCCTCAGAGGAAAAGAAAAACAATGATTATCTGCTGCTGTGGAAGGCAACAGGTGCATCTTTGATTGGTCCATGTTGGCTGTTTTTAATTAATGGCCAATCACAGTCCGGCTGTCTCGGACTCTCTGGTCAGTCACAAGATTTTATTATCATTCCATTCTATTCTATTCCTTCCTAGCCTTCTGATTAAATCATTTCTTCTATTCTTTTAGTATAGTTTTAGTATATATTTTTCTTTTAATATATATCATAAAATAATAAATCAGCCTTCTGAAACATGGAGTCAAGATTCTCATATCTCCCCTCGTCCTGGGACCCTTGTGAACAGCACCACAGGATGCAGCAGTAATTCTGTGCCACTCACCCCCAGCAGGGTGGAATTCAGCCCCCAGAGCCCGAGGAACAAGCCCCTGCTGGCAGCAGCAGAGAAGGTGGGCTGGGAAAACCAAGAGGCTGCTGCCAGGGGAGCAGAAACACTAAATATTTACACAGCCTGCCATCAGCCCTCAGGCAAGGGGGTGGCAACTCTGCAATTTGAGAATTTAAAAGTGCAGCCAGCATAACAATTTTTGCATCACTAAAAGTGCAGGAAAATTACTTAAATGTACCCAAAGCGGGGAGTTAAAAGTCAGCCAGGACAAAGGGAACCAAGTGCTTAAGCAGKGCAAAGAAAAATCCCAGCTCCTGGGGGTTTGATGGGGTTGAGTGGTCAGGAGGTACCAGTGCCTGCAAAACACAAAAGCATTGCTCACCCAGCAGCAGAACAGAGGCAGGATTGGGGTGGGAAACCACCCAGTKCTGTCAGCAGCACCAAAGGGGCTCCCAAGGAGGAAATGCCCCCTTCTCTGGGTGCTGCAGGAGAGCAACAGGGGAGATGTGTCTTGGTTTGGAAAGCCAGGTGTCTGCTAAGGAAGGCAGGAGCCTCCCCTGAAATGGAAAATGTAAACCCCCTCCTTCCAAATTATTATYATTTTGAAATTAAAAATTTTTCAGGCAAAGATATGGGAATAGGAATAACAGTRCTTTATCAGGAAAAATAAAAATACAAATGCAATAATACAAAAAAGAAAACAAGGCACTGTCAGAGTGAGAGCAGGAGCTGCCCCCTGTGTGTCAGGGG
>NDFG01000154.1:113061-130249 GCA_002167245.1 Sporophila hypoxantha
CTACACTGAAGGGACACTGAGGCATTAGGGGATGTACAATGAGGAGGGGACTGACCTTGCCACCATGTGCCAGGGCTAAGGGATCAGAGCTCATGGCTCTGTGCTCTCGGCTGCCAGGCAGCACAAGCCACCTTCCTTCCCTTGGCGGACACGGAACATTCGAGGCGGCTCCTTACTCCTGCCTCCGGCACCCTGTTGTTTTAACAGCGCTTCCCTCCTGCCAATGGGTTGTGAGCCCCCTTGTAGGAGAGGAACAGGGTAGGTACAGCCAAGATGGATGGAAGATGAGGAAAATCTTCTGCAGCCAGGTAGTGGAAACCTGTGGTTTATTGCAAAAGGCCTGGTGCAGGGCCCTGCGTGGGAGCTTGCCAGCCACAGCGTCAGAGCAGGGCCCAGAGAGGGAGAGAAGGTATAAGAAGAAGAAGGCAAGAGCCTGGTAAAGAGGATAGAGAGTTGAGGAAGGAGTAAAAGAGAGCGAAGTTCCCATTACAATACCATATAATCTTCTTCTGTGCTGAATATTTCTGATTCTCACTAAACGCAATCTAATACAAGATACAAATCCTATAGCATTTACATACAGCCTACTAAGAATCATTGACATTACCACACTGTGTTACATTTTATTAAACCACCTAAAAACTCCTCTTTGGGCCCCTCCTGCCAAGTTGGCAGGGTCTGCTCTGACCTTGGGCCTGTGCTGCAAGCAGAAGGGTGTTGTTCCATCAAAAGGGATTACCTTCAGCTGGCCCACAGCCATTGTTTTCCAGTGTTTCAGTAACTGAGGTATCTCAAAGCTGCTTTCATTTCAGTCTCACTTATAGTTTCTATATTCTGCAAAATCTTTTAGCCAGGCAAATCATATTTATTAAGGCATTTCCTGTTTCATCTTCCCCAGCACCCCCTGAGAAGCGTCTCCTGGTGCTATCCCAGCCCGTGGCACTAGCTGTGTCGGCAGCCCTGTGGCACTGCTGTGTCCCAGCCCCGTGGCACTGCTGTGTCTCCAGCCCTGTGGCACTAGCTGTTGACCCAGCCTGTGGCACTGCTGTGTCCCAGCCTGTGGCTGCTCCTCCCCAGCTGGCCCCTGACCAGGGACACCACGTCACGCCCCTACCGAGCTGCAGCAAACGGCTCCTCTGCCGGTTCCAGGAAGGGAATTTCAGCGAGCCCGGCGCAGGGAGCGCTGCCAGGACCAAAGGGAGGACAAGGTCAAGCACGAGGCATGTGTCACCACTGGCCACCACCCTGCACATTGGCCTTGAACACAAAACAATTCCTCCTGGGAAAGCAACAACAAGGACAAGACTGGAGAGAAATTCAAACTGCAAATGTCTCAGCAGTGCTGTAACTCTAGGACAGAGCCACGAGCTCTGAGAAGGGATGGGAGAAAAACAACACCACCAAAAATTCAGGGGGTTTATCACAGAATCACAGAATGAATGAGGTTGGAAGGGACCTCTTAAGGTCATCGAGTCCAACCCATGCCCTAACACCTCAACCAGACTATAGCACCAGGACCATGTGCCAGTCTCTTTTTTAAACCACACCCAGAGATGGTGATTCTGCCGACCTCCCTGGGAGAGCATTCCAGTGCTTTATTATTCTTATTGGTGAAGAAAAATTCCTTCATAAATATCCAACCTAGACCTTCCCTGACTATAGCTTGAGACTGTGTCTCTGGTTCTGTCAGTGCTGCCTGGTGGAAGAGACCAACCCCGACCTGGGTACAGCCTCCCTTCAGGAAGGTGTGGAGAAGCAATAAGGTCATCCTCTTGAGCCTCCTCTTCTCCAGGTTTATAGCCAGCTCCCTCCATCCAGGGTTTATACATCCTGCTGACATTTGCTTTGCCAAGCACAGGGCAGGGACACAGCACTGAAGGAAGGTGGCACGGCTGGGGACTGGGTGCTGTGCAATGCGCCTGGCCTTGGGCACGGGTAAAGTCCTCCTGCCTGAAAACATCACACAGAGGTATCTGCAGTCTCCCTGGCCAACCACAGAGGAGGAGAGTCATAGAATAGTTTGGCTGCCTAAAGGACTTTAAAAGATCCAATCCTGCCATGTGCAGACACTTTATCTCAGGTTATCGCAAGCCCCATCCAACTGGCCTTGGCACTTTCCAGGGACAGAGCATCCATTAATCTGGGAAATCCTGTTCCAAAGGACAGGAAGAGAAGTCCCGGGTTCCCTCCCCGACTGACGTCCTCCTTCCGTCCCTCCTGCTCTCCCACGGGAGCTGTGCCTTCCTCCGGACGTGCTCCTCCCAGCCTCCCCAACCATGGCCAGGGCTCGGGGGTCAAGCACTGCCAGCAGAGCACACACGGCTGCAAACCAGGCAGTGTGTCAGCTCTGCCCTCCCCACACCCTTCTCCTCAGGGTTTTCCATCCCTCAGCCCCGCAATGGGGGCAGGTTTGGGGTTTCTCTATCACCCCACTGAGGTGAGGGTGTCCCATTGCCCCTCACACGTTGCCCATTCCCACAAGTTCTGCAGAATGCTCTAAAACTGCCCTGGGCCAGTTTTGGCAAAAAACTGGGTGCAGAGGCCCTGCTGGGAGCTGCACAGCCACAAGCTCAGAGCAGGCCCGAGAGAAGTATAAGAGAGTTGGGAAAGAGGATGAGAGAGAGAGAGTAAAAAAGGATAAGAGAGTGAGGTTCCCTTTACAATACCATGAATCTTCTGTGCTGAATATTCTGATTCTCACTAACCAATCTAATACAAGATACAAATCCTATAGCATTTACATACAGCCTATAAGAATCATTACATTTACCAATAACTGTGTTACATTTAAACTCTAAAAACTCCTCTTTGGCCTCTTCTGCCAAGCTAGTAGGGTCTGCTCTGCCCACAGCACATCAGTTCCTCCTGCCTTAAAAAACCTTCAGTCCATTGCCATGGAGACAGAGCACAGCCCTGCTCCCACAGCCTCCTCTGAGGAGGCAGGGCAGGGACACTGGTGCCCTCAGACACCGGGCCTTGGGGAAAAACCTGTCCTGCCCTGGCTGCTGGCTTGGCATTTCCACCAACACACCCTGCTGGGAGCAGCTGCACGGAGACCACGTGTGCTGGCAAGCCCACCTGCCTGCACTGCTCCATGCTGAGCTTTGCAGGAGGAAATCTGAGAAACTGAGTGGGACACACCAAAACAGCCACTGCCTCCCTTTGTTTCCTAAGGATGCTCAGCCAGGCCCCAGCTAGCTGGGATTGTGGGACAGCACTGGGGGGAATCTGCTCCTGTGCCACACTATCAGCATCCTCTGTGCTGTGGCCACACTGCCAGCATCCTCTGTGCTGCTGTGCCACACTGCAGCATCCCCTGTGCTCCTGTGCCACACTGCCAGCCATCCTCTGTGCTCCTTGTTGCCACACTGCCAGCATCCTCTGTGCTGCTGTTGCCACACTGCCAGCATCCCCCTGTGCTGCTGTGCACCACTGCAGATCCCTTGCTCCTGTGCCACATCTGCCAGCATCCTCTGTGCTCCTGTGCCACACTGCCAGCATCCTCTGTGCGTGCCACACTGCCAGCATCCTCTGTGCTGTGCCACACTGCCAGCATCCTCGTCTGTCTGTGCCACACTGCCAGCATCCCCTGTGCCCTGTGCCACACTTGCCAGCATCCTCTGTCTGCTGTGGCCACACTGCAGCATCCTCTGCTGCTGCTGTGCCACACTGCCAGGCATCCTCTGTGCTGCTGTGGCCACACTGCCAGCATCCTCTGTGCTCCTGTGCCACACACTGCGCAGCATCCCCCTGTGCTGCTGTGCCATCAGCTGCCAGCATGCGCCCTGTGCTTTGACTGCTGTGCCACACTGCCAGCATCCACTCTGTGCTGCTGTGACCACAACTGCGGCAGCATCCGTCTGAATGGGTGCTTGCTGTGCCCACTGCCAGCATCCCCTGGTGCTGCTGATGCCTACCACTGCCAAGCATCCCCTGTTTGCTGCTTTGGCCACACTGCCAGCATCCCTTCTGTGTGCTGCTGTGCCACACTCTGCCAGCAATCCTGTTGTTACTGCCGTGTGCCACACTGCCAGCATCCCTTCTGTGCTGCGGTGCCACACTAGCACAGCATTCTCTGTTGCTGCTGTGCCACTCACTGCCAGCATGCCCTGCTGCTCCTGGTTGCCCAGCACTGCACAGAATCGCAATCTCTGTAGCTTGTGCTGCCAGCAGCTGCCAACTGCCAGCATCCCCTGTGCTGCTGTGCCACACTGCCAGCATCCCCTGTGCTCCTGTGCCACACTGCCAGCATCCTCTGTGCTGCTGTGCCACATCTGCCAGCATCCCCTGTGCTGCTGCTGTGGCCACACTGCCAGCATCCTCGTGCTCCGTGTGCCACATGCCAGCATCCTGTGGTGCCTGACTGTGCCACACTGCCAGGCATCCCCTTGCTGCCACATGCCAGCATCCCTGTGCTGTGCCAACACTGCCAGCATCCCCTTTGCTGCTGCGCCACACTGCCAGCATCCCCTGTTGCAAGTAACTTCTGTGTGCACTCCCATCTCGCTTGTGCCACACTTGCCACGCAATCCCCTGTGCTGTGCCACACTGCAGCATCCCCTGTGCTGTGCCACACTTGCCAGCATCCTCTGTGGCTGTGCCACACCTGCCATCATCCCCTGTGCTGTGCCACTGCCAGCTCCCTGTGCTGCTGCCACACTGCAGCATCCTCTGTGCGCTGTGCCACACTGCCAGCATCCCTGCTGCTGCTGTGCCACACTGCAGCATCCTGTTGCTGTGCCACACTTGCAGCATCCCTGTGCTCGGTGCCACACTGCCAGCATCCCGTGCTCTGTGCCACACTGCCAGCATCCCTGTGCTGCTACTTGTCCACACTGCCCACAATCCTCTGTGCTGGTGCCACACTGCCAGCATCGTCTGTGCCACTGCAGGCATCTCTGCACCTGCAAGCAATCCCTGTTGCTGTGCCACACTGCCAGCATCCCTCTGCTGCTTTGCCACACTGCCACTCCTCTGTGCGTGTGCCACACTGCCAGCATCTCTGTGCTGCTGTTTTGCCACACTGCCAGCATCCCTGTGCTGCTGTGCCACACTGCAGCATCCCTTGCTGTGCCAGCCATCCAGGCCATCCTGTGCTGCTGCCACACTGCAGCATCCCGTTGCTGCTGTCCACACTGCCAGCATCCTCTGCTGCTGTGCCACACTGCCAGCATCCTCTTGCTGGGTGCACACTGCAGCATCCTCTGTGCTGCCGGCTTGCCACACTGCCAGCATCCCCTGTGCTGTTGCCACACTGCCAGCATCCTCGTGTGCTTTCTGCTGCCAACTGCCAGCATCCTCTGCCCTACACCCTGTGCTTGCCAAATTGCCAGATCCCTGTGCTGCTGTGCACACTGCCAGCATCCCCTGTGCTGTGCCAGCATGCGCAGCATCCCTGTGCTGGCTGTGCCACAGGCCAGCATCCCCGTGCTGTGCACACTCAGCATCCCCTTTTTGTGCCACCTCCGCATCCCCTCTGTTTCCAACACTGCCAGACCCTGTGCTGCTTGCCACACTGCCAGCATCCCTGCTCTTCCAAGGGCGCACCACCCGCAGGAACTGCCACAGACCAAGCACTCCGGCCATGCTCCCTCCCTGCTTCTGCCCTCTCTCCCCTTTTTCCATGCCTCTCCCATCCCACCCTCCAGATTTTCCAGGGAGCGCTTCCTTCCTGCCCTTCCCCAGGCAGGGAGGCGTGTCCATCCGCCTGGGACAGCCTCTGCTGCTGCCGCATCCCCTCCTTGCTCCCCATTCCCTGGGACGACTGCTCCCCATTCCCATTCCCCTCCCTGCTCCTCCATTCCCATTCCCTCCGCTTCCCCATTCCCGCCTGACCGCAGCGCTGCCAGGGTGGAGCTGGGCTTGCAAAGCAAACACACACGAGGAGGAGAGGAGGAGGAGGAGGAGCAGGCAAAGGGCAGAGTCCACCGGCGGACCCTGCCTGTGCTGGCTGTGAAAAAACGCCAATCGCTTGGTTTTTAAAATTTTTAACATTTTAATAGTAATAAAATGGTTATGAAAAGAGCAATATAATTAAAGTAATAATAATTTGGACAATTTGGATTAGGACAATATGAGACAAAGAAGCAAAGAGTTACAAGACAGTCCAGGTACCTTTTCTGGTAAAATAACGCCCGAAAAGGACCCACGTTAATAGAGGATTAACCCCTTAAAAAGCAACAGCCTGTTGCATATTCATACACCTCATCCATGATGCATAAATTCCATTCAAACACAAGGATTCTGTCTGGTCAGTGTCAGCTTCTTCCTCTTAAATCTTAAACACGCATCTTTCATGGCTGACAAGGTGGAAGAACTTCGTTTCTCCGGAAAATGGAGCAATAAACTCTCTTTCTCTGAAAGATTCAGCTGTCCTGGGCTTGCTATCATCTTCGCTGGGAGTACCTCATTCTTTCTTAAAAAAAAAATCTCACAGACATAGTTCCTATTTTAAACCAACAAAAGTTACCTTTTAACTACAAAACTACATTTCCCACGCCATTAAAATGTTAATACAGCACTACTAATCAATACAAACAAAACACAGACAGTAAATATCTGAGTAGAGCCATATCATATGCACTTTTCTACACTGGGAGGTTCCTTGCCCTCGCTTGGCAGGCAGAGGCAATCCTTGGCTCAGCAGAGCCAGGATGCTGAGTGGTGCCCAGAGCACCTGTGGGAAATGAATTTGTATTATCTATTTGCCTTTTAAATTACCTATTTGCCTTTTTTTAAAAAAAAATCCTTAATAAAACTTTTACAAAATTCAAAAAATTTTACTCCAGATACTGGGATGCTGAGCAGCACCTCGGGGGGCTGAGCACTGTTGAGAAATGAATTTTGTATTATTTGTTTACCTTTCTATGATCTTTTACCTTTAAATGAATTATTCCACCTTAAAAAAAATTACCTAATGAAACTTTACAAAATTCAAAAAATTTCCACCTTGGCTCAGCAGAGCCTGGACGCTTAGCAGCACCTTGGGTGGAGTGAGCACCTGTGAGAAATGAATTTGTATTATCTATTTACCTTTAAATTATCTATTTTACCTTAAAAAATACCTTAATAAAACTTTACAAAATAAAAAAAAATTTACACCTTGGCTCAGCAGAGCCTGGGATGCTGGAGCAGCACCTCAAGAGGCTGAGCACCTAGGGAAATGAATTCCTATATCTATTTACCTTTAAATTATCTATTTACCTTTAAAATTAACCTTAATAAAACTTACAAACTTCAAAAAATTCACAAAATACATGATTAAATGATTCTTTAATCCAACAGCACCCTTTGTGCCAGCCCTGTGTGGGTCTGAGCTCCGTGAGGCGCAGGAGGCCGAGGGAAAGCCGATCCCCGGCCGGAATTGGGGAAATTCTCCTGCAAGCAATTTAAACCAGGTCTTTTCCTCCGCCCTGCTCGCTTGCCAGGAAAAGCAGCAGGAAAATATTTCCCTGGGAATTGTTTTTGTTCCTTCCTCTGTGTCTGCAAGGCATGGAGCTCTCCTCCCTGCGCCTTGGACAGGCCTCAGCTTGTCCCGAGGCTCGGATTAATCCCAGGGACGACAGCTGAGGTCAGAGCTGTCAGCAGAGGCAAAGAGGAGGAGGAGGAGACCTTCCCCCTAGGAAAACACATTCGTTCCTGTGAAAAATGAGTGTTTTATGATTGGCTTTTCGCAAATATTCAGATGAATATTATATGTGTTGTGTTAGAAAGTGATGCTGTATTCATTTTCTTAAGTAGTGTGTTAAATATAGTTTTAGGTTATAAAAATTGTTAAAATAGAAACTATGCTATGTAAGATATTTTTTTTAAAGAAAGGACTTGCACTGAGATAGCAGCCACAGGACACCTGAATCTTTCAGAGAAAGAGAATTTATTGCTCCATTATCAGAAGAAATGAACTTCTTCCTGCCTCGCTCAGCCCTGAAGATGCTGTTAGGATTCAGAGGAAGAAGCTGACACTGACCAGACAGAATCCTGTGTTTGAATGGAATTTATGCATCATGTGTGAGGTGTATGAGTATGCAACAGGCTGTTGCTTTTAAGGGTTAATCCTCTGTCAACGTGAGTCCTTTTTCAGGCTTATTTTACCCAGAAAAAGGTACCCAGACGTCCATAACTCTTTGTTTCTATTGTCTTATATCATCCATTTGGACAATCCAAATTGTCCAAATTATCTTATATCATTTGGACAATCCAAATTGTCCAAATTATTATTACTCTAATTATATTGCTATTTTCATAACCATTTTATTACCATTAACCTTTTAAAATTTTAAAACACAAGCGATTGGCATTTTTCACAGTTCCCAAGCAGAGCAGCGAGCATGAAAAACGTCAGCCCTGAGCAGGAGGTCACCGTGCCACAGAGCAGCACACCAGGACATCCCACAGGATGGGGACACCTCCCTGCTGCAGYGCCTAAAGCCTGGRTTAAGTCTAAGGCTGGCCTGAGCCYGGYTGGCTGCAGGCAGCAAATGCATCTGCAGCCAGGCAGGTCACAGGATGTCACTTTTGGGGCATGCAGGTGCCCAAAAACGGGTCAGTGACAATGGGTACCTCTGTTTTTCTGCCATCTGGGAAAGGTCTGGCTGGCCTCCTTGGCTGGGGCTGCAGGAGAGGGGAAAAGGATGAGGAGAAGAGAGTGCAGGGCCAGGAGAGCCAGCCCAGATGCCTGCAGGCAGCTCTCAGCACCCCACTGCCCAAGAGGAGGGAGGGAAAGTGGGGAAATTGGGATAGAGGGAGAGGGCATCCACCTCAAAGCCAGGCCTGTGGTGTGCAGAGTGCCCAAAGTGGAGGTGCAGCCCCCAGGGATGCTCCAGCACCACSTCAGAGCAACTGGGASKAACTGGGAGAGCTCAGCTCCAGCAAATGATGCTCCTGGGCCCTGCCCAGGCAGCTTCCCTCCCTCTCCTCCCCTTTTTCCCTTTGCCTCTCGTGAGTGCTTGGGAAATAAGCGGTGACTATTTGCCTGCAGCTCCAAGCCCTTCCCTCCCCCTCTCCCCAGGCTCCATCCCCAATAAATCACCCCGCTGGGAGAGAGGGCCAGAGGAAACCTGAGGCACAAAACCTCGAACAGAGCCTTTTTTTGGGTTTTTTTTTGTTGTTTTTTTTTTTTTTTTTCCCTGCTCTCCCAAGCAGCTCTGCATTTCATTAGGCAGCCGAGCCAGCCCTCGCCCAGCTGGGGAGAAGGAGGGAGGCGAGGGGGCCCCTCAGGGTTTGCATGTCGGGAGCAGAAATCACAACCAGAAGGCCGAGAGGAGGGAGTTGTTTGTGTTTGTCGCTCATCCCGGCCCTGACCCTGCCTCCAGGACCCCGTGCTGGCCTGGAATAACTCTCCTCTGTTGGGTTTCCTCCTTGCCAAGGCAGCTCTGGGCACCTTCCAGCCATCCCCTCAKCGTGCCAAGCCCTCTCTCTGAGGCTCCAGCCTCTCCAAGGATCCTCCTTGGAAGAAGCCRTGGAGTTTTCCATGAGCCTCAGCCCTGCCAGCGAGCCTCACCGCCTTCCCCCTCCCCCTGGGCTGGACCACCCTGCCCAGGAAAACACGGAGCCTCTCCCTGCTCCCCTGCAAGAGCCCCCCGKCCCGCTGGGGACCGGGGAGGGGGGTTATGGTGACGGTGGGTCCCCCCTCCCACCCTAAATACATATTGGCAGAGCATCACTGGCAAGCACAGCACATTGGAGACAGATGCAAGCCCCGCAGCAGCGCGGGAGGTGCAGGCGTGCCTCTGCTCAGCCTTTGCAGCACGGTACATCCCCACCCCTCCTTCCCCCCTAAAATAGCCTGTCCTGGGGCTCAGCCTTTGGCAAAGCTTCCTGACAGAGTGCTCTGGTGTCCTCGGGCTGCTCAGAGAGATCCCAGGAGGTGCAGCCCCCAGGAATGATTCAGTACCCCAAGGCAGGGAGAGAGACCCCAGGAGATGCAGCCCCCAGGGATGATTCAGTCCTCTGGGCAGGGAGAGACACCACGAGGTGCAGCCCCCAGGGATGCTCTGGTACCCCCAGGCAGAGAGACATCCCAGGAGGTGCAGCCCCTGGGGATGCTCCGGTACCCCCAGGAGGTGCAGCCCCCAGGGATGCTCTGGTACCCCCAGGAGGTGCAGCCCCCAGGGATGCTCCGGTACCCCAGGAGATGCAGCCCCCAGGGATGCTCTGGTACCCCCAGGAGGTGCAGCCCCCAGGGATGCTCCGGTACCCCCAGGAGGTGCAGCCCCCAGGGATGATGCTCCGCTACCCTGGGGCTCCCCAAGCACGGAGAGGCCCCAGCAGGCCCAGCCCCGCCGCTGCCCTGCCTCCCGCCCCCCTCCCAGCTGCCTGCCGGATTCCTGAGCGCTGACACAGGATGCTCCAGCAGTGAGTGTGCAGAGCCTTCCTCCTCTTCCCATGGCCCAGGAGAGTTGGGATGGCCGGGTTGCATCAGGCCAGGCAGGAGCGAGAGCAGCCGGAGTGAAACGCGGAGCTCCTGTCAGCCCCTGGCTGCCCATCGGCTCCCAGCCCCGAGGGCTCCCCAAACCCCGAGGGCTCTCCAAACCCCGAGGGCTTTCCCCAGCCCCAATGGTTTCCCCAAATCCCGAGAGCTTTCCCCAGCCCCAGTGGTTTCCCCCAGCCCCGAGACTTTCCCCAAACCCCGAGGGTCTCCCCCAGCCCCTGCTGGCACCTGGCCCAGCCAGACACCTTTAAACCGGGATGATTCACGCCTCTGACACTCCCCTCTTGGTGAGAGCCGGTTTGAAGCCGTTCCCTCTCCCCAGAAGGTGTCCCTGAGGAGAGCCAGCAGCCCCGCATTGCTCCCGGATGATTACAGCAGGAGAAAAGGGAAAGGCTGCTGCTGCCTGCCCTCCTTCCCGAGCATCGCCCAGGCAGCCCAGCTGCCACCTCCCTCTGCCAGCATCCATCCCACCCTCCGGCGGTGCTGAAGGATTTTCCCAGCGCTTCTCCGCTCCCACGGGAGCTGACCCGAGCTGGGGGAAGGGCAGCAGCCGGGGCCAGCGCTTCCAGCAGCTCGTTYCTATTCTGGGAAGGGCAGGATCCTGCCATCTTCCCATTAAGTCATCTCCTCCTCGACCCGGTGAGGCAGTTTCCATAGGAGTCAACCTCTGTCCCAAGTGATGGAAGTTTTTATTTTTATCTGGCTTATTTATMCACTTCTCTTCCCTCCTTCATCACTGGCCTGGGCAGTGAGTTTGGGTCATCAGCCTCAGCTTGAGCTCGTTCCCTGTCCTTGCTCAGCTGTCCCCTCTGTCAGCCTCATCTCTGTAGCTCTGTGGGCAGAAGGAAARGTCCAGGGGTAGAAGCAGCACAAGAGAAGAGATGAATTAAAGAAAACAGACCCAGRTTAGGTAAAAGTGATTATAGGAATTAAAATAAAATAAAATAAAATAGAGCAGAAAAACTGATTCAAAAAGTAACACAGTGCCATTATTAGGGTTTTTTTCAATTTGAGGCTGGTTTGGTCCAGACCCCTCAGCAGAGCTCACCAGCATCTATCACATCTCTGGTTTTTTTAATTTTTTCTGTCCCCCTGAGCCACAGCAGGCAGAGCCAAACCCCACACAGTAAAAAGGCAGCCAGGGGATCAAACGAGGCGTGTGTCAGCACAGCAGATGGAGCTGGGCCGGGTCCTTTGGGGACACAGCTCCGTGGCCCTGAGCTGGGAAGGGAGAACTCACTCACCTCAGGCAGCTCCAGGGGAGCTGCGTGGGCACCTGTGGGCAGTCCCTGCCCTGCTGGCACAGGCCAGCAGCAARTGAGGTGTTGCACAACTCTCCTCTGGAAGACAGGGTAGATATGAGCTCTGCTGGGTGCTCTGTGCCAGAGGGAGGTTGGGTCTTGTCTGTGCAGGGACAGCAGGGCCACACAAACCAGCAGGACCAGGTGATCTTCCAGGGGTTGGATGCCTAGAAAAAATGGAAATGTCAAGATCAGGAGCACCCCCATCCCATTATTGGGATTTGGAAGCTGGGCAAAATCAGTCAATTCCATGGAGATGCTGCTGGTGGACAAGGAGCAGGACTGAAACCTTGGGAAGGAAACTGTGCTGGAGCAGGAYGCTGTTTCCATCCTGCAGCCCAGCTGCTGACCCTAAGAGCAGGAGAGCAGGGGGGGATAGCACTGTGTAGCCATCCTCCTTCTCCTCTCACTGGAGAGATGCTCCTCGCCTCCCTTGAGACAGGAGTGAGAGTGTGGGGTTCTCCTGGAGAGCAGCTGAGGGAGGGAAGCAGGGACAGCACCCTCCCATCACCTCCCAAAGGTCAGTGAGTGAAAGAAATGCCTCATCACACCCCATTTCCTTGTGTCATCTCCCTGACTGAAATTGTGTCACKATTAGGGGCAATTACCTAGAAAATTAYGATGGTAGGACTTTCGCTTTTACCRKAGAATAAGGAGCTATTAAATTGTACACCAAGCAGCAGAGCTGCCTCAAAGCCTCCCCAGCCCAGGCAATTTCTCCTCATCTCTCCCATCCCCCTGCTTGGGGATGACCCAACCCAACACCTCCAGTTTCTCACAMGTCCAAGGTGTTAAAAACCCCGCCTTGGTCACTTCTCACGCTCCCGAGGTTCAGCCAGATATCCCAGGCTGCATTTCACAGCACACAAACACCTTCCACTTGCCAGAGACGCAATCCCCAGTTGAAAAGTTCATTAATTAGGAGCAGAGAAGCCTCTAGTGAATCTTCCAGTAAGAAGCAAGGAAAAAAAAAAAATTCCCCCACAATTCAGTCTAATTACAACGCCTTGGGGCGCTCCACTCACTGTGAAGCCGAGGCCAAACTTTTCTCCCCACCCCTAACAGCAGGAACTTTAACCCAGTTATAGTTTTACTGATAATGAAAGAGAAGGAAAAAAAAKKCACCAACCCTCCTGATATTTATCSTTTGAACTATTCTGCAAGTAACAGCAAAGAAGAGGCACAGAAACACTTCTTGCAGAGCAGTAGCTGTGCTCTACTGTGTGAAATCCACTCACACAGCCCCAGTCTGCATCTGTGAGCAGGCAACGCTGGAGGCCAGTGCTCGGCCCAGCTGTGCCACGGGCTGCTCAGACTGCACCCAGCTGCTCCTCTGGGATTTAGCAACCGCTTTCCACCCACAGACAGTGACTCTGCACATTAGGTACTTTCAGAGCAAGACCTCAAATGCCACGGCAGCTCCGGCCCCGGGAAGAGGCTGTAGGCAGAAGAGCAGCGGGAGCTCCTGGAAGACCCCGGGAAGGACTCCAGGCACCCTGACATAAGTTCCCTTTCTTGCCCAGCTCCCAGAAGAGCCGGACTCCAAGCCACCCCAAGCCTCTGGCGAGGCTGGGTGGATCCAGCCACAGACATGCAGAACCACACCCCGGCTGRTGCCTGCCCTCCTCCCCCTCGAGCCACTGGGGCACAAACAGGAACTAGGCTCATACAGTTGAAAATATTTAATACGTGTTGTACACGTAGAAATTACATTTTATACAAAACATGATACATCACTGAAGGAGAACACTGTACAAAATTCCCTACGGGAGCCCCAAGCCTTTATACAACAAAGACCGGGAGTTACCAAGCCTAACAAACAGGCTCAAGGACTTTCCGTCAGAGCGTCTGTAAACTTCGTTCCTCTCAATAAAACACTTTTAAAAAGCACCATGTAATAGTTCTGACCTAAACCTTTCCAAAATAGACACTTTATTTAATAAACTTAATACTTTCCAAGCTTAAAATATCACCCGCCYGGGGCGCCCCCGGGGTCGGCGGCGGCCGAGGAGCCTCCCCCGGGCGCCGGAGAGGGCGGCGGCTCTGCCGGGAAGGGGAATTCCGGGAGGGCAGGGCCGGGGGCGCTCCCAGGGCGGGTGCCGGCAGCCGGGAGGCGGCGGGGAACGGGGAAGCGCCGCTGCCGCCGCTGCTGCCCCGCGGTCCCTCCGGTGCGGCGGGCAAGGGCGCCGGGTCTGGCCGGCGCCGGCGTCCCGCGGCGCTCGGTGGGTGTCACCTCCGGGCCCCCCGGCCCGCGGCGGGGAGCCAGTCTCTGCGGCCGGGCCATCAGAAGGCCACGATGGCCGTGCTCCAGGGGTTGAGGGTCCGCAGCACCGGCTCGTCGCAGCAGATCTGTCCCGGCTCGGCCGCCGCCTCGGCGGGCGCCGTGCCCGCCGCCGCCTCGCCGCCGTCCAGAGGCGGTCGCCGCCGGCCCTTGGGCTCCTTGCTGAGCAGTCCCGAGAAGCTGGAGCCGAAGATGCTGATGAGGCTGGCCACGTTGCCCGTCTCCATGTCCTCCGGTTCGCCCGGCGGTGGTGGCGGCGGCAGCGGCGGCGGCTCCTCTTCCTCGCGGCGGGGCTTCTTCACCGGGGAGCCCGCCTGGCCGCGCTCGCCGGCGCTCCGCTTGCGGGGGCAGTGCGGCGGCGGGGGGGCCCCGGCGCAGCCCCCGCGGTTCTCGCCGCAGCAACAGCGCCGCGGCCGGGGGCCCTGGCAYTCCCTCCCCGCCTCGTCCTGCGGGGGCGGCGGCGGCGGCTCCTCGGCCGCCCAGGCGGCGGTGCGGGGCGGCGGCTCCTCCTCGGGGTGGCCGGCGGCGGCGGGGGGCGGCTCGGGCGGGCAGCCCGGCTCGCTCAGGTAGACCTGGCGGGCGCTGCGCAGCACCAGCGACACCAGGAGGTTCTTGTGCAGCTTCAGGCCGCCGCGCTGGCCCCGCGCGCTGTAGATCTTGCCCAGCGAGATGCTGACGATGCGATGCGCCTCCAGCTTGAACTCCATGGGGAAAGCAGGTGGGCGAAGGGGGGTGTAAAGAATTTAAAAAAAAAAAAAAAAAAAAAATTAAAACGCCCGGCCGAGCGGGGATCCGCGCCTCACCCCAGCTCCGCACGCCGCCCCTTCGCGCCGCAGACTGAGCGAGCCCACGCGCCCGCCCGCCTTTTATACCGCCCCCGGCTCGGCCAATCAGGGCGCGCCGCCGGCCGCTCCAACCGCCGGCTGGCCCCCGCGCGCGCGCGCCGGCCAATGGCGGCGCAGGGCAGCGCGTTCGAAAGCTCGCCCCGCGGAGAGGGCTCTTAAAGCGGCAACGCCGGCGCGCCGCGGGGGGTGGGGCCCACCGCGGCACCCCCGGCTCGCTGCGCCCCAGGAGGGAACGGGGGGAATTCTGGCCTTGGAAAGCCATGGAAACGTTCCTTAGGGATAAAGAAAAACAAACAACAAACCGAACAAAACACATCAAAGCCAGCACAGCAGCCTCCGTTTGGTCAGGTTGAGAATGTTTCCCGCAATTTCAGCCCCTTGCCTGGGATCTTATGGTGCTGGTGGTGGTGGTGGTGATGGCTGGAGGGTGAAGTGAGGATTTCAGGGGAAATCTGCCCTGATGTGGAGCAGAAAGCCCTGCTTGCCCAGCTGCCAGGTGGAATTCTGCTCCAGGGGTCTGGCAGTGAAGCTCACAGAATGCCCAGGGCAGAGAGGAGATGCACAACAGGGTTGGGAAGCGCGACGGGGAGGACAAACTGGGCATCTCCAAGCAAACTGGAGCACCTTGGCTGGGAGCTGGAACATCACCGGGCTGTAGCTGTGCAAGCTGGTGGCAGGATCAGCAGGGTGGCTGGGGGACACAGGGGGTGACATTGTCACCCCAGACACAGCTCCAGGCACCAGGAACGCCTCTGAGAAAGGTTGGAAGGTGTTTCAGAGCTTAGAGTACAGACCCTCCTCCTTCCACCCAGGACTAGCCACRATCTGCAAGCAGAAAAGAAGTGAAAGGGCCTAAAATTAAGGAAGTTCACCGTGTTGCCCCAGAGTATCAGTTTCCACTCCCAGCTGACACAGAACAACTTGCTTCCATCCCTTTTTTCCCAGGGGATGAATCCACAGGCTCCCCCAAAGGAAAGCCACAGGCTGTCATGATGTTTTGTTGGCAAGACCTGTCACCATGTCCTGGCTTTCTGGAAGGACAAAAGGATGGCTGGTCACAGAGGTAACAAAAAAAAGGTGAAGATGAGGCAAAGTTGACATAGCAAGAGCCTTCTCAAAAAAAAAAAAAAAAAAAAAGAAACAAAAAGCAACAAACCCACGCTCAGGACAGATGTATGCTTTCCCCCTGGTCAAACACAGATGGAAAACCTCAAATGCCACTCTCTGGGTGTCAGACAGAACAGCATGTCAGCCTGGCTGTTGACATCTCAAAATGCCCAGCCCTCCTCCACCATGTGAAATGACCAGACTGGAGCACGCTCAGCCACAGGGCCCAAACAGCCAGGCCCAGACAAAAAGTCCCAGAGGCAGAAGGTCCCAGCTCAGCCCAGAGCAGGGAGAGCCTGTCCTGGTCACAGGGAGCAGGGCTGTCCCCTCCACGCCCGGCGTGGGAGGACAGAGGGACGCMGGCTCCGGTGGGAACCGAGGCTCTCCCGACCTGCCAAACCTGCTCCCCGCACCTGGGGCCAGCAACACCCTGTCCTGAGCCCTGGGGTCAGCCCAGGCAGCCAGGGCAGGGCTGGGCTGGCACGCCTGGCACTGCACTCACGGCTCTTCACCCACATCTGCCCACCGGCAGCGTGCCCTTGGTGGCACAGGGACTGCTGTTTGCCAGGTTTGGGCACTTGCATCCTCAGCAGAYGGTCACAAAGTCAGATTTATACACCTCAGCCGGGCATATCCCAGCTCAGGGACGAAAAGCTGCAGTGCAAAGTCAGCCCAGCAGCTGGGAAYAGSCCAGGGCAGGAGGAGGAGGAGGAGGCAGAGCGTGGGAGCTCTGTGGGGTGAAGGTGCCTGGATCTGATCTGACCTGTTCTGCTGCTCACCAGCTCACCCTGATGGCATGAGGCGCCTCTTCTCCCCAGTGCCTGCCTTCTGGCCGCTGCCCTGCCTGGGAACAGGCYGCCAGGAGCCTCTCCCGGCTCAGGGATCAGCGGGATGGGGATGGGGARGGGGACTGAGRGAGGCCTCGTCCCTCTCAGTGCTCACACAGAGCCCCAGCYGGGAGGAGCAGAACGTGGGGCAGCAGGGCTGGCAGCCAGCAGCACGAGTTTCACCCACCAGCACCGTGCCTGCTGTCAGGCACATCCGTCAGTGTGAAAAATGCATGTATTTTATGATATTATTCATTCAAATGAATATTATATGTGTTGTGTTGGAAAGTGATGCTGTATTCATTCTCTTAAGTAGTGTGTTAAATGTAGTTTTAGGTTATAAAAATTGTTAAAATAGAAACTATGCTATGTAAGATACTTTTTTTAAAGAAAGGACT
>NDFG01000154.1:130274-148955 GCA_002167245.1 Sporophila hypoxantha
AAGGGAACGTGCTTGGAGGGTTTTCACCTCTTGGCTGGCATCTGGGGAGCTGGCCCGCGCACATTTGGTGACAGCAGGAGAGCTGGCGGGGGCTCAGAGGGGAAAGAGATCTTCGCACAGACCACACCTCCTATCATTCCGATGCTTGGAGCCAGATGGCCGGGCGCCGGGGCTCGGGCAGAGCCGCCGGTTGTGCCCGAGCTCCCGACATCCCCGATGGCGACGCACGGAATTCAGCGAGGCCCAAAGGCGAGCATGCAGCCAGGGGTCCCGCCCGACCTGCCCCGCTTTGAACCGAAAAGCCTCCCAAAAAAAAAAAAAAAAAAAAAAAAAGAAAAGAAAAAAAAAAAAAAAAAAGAAAAAGCCGGTGGCGTGTGCGCAGGCCTCGGCGATTATTAGTGGCACCACAAGCTGCTTCTCCCTGCCTCCTCCTCCTCGAGCTGCTTTTCTGTCGCGTTGTTTTCCTTCCAGGTGGCCCACCGGGGCTGCCTCGCCCACTTTGTCTGCCGCCCAGCCAGCCACGGCCGCCTTTCCTCCCCTTCTTCCTCCTCTTCCTTCCTCCTCCTCGCTGCTGCTGCCGAAGCTATTTCGGGAAGCAGCAGCTGAGCCCCAGGATTGTTAATTGTTGTCAAAGCCCTTCCGAGCGCGCTGGATGGATCACATGGGAGCTTAGAGCGACGGGCACAACCCTTCCCCTCCGCCTCCCGTGTGCCGTGTCCCCCCCTGACCCGCGGGCTGCGGGCAATGTCCCCGGCTGCGCCCAGCTGTGCCCAGATGTGGCACCCGGGCATGGACAGAACGGCGGTGGCCGTGCCGAGCGGGGCAGGGCCTCGGGGCAGCGCAAGGCAGGCAGACAAAGCCAGCCCAGCGCTGACCTCAGGAGCCGCCATGTGACTCTGCCTCAAAAGTTACTTAAAGCATGACATACAGCCTAGGAGGGAGCGGCAGGGCGCCACCCAAAATAAAATACTGCCTGCCTTCAACCGGCTGCTGCTGCTGCTGCTGCTGGAGCCCCCGCTGCCCTTCCCTGCATCCCCGCCCGGGATCGTGCCATTCAAGGTAGATCCTTGCTGGGAAAACAAATGGGAAAGATCGCTTTGACGCGCAACATAAAGCCAGTTTAGTCTTGGGGTCATCCAGGGGTGAGAATGAAATGTGTCAGTGGAACAGTCGTCACAGACAGCTTTTAGGTGAAATCCTTTTCCTTAGGATTTTTCCTCCTGAGAAGCTGAGAGGCCTCAGAACAAAATGTGAAACAATGGTTTATCTGCTGCTGTGGAATGCAACAGGTGTGGTCGGTGATTGGCTCATGTTGGTGGTTGTCTAATTATGGCCAATCACAGTCAGGGCTGGCCGCGCGGACAGAGAGTCGAGCCACAAGCCTTTGTTATCATTCCTTCTATTCTTTCTTAGACGAGCCTTCTGATGAAACCTTTTTCTTCTATTCTTTTTAGTATAGTTTTAATATAATATATATAATAAAATAATAAATCAGCCTTCTGAAACATTGGAGTCAATCCTCATCTCTTCCCTCATCCAAAAAACCCCTGTGAACACGGTCACAACACAGCCACTAATAATGATATTAATGTAGTGTGCATGCACCTTTGCTTTGCAAATGTCCTGGCCGTGCTTCTGTAGATGAGATGTTGCTGTGGAAAAGGGAAAACCATCACCCCATGTCTCCAAGGCACGGAGAGCAGGCAGGTGTCGAGGCAGGGCTTTGTGGCGCCCAGGAATGCCACGCTGGTTGTGAAAAAAAGCCAATCGCTTGTTTTTTAAAATTTTAAAGTTAATAGTAATTAAAATGGTATGAATAGCAATATAATTAGTAGTAATAATAATTTGGACAATTTGAATTAGGACAATACATAGACAATAGAGACAAAGAGTTACAGACAGTCCGGGTACCTTCTTTCTGGGTGAAATAAGCCCGAAAAGGACCCACGTTAACAGAGGATTAACCCTTAAAAGCAACAGCCTGTTGCATATTCATACACCTCATCCATGATGCATAAATTCCATTCAAAAACAGGATTCTGTCTGGCAGTGTCACTTCTTCCTCTGAATCCTGACAGTGCCTTCGAGGTGGGAAGAAGTTCGTTTCTTCTGATAATGGAGGAATAAATTTCTCCTTCTCTGAAAGATTCAGGTGTGCCTGTGGCTGCTGTCCTGCTGCGAGTCCCTTTTCCAGGGAGGAAGCAGCTTGTGGTGCCACTAATAATCGCACAGGCCTGCGCACACGCCACCGGCTTTTGCTTTTTTTTTTTTTTTTTTTTTTTTTTTTTTTTTTTTTTTTTTTTTTTTGGAGGCTTTTCGGTTCAAAGCGGGGCAGGTCGGCGCCGGGATGCTGCTCCTCGCTGGAATCCGTGCGGTCGCATCCCGGGGGATGCTCGGGGAGCTCCGGCAGCACCGCGGCTCTGCCCGAGCCCCGGCCCGGCCATCTGGCTCCCAGCACGGAATGAGGATGTGGTTWGCGAGATCCTGTTCCCCTCTGAGCCCCCCGCCAGCTCCTCGCTGTCACCAAATGTGCGGGCCAGGTCCCCAGATGCAGCCAAGAGGTGGAAAACCCTCCAGCACGGTTGGAGGGTTTTCCCTCTTCCTTTGACCACCTCGTCCTCCTCATGGTTTGTGAGGAGCCTGGAGCCCACAGAGATCATCCATGGATACAAGGATTATGAGCACATTTTTAGGGTTTAAAGGCTGCCTGGGAAATATTCCTTCTAATTTCACCCATAACAAGGACCCTGGCAGTCCAGCACCTCGCTGCCTCTGCAATTGAACCATCTCTTTTTGGATCCTTGTAAGATCTCAGCATCCCTGGCATCCCACAGCAGGCAATCCCAGGGATTCATCCTGCAGCAAGCCATGCTGCCTTTCCTCAACTTCATTCCCCCATTTCCTCTCCTAGCTGGAGGATTTTTCAGGAGGTGGAAAACCCTCCATCTAGGAAGGACAGTGAAATTCAGGTCTCCTCAAAGCACACGCTGAAGGCATTCATCACCAGCTGTCCCGTGCCATCCATGCCTCTCTCTTCTATTCTGTGAAAAACACCAATCGCTTGTTTTTAAAATTTTAAAAGTTTAATAGTAATAAAATGGTTATAAAAATAGCAATATAATTAGAGTAATAATAATTTGGACAATTAGGATTTAGGACAATACGAGACAACAGAAACAAAGAGTTACAGACAGTCCGGGTACCTTTTTCTGGGCAAAATAAGCCCGAAAAAGGACCCACGTTAACAGAGGATTAACCCTTAAAAGCAACAGCCTGTTGCATATTCATACACCTCATCCATTATGCATAAATTCCATTCAAACACAGGATTCTGTCTGGGCAGTGTCAACTTCTTCTTCTGAATCCTGACGGCGTCTTCAGGGCTGAGTGAGGCAGGAAGAAGTTTGTGTCTTCTGATAATGGGGCAATAAATTCTCTTTCTCTGAAAGATTCAGGTGTCCTGTGGCTGCTATCTCAGAGTCCTCTCTTTAAAAAAATATCTTACATAGCACAGTTTCTAGATTAACATTTTGTTATAACCTAAAACTATATTTACAATACTTAAGGAAATTAATACAGCATAACATTCTGACATAACACATATAATATTTATTTAAATATTTGTGAAAAGCCAATCATGAAATATGCATTTTTCACATGTTCAGACCAGGATCCATGAGTTAGACCCTTCCTGAGAGGAGGGTGGGAACAAATCCATCAAAAGCCCCTCACCACCAGCGGTGCTGAGGCAAAAGCCTTCACACCAACAGCTGCCTGGAGCAAAAACAGAACTTCAGGACAGCCAAAGCCCCTGGGAGATCCAGCACGTCCCCAGGGATTGCTGACGTAAACCAAACAGGACAGGGAGGAACATTTCCAAATGGGAATCTYTGCACAGCTTGAGTTCATTTCTGGATGGCAATAAACATCTGAATTGCAAGGCACCCATGTGGAGCTCAGGAGGAAGAGCAGGAAAGTTGTCTGGGGTTGGGATTTTCCCTAGAAAAAAATCAATGATTCACGTGGATGCCACCTGGACCTGCCACAATCGGCTATTGGTAACTAATCCCCCAAGGCTTCTGCTTTATCCTTGCTTGGAGATAAGGTCACAAGAGCTGGGAACCATCCCAAAACACAGCCCAGAGAGGCAAACACTCATCYCCGATGAACGAGAGCCAAACACAAGCGAAACAAACACAAACAAATCAATACAGACGGAAAGCCAAAGGAGAGGAAGCAGCTCCCTGGGCTTCTGAGAGCGCTGAGACCAAAACCACAGCGAGGTGTGAGCTGCAGCACAGCCAGGTACTAGAAAGCAAAGGGGTTTTCCAGGGTTAAAACCCCCTTCCCATGGCAGAGATCACAGTGCTGCTATCTCTGGCAGGCAGAATTCTCTCCTGTACTTTTTTTTTTTTTAATTTTCACCAGGGATTTGGGATTCCCCCTTCTCCCCCTGCACAAATGGTTTAAAATTTCCCTTCCCTCCCTCTGAGCCACTGGCTTGGGATTTCCCTCTGCTCCCCTGGAGAACAGTGACCTGTCCCTGTGCCCATCAGATATCCTGCTGCTCCTCCAGCAGCCTCTCCAAACACAAAGAGGGGGGAAAAACAAAAAAATCCCACTGCCAGCTATCAGCTTCTTCAGGCAGCTGTTTCCCTTGGAAAAAATGTGAGCCCCTCATCTTTCAGTGGGTTATGGTAGTGGTTTGGGTTTCCTGGGGAAAAAATGCATTTATTTGTCTGGGGTTTCCTATCAGACAACCCTTCTATTGTAGTCCACCTTCCTGTATGATTTTTGCCCTCTCTGACACGCCTGCAATGGCTCCTGTGCCACTTCCAAAGGCTGCCTTGTGTCCAGGGCATAAAGAAGCAGGCCAGCCCTGGCATGAGACATGGGGAAAACTCCATGTTTTTCCCTGGAGTGATTTCCTCCCCAGCAAACGCCGAGCTCGAGCAYGCAGCAGCCTCGGTGACTGGGGCTGAACATCCCCAATCAATCACGGGAGCTCGGCAGCCACAGCCCGGCAATCCTCAGGTGCTTTGTSTGCCCGAAGGAGGCTCTGCCTAATTAACTTTCCCCCCTCTCCCTGCATCTCAATGTCACCTTCCTCGTAGCCAAGGGGCAAACGACAGCCGCATTCCCATGTGCAGATGTGTCCTCNAATTAACTTTCCCCCCTCTCCCTGCATCTCAATGTCACCTTCCTCGTAGCCAAGGGGCAAACGACAGCCGCATTCCCATGTGCAGATGTGTCCTCGGTGCCACCATGGGGCGGTGGCACAGGGATGCTGCCAAGCCATGGAGCTGTCTGCTCTGCTTCCCACTCCCTTCCACATCCCCCAGGGTGACCAGGGACCTTGGGATCTGCCAGAAATCACACCACAGAGCAGCAGCAAGGGCAGAGCAGATGCTCTGCAAGGGCAGGATGTGTCCTCGGTGCCATGCTTAGGCAGGATGGGGAGGTGGCACAGGGATGCTCCTGAGCTGTAGAGCTGCCTGCTCTGCTTCCCACTCCCTTCCAGGTCCCTCAGGGATGCAAGGGAGCTTGGGATCTGCCAGAAAATCACACCACAGAGCAGCAGCAAGGGCAGAACAGATGCTCTGCAAGGGCAGGATGTGTCCTCGGTGCCATTGCTTCCTGCTTAGGCAGGATGGGGAGGTGGCACAGGGATGCTCCCGAGAGCCATGGAGCTGCCTGCTCTGCTTCCTGCTCTGTTCCAGGCCTCCCAGGGTGACCAGGGACCTTGGGACCTGCCAGAAATCACACCACAGAGCAGCAGCAAGGGCAGAGCAGATCCTCTGCAAGGGCAGGATGTGTCCTCGGTGCCATGCTTAGGCAGGATGGGGAGGTGGCACAGGGATGATCCTGAGCTATGGAACTGCCTGCTCTGCTTCCCACTCCCTTCCAGGCCTCCCAGGGGGACAAGAGACCTTGGGACCTGCCAGAAAATCACACCACAGAGCTGCAGCAAGGGCAGAATGTGTCCTTGGTGCCATTGCTTCCCACTTAGGCGAGATGGCACAGGGATGATCCTGAGCTATGGAGCTGCCTGCTCTGCTTCCCACTCAGGGACATCAGGGACCTTGGGACCTGCCAGAAAATCACACCACAGAGCAGCAGCCACTGCTGAGAGCGGGAAGGGCAGAGCAGATCCTCTGCAAGGGCAGAGCAGATCCTCTCTGTGTCAAATCCCTCCTCCCACCAAGGAAAAATGTGAAATCAAACATCTGTGCCTGGCAGCAGGGGTTGGCTGCCTCAGCTCCTGCTGATCTCTGCCCCTGTCTCTTATACACATCTAGATGTGTATACACCCATAACAAGGACCCTGGCAGTCCAGCACCTCGCTGCTTCTGCAATTGAACCATCTCTTTTTGGATCCTTGTAAGATCTCAGCATCCCTGGCATCCCACAGCAGGCAATCCCAGGGATTCATCCTGCAGAAAGCCATGCTGCCTTTCCTCAACTGCATTCCCCCATTTCATTCACCAGAACACTGAATATTTAACTCCACACCAGTGTTTTGTATCGTCACCCCTGCCCTAACCCTCTTAAAACCACCACTGACAATTTTCAACCATCACTAAAAACGAAAATGAGGAGGAAAACCACCAAAGCATCTGAAAGCCTTTTTGGCTTCTCCCTTCAGCTGTAAAACCTTCTCAGGGGTGGGGAGGGGAAAGTCCCTTCTTCTTTTATCAATCCAAATTCCAACCAATCCAGCTTTTCCCTGAGAAGAAAAGGCATTTCTTCCACACCAAATGCACACTCTTTGCACCAAGCTAGGATGGGATCACACACCCCTCCTCCCACCGTGCATGTACACACATGCCACAGAGATTTTCCTGATAAAAGTTCCAGGGAGCCCAGCTCTTCCCTGCAGCCAGCTGGGATTCTGATGAGCTGGCACTTTTCACGGTGCAGAAATGTTTCATCAGATCTTTCCTGACCAGTTCTGCAGCTGTGTGTGCTCTGCACCCAGCTCTCCTCTCCCAGCAAGCTCCCAAAAAACTCCTCGCTGCCTCCAAGCCCCAAATCAGAGCTTTCCTCATGGAATAGCAAAAAACAGCCTGGTTCTAAAAAATACAAAACTATAGCGTGGTTGGAGTGGCTTTCAGGAAAAAAAACTGAATTATTTACATCACAAAAATTAATTTCTAGCATCAAAGATCAGGCTGTGTCTTTTATCCCTTGAAAGTTTACAGCTTCTCTAAATTTGGTAAAWATCCTTATTTTCAGCCCTCAACAGCTCTGTTACACTTTTTTGCAAATGGACTCAACAATCTTAGGTATTGAACAACCTAAGTGATTCTGTCAAAAAAAAAAAAAACATTTTCAAATAAGTGTTCAAATACTTTATTGAAGGATTTCTGAAAGCAAAATTCTAGGTAATTACTCAAAAAAATAATAAACACAAAAAATACAAACCACAGCGTGGTTGGAGTGGCTTTCAGGTGAAAATCTAAATTATTTACTACATCACGTAAATTAATTTTTAGCATCAAAGATCAGGCTGTGTCTTTTATCCCTTGAAAGTTTACAGCTTCTCTAAATTTGGTAAAAATCCTTATTTTCAGCCCTCAACAGCTCTGTTACACTTTTTTGCAAATGGACTCAACAATCTTAGGTATTTAACAACCTAAGTGATTCTGTCAAAAAAAAATAATTTTCAAATAAGTGAATAAAGTGTTCAAAGAATTTATTGAAGAATTTCTGAAAGAAAAATTCTTGGTAATTACTCCTAGTAATTCTAAGAGGCTACAGGACATTTTCCCTTTTCCATTCCCAGTGCAGCGAAGGTTTCGGGCACAGGTGGGAGTCACAGGAGGATGATGAGGTTTTGGGGAAGCACAAGGTCTTTGTGGGACAGGGACAGACAAACTGGACCAGCAACTCCTTGGAACTCTGTTTGTTCCTGGAGGGAACCTCCCATGCTAAGCACACCTTTGGCAGGGACGCCRCAAACGCTGCCAGCGTGGGAAAGTCATCCCGAATTCAGCGAGGAAAGGCCAGCAAATGCCAGCCCTAAAGCTTCCACCTGTTGCACCACTCCTGGTGTGGGGCTGGCCAGAGCAGGAGGTGGATTTCTCAGCCCAAGAGCTGCAGAAACCGGTTCAACGTGTGCCACAGCCTCCCCAGCCCGGGGTGAGCGTGGGGAAAGCTCTGCTGCGATTGCAAAAGCTGCCTCTGCTGTTCCCATGCTGAGGAGGCACCTCTGCAAACGGGGTTTGTGGCCACTGCCACCTTTGGGAAGTGCAGGGCAGGATGTGCTCTTTGCTTTAAATATGGGGCATTCACAGAATTCAGAATGACCAGGTTGGAAGAGACWTTCAASATCATCGAGTCCAACTGTGAAAAATGCGTATTTTATGATTGYCGTTTTTCACAAATATTCAAATGAATATTATATGTGCTATGTGAGAAAGTTATGCTGTATTAATTTMCTTAAGTAGTGTGTTAAATATYGTTTTAGGYCTCTCACCAAGATAGCAGCCACAGGACACCTGAATCTTMCAGAGAAAGAGAATTTATTGCRCCATTATCAGGAGAAATGAACTTCTTCCTGCCTRGCTCAGCCATGAAGATGCTGTTAAAATTCTGAGGAAGAAGCTGACACTGACCAGACAGAATCCTGTGTTTGAATGGAATTTATACATCCTGTATGAGGTGTATGAATATGCAACAGGTTATTGTTTTTAAGGGTTAATCCTCTGTTAACGTGGGMCCTTTTTRGGGCTTAWTTTGCCCAGAAAYAGGTACCTGGYCTYTCTGTAACTCTTTGTTTRTATTGRCTCATATTGTCCTAATCCAAATTGTCCAAATTYTTATTACTCTAATMATARTYCTATTTTTATAACCATTTTATTACTATTAAACTTTTAAAATTTTAAAAAAACCAAACAAGTGATTGGTGTTTTTCACACAACCCAGCCCCAACACCTCAGCTAAACCCTGGCACCCAGTGCCACATCCAGGCTTTGTRAAACACACCCASGGATGGMGACTCCAKCACCTCCCTGGGCAGCCATTCCAGAACTTTATCACTCTTTCWGTAAAAAACTRCTGGCCAAGCCTCTGCAAAATCAACCCAATTAAGGTGGAGGTAAGGCAGGGACATCCCTCTGCTGTGTGTATATGGATGGGGACARGTCCCAGAGCTCTGCAGGCATCATCCCCCTCCTGCCAGCTGCTGCAAGCCCAGGAGCTGTGCCCAGCTCCTAAAGAGCCCAGAGATTTGAGAGAGGTGGGAATGAGAGATCCTTACTCAGGGATGGACAACATCCAAGGGCTGTTCTCACTGCTCACAAGGCAGGAGGAAGGAAGTAGAGCCTGTGCTCAGCTCCTAAAGAACCCAGATTTCAGAGAGGTGGGAATGAGGGATCAGGGATGGACACCATCCCAGGCACACAGGGCTGTTCTCACTGCTCACAAGGCAGGAGGAAGGAAGCAGTGCTGTGCCTCTGCAGGGCAGGAAGGGCAGCAGGAGCCGAGCAGACTGCCTGTGCCTCCCTCCTGCTTCCTCCCTCACTGCCTGGGAACACAGCCTGCCTGAGCCACTCCTGCAGGACACAACCCCACAGTGCCAAGGTTTTTTGTGTTTTGCTCCATGGAACTGGGGGAAGGAGGCTGGCTGGTTTGTGTGAGGTTTTAAACACRGCAAATCCTGTGAGAGGGAAGGAGTTTAGTCTCCTGGGGGTGACATCTTCCCAGTAGTGGCCTTCCCACCATGGTCCTTAGCACCACTGTCCACCAGCAGCACTGTGCAGAAAGTGGTGTGTGTCCCATTCCTTGGTTTTGTGGATTAAAGACAATAATTTTTTATTTAGAGAGCTAAAAGCGCCTCCTCAGTGCAGAGAGAAGGTGTTCAAGCGCATCTCACACACCTGCAGTTTAGCAGCAGTGTTGTTCATGTCAGACTCTCCTGTTGGGAAAACTTTTGTGCTTTTTGGCCTTCCACAGTCCTTAGCACACTGTGGCACCAGTGACACTGTGCAGAAGTGGTGTGTGTTCCCATTCCTTGGTTTTTGTAGAGTTAAAGATAATAATTTTTTTTATTTTAGAGAGCTAAAAGCAGCCTGCTTCAATGCAGAGAGAAGGTGTTCAAACACCATCTCCTCACTCACCTGCAGTTAGCAGCAGTGTTGTTCATTTTGGGAAGAAATTTTGTGCTTTTTGCTTTCCCACCAATGGTCCCCAGTCCTTAGCACCACTGTGCCACCAGTGAGACCATGCCAGAAAGTGGTGTGTGTCCCATTCCTTGGGTTTTGTGGATTAAAGACAATAATTTTTTATTTTAGAGAGCTAAAAGCAGCCTCCTCAGTGCAGAGAGGAAGGTGTTCAAGCAGCATCTCACACACTCTGCAGTTAGCAGCGGTGTGTTCATGTCAAGACTCTCCTGTTGGGAAGAAATTTTTTGTGCTTTTTGCCTTCCACAGTCCTTAGCACACTGTGGCACCAGTGACACTGTGCAGAAAGTGGTGTGTGTCCCATTCCTTCGTGTTTTGTAGATTAAAAGATAATAATTTTTTTATTTTAGAGAACTAAAAGCAGCCTGCTCAATGCAGAGAGGTGTTAAAGCACCATCTCCTCACTCACCTGCAGTTAGCAGCAGTGTTGTTCATTTTGGGAAGAAATTTTGTGCTTTATGCAAACAAGAGAAATTTTGTGCTTTTTGCCTTCCTGCAATGGTCCACAGTCCTTAGCACCACTGTGCCCATCAGTGAGACCATGCAGAAAGTGGTGTGGTGTCCCATTCCTTGGGTTTTGTGGATTAAAGATAATAATTTTTTTTATTTTAGAGAGCTAAAAGCAGCCTCCTCAGTGCAGAGAGAAGGTGTTC
This sequence comes from Sporophila hypoxantha, assembly GCA_002167245.1. Taxonomy (NCBI): domain Eukaryota; kingdom Metazoa; phylum Chordata; class Aves; order Passeriformes; family Thraupidae; genus Sporophila; species Sporophila hypoxantha. The sequence goes on from NDFG01000154.1 coordinate 141,112, forward strand.
AGCACCATCTCCTCACTCACCTGCAGTTAGCAGGCAGTGTTGTTCATTTTGGGAAGAAATTTTGTGCTTTTGCAAACCCAAGAGAAATTTTGTCTTTTTGCCTTCCACAATGGTCCACAGTCCTTAGCACCACTGTGCCACCAGTGACACTGTGCAGAAAGTGGTGTGTGTCCCATTCCTTGGTTTTGTGATTAAAGACCAATAATTTTTTTATTTTAGAGAGCTAAAAGCAGCCTCCTCAGTGCAGAGAGAAGGTGTTCAAGCAGCATCTCACACACCTGCAGTTAGCAGCAGTGTTGTTCATGTCAGACTCTCCTGTTGGGAAGAAATTTTGTGCTTTTTGCCTTCCCACAGTCCTTAGCAACCACTGGGCACCAGTGACACTGTGCAGAAGGTGGTGTGTGTCCCATTCCTTGTGGGTTTTGTAGATTAAGATAATAATTTTTTTATTTTAGGAGCTACAAAGCAGCCTGCTCAATGCAGAGAGAAGGTGTTCAAACACCATCTCCTCACCTCACCTGCAGTTAGCAGCAGTGTTGTTCATTTTTGGGAAGAAATTTTGTGCTTTTTGCTTTCCACAATGGTCCCAGTCCTTAGCACCACTGTGCCACCAGTGAGACCATGCAGAAAGTGGTGTGTGTCCCATTCCTTGGGTTTTGTGGATTAAAGACAATAATTTTTTATTTTAGAGAGCTAAAAGCAGCCTCCTCAGTGCAGAGAGGAAGGTGTTCAAGCAGCATCTCACACACCTGCAGTTAAGCAGCGGTGTTTGTTCATGTCAGACTCTCCTGTTGGGAAGAAATTTTGGTGCTTTTTGCCTTCCCACAGTCCTTAGCACCACTGTGGCACCAGTGACACTGTGCAAAACGAAGTGGTGTGTGTCCCATTCCTTGGTTTTTGTAGATTAAAGATAATAATTTTTTTATTTTAGAGAACTAAAAGCAGCCTGCTCAATGCAGAGAGGGTGTTCAAAGCACATCTCCTCACTCACTGCAGTTAGCAGCAGTGTTTGTTCATTTTGGGAAGAAATTTTGTGCTTTTCCAACAAAATTTTGTGCTTTTTGCCTTCCTCATGCCACAGTCCTTAGCACCACTGTGCCATCAGTGAGACCATGCAGAAAGTGGTGTGTGTCCCATTCCTTCGGTTTTGTGGATTAAAGATAATATTTTTTTATTTTAGAGAGCTAAAAGCAGCCTCCTCAAGTGCAGAGAGAAGGTGTTCAAGCACCATCTCCTCACTCACCTGCAGCTTAGCAGCGTGTTGTTCATTTTGGGAAGAATTTTGTGCTTTTTGCTTTCCCACAATGGTCCCCAGTCCTTAGCACCACTGTAGCCACAGTGAGACCATGCAGAAAGTGGTGTGTGTCCCATTCCTTGGGTTTTTGTGGATTAATTTTTTATTTTTGACAACTAAAAGCAGCCTGCTCATCAGAGAGAAGGTGTTCAAGCACCATCTCCTCACACACCTGACTTAGCAGCAGTGTTGTTCATGTCAGACTCCATTGGGAAGAAATGTTGTCCTTTCTTCCAAACCCAGGAGACTAAACTCCTTCCCTCTCACAGGATTTGCAGGTGTTTAAAACCTCACACAAACCAGCAGCCTCCTTCCCCCAGTTCCATGGAGCAAAACACAAACCTTGGCACTGTGGGGTTGTGTCCTGCAGGAGTGGCTCAGGCAGGCTGTGTTCCCAGGCAGTGAGGGAGGAAGCAGGAGGGAGGCACAGGCAGTCTGCTCGGCTCCTGCTGCCTTCCTGCCCTGCAGAGGCACAGCACTGCTTCTCTTCCTCCTGCCTTGAGCAGTGAGAACAGCCCTGTGTGCCTGGGATGGTGTCCATCCCTGATCCCTCATTCCCACCTCTCTGAAATCTGGGTTCTTTAGGAGCTGAGCACAGGCTCTACTTCATTCCTCCTGCCTTGTGAGCAGTGAGAACAGCCCTTGGATGTTGTCCATCCCTGAGTGAGGATCCTCATTCCCACCTCTCTCGAAATCTGGGTCTTTAGGAGCTGGCACAGCTCCTGGGCTTGCAGCAGCTGGCAGGAGGGGGATGATGCCTGCAGAAGCTCTGGGACATGTCCCCATCCATATACACACAGCAGAGGATGTCCCTGCCTTACCCCACCTTAATTGGGTTGATTTTGCAGAGGCTTGGCCAGAATTTTTTACGAAAGAGTGATAAAGTTCTGGAATGGCTGCCCAGGGAGGTGTTGGAGTCCCCATCCTGGGTGTGTTTAACAAGAAGCCTGGATGTGGCACTGGGTGCCAGGGTTTAGCTGAGGTGTTGGGGCTGGTTTGTGTGAAAAACACCAATCACTTGTTTGGTTTTTTTTAAAATTTTAAAAGTTTAATAGTAATAAAATGGTTATAAAAATAGAATATATTAGAGTAATAATCAATTTGGACAATTTGGATTAGGACAATATGAGGACAATAAGAAACAAAGAGTTAAAGACAGTCCAGGTACCTTTTCTCTGGGCAAATAAGCCCAAAAAGGCCCACGTTAACAGAGGATTAACCCTTAAAAACAATAACCTGTTGCATATTCATACACCTCATACAGGATGTATAAATTCCATTCAAACACAGGATTCTGTCTGGTCAGTGTCAGCTTCTTCCTCAGAATTTTAAACGCATCTTCATGCTGAGCAGGCAGGAAGAAGTTCATTTCTCCTGATAATGGGCAATAAATTCTCTTTCTCTGAAGATTCAGGTGTCCTGTGGCTGCTATCTCGGTGAGAGCTCTAAAAATATATTAACACACTACTTAAGCAAAATAATACAGCATAACTTTCTCACATAGCACATATAATATTCATTTGAATATTTGTGAAAAACGCCAATCATAAAATACGCATTTTTCACAGTTGGACTCGATGATGTTGAAGTCTCTTCCAACCTGGTCATTCTGAATTCTGTGAATGCCCCATATTTGAAGCAAAGACCACATCCTGCCCTGCACTTCCCAAAGGTGGCAGTGGCCACAAACCCCGTTTGCAGAGGTGCCTCCTCAGCATGGGAAAGCAGAGGCAGCTTTTGCAATCGCAGCAGAGCTTTCCCACGCTCACCCGGGCTGGGAGGCTGTGGCACACGTTGAACCGGTTTCTGCAGCTCTTGGGCTGAGAAATCCACCTCCTGCTCTGGCCAGCCCCACACCAGGAGTGGTGCAACAGGTGGAAGCTTTAGGGCTGGCATTTTGCTGGCCTTTCCTGCGTGAATTCGGGATGACTTTCCCACGCTGGCAGCGTTTGGGGCGTCCCTGCCAAGGTGTGCTTAGCATGGGAGGTTTCCCTCCAGGAACAAACAGAGTTTCCAAGGAGTTGCTGGTCCAGTTTGTCTGTCCCTGTCCCACAAAGACCTTGTGCTTCCCAAAACACCTCATCCTCCTGTGACTCCCACCTGTGCCCGAAACTTCGCTGCACTGGGAATGGAAAAGGGAAAATGTCCTGTAGCTCTAGAATTATAGGAGTAATTACCAAGAATTTTCTTTAGAAATTTTCAATAATTTTGAACACTTTATTACTTATTTGAATTTTTTTTTTTTTGAGAATCACTTAGGTTGTTAAATACTAAGATGTTGAGTCATTTGCAAAAAAAGTGTAACTAGAGCTGTTGGGGCTGAAAATAAGGATTTTTAACCAAATTTAGAGAAGCTGTAAACTTTAAAGGGATAAAAGACACACCTGACTTTGATGCTAAATTAATTTACGTGATGTATAAATAATTAGATTTCCCTGAAAGCCACTCAACCATGCTGTGGTTTGTATTTTTGTGTTTATTTTTTTTTGAGTAATTACCTAGAATTTTGCTTTCAGAAATCCTTCAATAAAGTATGAACACTTATTTGAATTATTTTTTTTTTTTTGACAGAATCACTAAGGTTGTTAAATACCTAGGATTGTTGAGTCCATTTGCAAAAAAGTGTAACAGAGCTGTTGAGGCTGAAAATAAGGATTTTTACCAAATTTAGAGAAGCTGTAAACTTTCAAGGGATAAAAGACACACCTGATCTTTGATGCTAGAAAATTAAATTTATGATGTAAAATAATTAGATTTTTCACCTGAAAGCCACTCCAACACACTGTGGTTTGTATTTTTTTAGTTTATATTTTTTTTGAGTATTACCTAGAATTTTGCTTTCAGAAATCCTTCAATAAATTATTTGAACACTTATTTGAAAATGGTTTTTTTTTTTTGACAGAATCACTTAGGTTGTTAATACCTAGAGATTGTTGAGTCCATTTGCAAAAAAGTGTAAAGAGCTGTTGAGGGCTGAAAATAAGGATTATCTACCAATTTAGAGAAGCTGTAACTTTCAAGGATAAAAGACACAGCCTGATCTTTGATGCTACAAATTTTTTCGTGATGTAAATAATTCAGATTTTTTTTCCTGAAAGCCACTCCAACCACGCTATAGGTTTTGTATTTTTTTAGAACCAGGCTGTTTTTTTGCATATCATGAGGAAAGCTCTGATTTGGGCTTGGAGGAGCGAGGAGGTTTTTTGGTCTGGGAAAGGGAAACTGTGCAGCAGGGAACGTGAATCCCTTTAGCAGGTTGAACTAAGGAGGAAAGTGTAGGAGATTGCCATGGGTTGGGGAAGCACAAGTCTGTCTGTCCAAACCTTTCAGGAGATGTTCCTGCAGCGTGTAGGGAAGGCAGGGAGGGGAAAGGGATGTGCTGGGCCGCTCCCCGTTAATTAATTACCTGCGCAGGTCGGAGGGCTGCGGTGGTGGAGGCACCAGAACGCTCCTGGTTTGCTTTCTGGTGTCTGTTAGCTCCTCCCATTTCAGAGGACACCGCAGCTCTGCTTTACGTTCTTGCTGCTGGGGACTTCCACAAGTGTGGAAACAAAAAAAAAAAAAAAAAAAACAACAACAAAACAAAACCAAAACTTGTGCTGGCAAGTAGAGAAAGGGAGTGAAGTTCCCAGCATGCTCCAGTGCAGGCTGCTGGCTTAGGCGCACTCAGGTGGCAGCGCAAGTAGGAGGACACACATCAGAGTGCTGAGAAACTGGCAGCTTAGACAGCAACTGGAAGAACTTCAGGTGGCTGCTGGAAACTTAGAGAGCTGGCAGTCCTGGCGGACAGAACAGTTCATCTGCCTGGGCCGCCCCTGCTTTTCCTTCCTGGGGTGAAACATCTGACTGCTGTGTGCAAGCTCATGGTGGAGCACCGCACAGTTCTGTCTCAAATGTCATTCCCATTCCTCTGTGAACGGGGGAGCATTCACAGCTCGGGACCACAGAGTTGTAACATGCAGATAACGCACCTGAGGGTCTGTGACCTCAACATTTACAAAAGCTGCTCACCCCAAAGCAGCAGCTGTCAGCAGTGTTCCGCCTGCTTGTGAATGCACTGCGTCTCCAAAAAGAAGCTTTAGAGGCAGCAGAAAAAACTGGTGCTTCCTAAGCCCACCAGAGTAGGCTGTGTGTTTTTTGTAAATGCTGAATTAAAATAAACAGTTCTGCCCTCAACAATCTGCCTGGCTGTGGTGTGGGGACAGTTCTGTAACTCTATGTGGGTTATCTGTAATGATACCTTAGAGATCTTACATGCGGTAGTTAAGGCCTTGAGAGGAAAAAATTTTTGAGAAGAGGAATGGCCAAAGTGTGGATTGCCAAGAGCTGCCTCGATCAGACCCTCTGCCCTGGCTGGGCTGGCTGACACTCAGCATCCTTCCCCTGGAAGAAATAGGGGTCCCTTCATGAATAACCTCATGCTGGCAGTGAGATGCAGGGCAAATGGCCTTATTTTACAACAATAAACACAAAGTTGTTGGAGGAGAGATGTTTGGGAGGAAGCTGTGGCATCCTGCTCAGCTTGTGTCAGTGTCACTGGCTGCAGGGCAGCTGGGGATAATTCTGGGCTTCTCCTTGCTCTCCTGGCTGCAGGGAGGTGCAGAAAGCTGTTGAACACTGCCCAGGGGCTTCCAGAGGTGGACAGAAGCTCTGCAAGGATCCCTCCAGTGCACAAGAGAAGAAATCGACTGGACGCACTAATCGAGCTCAGGAACAAACCTGCGGAGCATCGAGTTGGGACCTGGCAAGACCTGGATGAAAACATTAATATCGCTTTTGTTGCCGTTCTCAGGTTGTACGTAAATGCCAAAGGTCCCAGTTTTTTGCTTGTACTCTTTGCAAAAACCAGGCCTGCTTGGGATTGGAATTTTGCATTCTCAAATTGCAAATGAGGAAATTAAGTCAAGGATTTCCTTTTGCCTTTTTGCAAAGTAATATCTAAGGGGCTTTGTTGAGAAGCATTGTGTTGGTTGTGAATCGGCATTTCTGCGGGGTCAGTTCATTCTCTCGGCTGCCTTCCAGAAATACTCCCTTTTCCCTTGTGTTCCCTGAGTGCTCCTGAAACTGGCACAGCCCCAGAACCAAACAACCATGGAAAGAGAAACCTGGTGTTGTGTGCTTGAGCTAGCAGGCGCATCCTGCCGTGTCTCCTGTTCCCTCCGCCTGCTGGCTCTTTGCTACTCACATTTGGGAGCAGCACAGCACATGGCCTTGGCAACCCTTTGTGTGTCCGTGTTTGTACCCAGCCCCCTCTCCTGGGGCTCCTTCGATCGCGTGCCCAGGCATAACGTGAGGCAAACCCACGGAAATTCAACCTCGATGCCACGGAGCTGGGCATCCGCAAAGCCTTCATCACCAGCAGCGCTCAGGTGGTCAGGGTAAGGAGCCTGCCTTGGGCAAGGGCCCTGGGGGGGAATTGAGGCTAAAAAAGGAAATCTGTGGTGGAATGGAGAGCAGAGAATAATAAGCTGCTACCTCCTGGTCTCAGGCTTCCTCCTCTTCCCGTGGCGTTCCTCTGGAGCTGCCCAGAGGGATTGGGGTGCAGGTGCCCATGGAATTCCGTCTCTTTTGTGCGCTGACCTTGAAGGCTTCACATGTCTGGGAAGCCTGTGGTAGCAGGAGGAAGAGTGAAGACCAGCTGCAAGTGCAAACTCTGCAACTTCAGAGTTGAGGGAAATCTCGACAGTCTGACCATTTGTATCCCCCCGGCACTGGTTTTCAGCAACAGGGAGACCCACTTTGAACACTGAAGGTGTTAAAGGCTGCTGTTACTCGACATGGTGACTTCAAAACTTCCTACCCTGCAAAATAGTCCACACACCACTGGAATTTATTTTTTAAACTTGAGGAAATTTTTTTTTTTAGTTTAGGGGCTTAAACTTTGAGAAAGCAAAAAACGGGGATTTTTAACACACTTGGTGGTAAACAAATAGAGAAGAAACATCTTTCCAAAGCCTGGTAACAGCTGCTAGTTAGAAGTTTTCTGTCTATTAATAGCATACACGAGTTTCTGCTGTCCCTCATGTGTGATGTTCCTGCTCCAGCAGATGCACTGGTGTGGCTGGCAGCAAGCCTGTTAACCCTAAGCCTGACAGTCCTGTGGTCTCGGATGCGTCTAGGCTTGCTGCCTGGGAACTCACCAACCACACTGGCCCCAGGTAGCAAGCATACGTTTACTGCTTGCCCTCGTGTAGTCGCACTCCTAATGGGCAGGATTCAGGCAAGCCTGCTCTCTGGTCCTTCTCCTGGCTGAAAAATGCTGGGCTAATGGCTTTTTGGAGCAGTGATCTCCCACTGCGGAAATGAAATTTATGAGTGGGCTCTGTGCAGCGGCTTCCAGTTTCCATGGGGAAATTTTGTGATGTGCTACAGCCAGTGAGAATTAACCAGTGGGATGTGGTGGTGCTCTTTTGGTCGATGTGTTGCACATTTCTGAACAGTAAAACACCACCTGAACTCTGGCGGTGGATCAGCCCTGCACATGCACATTGGCTACTTGCTAATTATGCAAAGCGCTAGGTTATGTTACATTGTGCTCGGGGAGCTTCTA
>NDFG01000154.1:148980-188588 GCA_002167245.1 Sporophila hypoxantha
TAGAAGCTCCCCGAGCACAATGTAACATAACCTAGCGCTTTGCATAATTAGCAAGTAGCCAATGTGCATGTGCAGGGCTGATCCACCGCCAGAGTTCAGGTGGTGTTTTACTGTTCAGAAATGTGCAACACATCGACCAAAAGAGCACCACCACATCCCACTGGTTAATTCTCACTGGCTGTAGCACATCACAAAATTTCCCCATGGAAACTGGAAGCCGCTGCACAGAGCCCACTCATAAATTTCATTTCCGCAGTGGGAGATCACTGCTCCAAAAAGCCATTAGCCCAGCATTTTTCAGCCAGGAGAAGGACCAGAGAGCAGGCTTGCCTGAATCCTGCCCATTAGGAGTGCGACTACACGAGGGCAAGCAGTAAACGTATGCTTGCTACCTGGGGCCAGTGTGGTTGGTGAGTTCCCAGGCAGCAAGCCTAGACGCATCCGAGACCACAGGACTGTCAGGCTTAGGGTTAACAGGCTTGCTGCCAGCCACACCAGTGCATCTGCTGGAGCAGGAACATCACACATGAGGGACAGCAGAAACTCGTGTATGCTATTAATAGACAGAAAACTTCTAACTAGCAGCTGTTACCAGGCTTTGGAAAGATGTTTCTTCTCTATTTGTTTACCACCAAGTGTGTTAAAAATCCCCGTTTTTTGCTTTCTCAAAGTTTAAGCCCCTAAACTAAAAAAAAAAATTTCCTCAAGTTTAAAAAATAAATTCCAGTGGTGTGTGGACTATTTTGCAGGGTAGGAAGTTTTGAAGTCACCATGTCGAGTAACAGCAGCCTTTAACACCTTCAGTGTTCAAAGTGGGTCTCCCTGTTGCTGAAAACCAGTGCCGGGGGGATACAAATGGTCAGACTGTCGAGATTTCCCTCAACTCTGAAGTTGCAGAGTTTGCACTTGCAGCTGGTCTTCACTCTTCCTCCTGCTACCACAGGCTTCCCAGACATGTGAAGCCTTCAAGGTCAGCGCACAAAAGAGACGGAATTCCATGGGCACCTGCACCCCAATCCCTCTGGGCAGCTCCAGAGGAACGCCACGGGAAGAGGAGGAAGCCTGAGACCAGGAGGTAGCAGCTTATTATTCTCTGCTCTCCATTCCACCACAGATTTCCTTTTTTAGCCTCAATTCCCCCCCAGGGCCCTTGCCCAAGGCAGGCTCCTTACCCTGACCACCTGAGCGCTGCTGGTGATGAAGGCTTTGCGGATGCCCAGCTCCGTGGCATCGAGGTTGAATTTCCGTGGGTTTGCCTCACGTTATGCCTGGGCACGCGATCGAAGGAGCCCCAGGAGAGGGGGCTGGGTACAAACACGGACACACAAAGGGTTGCCAAGGCCATGTGCTGTGCTGCTCCCAAATGTGAGTAGCAAAGAGCCAGCAGGCGGAGGGAACAGGAGACACGGCAGGATGCGCCTGCTAGCTCAAGCACACAACACCAGGTTTCTCTTTCCATGGTTGTTTGGTTCTGGGGCTGTGCCAGTTTCAGGAGCACTCAGGGAACACAAGGGAAAAGGGAGTATTTCTGGAAGGCAGCCGAGAGAATGAACTGACCCCGCAGAAATGCCGATTCACAACCAACACAATGCTTCTCAACAAAGCCCCTTAGATATTACTTTGCAAAAAGGCAAAAGGAAATCCTTGACTTAATTTCCTCATTTGCAATTTGAGAATGCAAAATTCCAATCCCAAGCAGGCCTGGTTTTTGCAAAGAGTACAAGCAAAAAACTGGGACCTTTGGCATTTACGTACAACCTGAGAACGGCAACAAAAGCGATATTAATGTTTTCATCCAGGTCTTGCCAGGTCCCAACTCGATGCTCCGCAGGTTTGTTCCTGAGCTCGATTAGTGCGTCCAGTCGATTTCTTCTCTTGTGCACTGGAGGGATCCTTGCAGAGCTTCTGTCCACCTCTGGAAGCCCCTGGGCAGTGTTCAACAGCTTTCTGCACCTCCCTGCAGCCAGGAGAGCAAGGAGAAGCCCAGAATTATCCCCAGCTGCCCTGCAGCCAGTGACACTGACACAAGCTGAGCAGGATGCCACAGCTTCCTCCCAAACATCTCTCCTCCAACAACTTTGTGTTTATTGTTGTAAAATAAGGCCATTTGCCCTGCATCTCACTGCCAGCATGAGGTTATTCATGAAGGGACCCCTATTTCTTCCAGGGGAAGGATGCTGAGTGTCAGCCAGCCCAGCCAGGGCAGAGGGTCTGATCGAGGCAGCTCTTGGCAATCCACACTTTGGCCATTCCTCTTCTCAAAAATTTTTTCCTCTCAAGGCCTTAACTACCGCATGTAAGATCTCTAAGGTATCATTACAGATAACCCACATAGAGTTACAGAACTGTCCCCACACCACAGCCAGGCAGATTGTTGAGGGCAGAACTGTTTATTTTAATTCAGCATTTACAAAAAACACACAGCCTACTCTGGTGGGCTTAGGAAGCACCAGTTTTTTCTGCTGCCTCTAAAGCTTCTTTTTGGAGACGCAGTGCATTCACAAGCAGGCGGAACACTGCTGACAGCTGCTGCTTTGGGGTGAGCAGCTTTTGTAAATGTTGAGGTCACAGACCCTCAGGTGCGTTATCTGCATGTTACAACTCTGTGGTCCCGAGCTGTGAATGCTCCCCCGTTCACAGAGGAATGGGAATGACATTTGAGACAGAACTGTGCGGTGCTCCACCATGAGCTTGCACACAGCAGTCAGATGTTTCACCCCAGGAAGGAAAAGCAGGGGCGGCCCAGGCAGATGAACTGTTCTGTCCGCCAGGACTGCCAGCTCTCTAAGTTTCCAGCAGCCACCTGAAGTTCTTCCAGTTGCTGTCTAAGCTGCCAGTTTCTCAGCACTCTGATGTGTGTCCTCCTACTTGCGCTGCCACCTGAGTGCGCCTAAGCCAGCAGCCTGCACTGGAGCATGCTGGGAACTTCACTCCCTTTCTCTACTTGCCAGCACAAGTTTTGGTTTTGTTTTGTTGTTGTTTTTTTTTTTTTTTTTTTTGTTTCCACACTTGTGGAAGTCCCCAGCAGCAAGAACGTAAAGCAGAGCTGCGGTGTCCTCTGAAATGGGAGGAGCTAACAGACACCAGAAAGCAAACCAGGAGCGTTCTGGTGCCTCCACCACCGCAGCCCTCCGACCTGCGCAGGTAATTAATTAACGGGGAGCGGCCCAGCACATCCCTTTCCCCTCCCTGCCTTCCCTACACGCTGCAGGAACATCTCCTGAAAGGTTTGGACAGACAGACTTGTGCTTCCCCAACCCATGGCAATCTCCTACACTTTCCTCCTTAGTTCAACCTGCTAAAGGGATTCACGTTCCCTGCTGCACAGTTTCCCTTTCCCAGACCAGAACTTTTGTTCTGCATGGCTCTCCAAACAGCCCACCAGGAGCCCCTGTGCTGCCCCTCAGGGCTGTTTTGCTGTGACAAGGGGCAGAAGACCAGCCCCCAGCAGAAGCTGAAGGTGGCCGAGGGCAGTGTTTAGTGATGGAGCTGCTTTCACAGAATCACAGAATTGCTGGGGTTGGAAGGGATCTCTGTGGATCAGCCAGGCCAAACCCCCTGTCAAGGCACTGTCACCTGGAGCAGGGGACACAGCGATACCTCCAGCCAGGTCTGGAGTGTCTCCAGCAAACTCACGACTCCCTGGGAAGCATTTTCCAGTGCTCTGCCACCCTCACTGTAAAGTTCTTCCTCACCTTGAGTGGAACTTTTTGTGTTTAATTGCTGCAAAGGGTCTGGCACTATCCTCCTAACACCCTTAGAGATATTTATATGATGATGACATCTCCTCTATCTTCTCTGTACAAAACAGGCTCAGCTCCTCCAGTCTCTCCCCATCAGAGAGTGCTCCAGACCCAAATCATCTTTGTGGCCTCCCACTGGACCCTCTCCAACAGAGCTCCTCTCACCCTATTAATGACAATTTTCCTTTGGCCACCTTTAGCTGGTATTTCCCTGCGTTCTCTGCAGGCTTCCTCTCAGGGCCATTGTTTGTCCACAGCTGCTCCCTGCTCTCTCCACCTTTCCCCATTGTCCCCCCGCGAGTCCCAGCCCCGCTTTGCCCGCTGTCCCCAAGGCCTGGGGACCCTCACCGAAGCCCGGGGAGGCCCGGCCGCGGCCCCGCTCCCCGCATTGCCTGGCTGGCCGGGCCCACAGCCCGCACGGCCCGCGCTCACCCCTCAGCAGCACTGGGGACCCGGCCGCATTTTCCCCCCTACCACACAGACCCCCGCCCGCTGCTCGCCCCCCGCTCCGCGGGCCTCCCGAGCTGCGCGGCGGCCTGCCCGCCCCCTCCGCGCCCGGATGAGTCTCCGGCCCGTTTGGCGTCGCTCTCCCCGCGGCCCGGAGCGCTCGGAGCGCGGCGCTCACCCCTTCACCACGAAGAGAGGGTCCTCCATCGACATGGCGCTGCCCCGCCGCACGCCACGGCCGCCGCCAGGCCACGCCCCTCCACCGGGACACGCCCCCCACCGCCCTCTGCGGGCCACGCCCCGCCGCCGCGCGGAGGGCGGGCTGGTGACGTCACCCCATCATGGCGGCGGCGGGCTCTGTGGGCTGAGGGGCGCGGCCTTGTCCTGGCTCGGCCCGAAAGCTCCCGCCGAGCCCCGGTGTCGCTCTTGTGAAAATGCGTGTTTTATTGATTGGGTTTTCGCAAATATTCAATGAATATTATATGGGTTGTGTTAGAAAGTATGCTGTATTCATTTCTTAAGTAGTGTGTTAAATGTAGTTTTAGGTTGTAACATAAGGTTAAAATAGAAACTATGCTGTGTAAGATACTTTTTTTCTAAAGAAAGGACTCACAGCGAGATAGCAGCCACAGGACACCTGAATCTTTCAGAGAAAGAGAATTTATTGCTCCATTATCAGAAGAAACAAACTTTTTTCTGCCTTAGTCCTGGAGACGCTGTCAGGATTCAGAGGAAGAAGCTGACACTGCCCAGGAAATCCTGTGTTTGAATGGAATTTATGCATCATGGATGAGTGTATGAATATGCAACAGGCTGTTGCTTTTAAGGTTTAATCCTCTGTAATGTGGTCCTTTTTCGGGCTTATTTTGCCCAGAAAGATGTCCTGGACTGTCCAGTAACTCTTTGTTTTTATTGTCTCATATTGTCCTAATCCAAATTGTTCAAATTATTATTACTCTAATTATATTACTATTTTCATAACCATTTTATTACTATGAAACTTTTAAAATTAAAAACAAGTGATTGGCATTTTTCACACTCAGGTCAGCAGGGAGCACAGCGGTGCCACCTCCCCTCTGACCCCAGAGCATGTGGCACGGGGCTGTGCCCACACGGGGCTGGCACATCTCCGGTGGGGGACACTCTGCAACCTCTCTTGGCACTCTGTTCCATCCTACAGAGAAAAACTTCTTCCTTCTATTCAGCTGGAACTTGCTGTACATTTCCCATCCTTTCCCTCCCATGTCCTGGTGGTTGTACCCCCGAGCAGAGTCTGGCTCCATCTCCTTGGCACCCTTCCTCAGAGCCCAGAGCTGCCCACAACACTCCAGCTGTGCTCTCCTCAGGGAGATAAGGCATGCAGGATCCCTGACCCAACACTCTGCTCTCAGCAGCCCTGTAAGGACAGAGGTGGTGACATCTTCCCAGGTAGTGCCTTCCCACCATGGTCCTTAGCACCACTGTGCCACCATGACACTGTGCAGAAAAGTGGTGTGTGTCCCATTCCTTGGGTTTTGTGGATTAAAGACAATAATTTTTTATTTTAGAGAGCTAAAAGCAGCCTCCTCAGTGCAGAGGGAAGGTGTTCAAGCAGCATCTCACACACCTGCAGTTAGCAGCGGTGTTGTTCATGTCAATGACCTCCTGTTGGAAGAAATTTTGTGCTTTTTGCCTTCCCACAGTCCTTAGCACCACTGTGCACCAGTGACACTGTGCAGAAGGTGGTGTGTGTCCCATTCCTTCGGTTTGTAGATCAAAGATAATAATTTTTTTATTTTAGAGAGCTAAAAGCAGCCTGCTCAATGCAGAGAAAGGTGTTCAAGCACCATCTCCTCACTCACCTGCACTTAGCAGCAGTGTTGTTCATTTTGGGAAGAAATTTTGTGCTTTTTGCCTTCCCACAATGGTCCCCAGTCCTTAGCACCACTGTACCACCAGTGAGACCATGCAGAAAGTGGTGTGTGTTCCCATTCCTTGGGTTTTTGTGTGAATAATTTTTTATTTTTGACAACTAAAAGCAGCCTGCTCAACACAGAGGAAGTGTGTTCAAGCACCATCTCCTCACACACCTGCACTTAGCAGCAGTGTTGTTCATGTCAGACTCCATTGGGAAGAAATGTTGTCCTTTCTTCCAAAGACCTCTGTCCTTACAGGGCTGCTGAGAGCAGAGTGTTGGGGTCAGGGATCCTGCATGCCTATTCTCCCTGAGGAGAGCACAGCTGGAGTGTTGTGGGCAGCTCTGGGCTCTGAGGAAGGGGTGCCAAGGAGATGGAGCCAGACTCTGCTCGGGGGTACAACCACCAGGACATGGGAGGGAAAGGATGGGGAATGTACAGCAAGTTCCAGCTGAAMAGAAGGAAGAAGTTTTTCTCTGTAGGATGGAACAGAGTGCCAAGAGAGGTTGCAGAGTGTCCCCCACCGGAGATGTGCCAGCCCCGTGTGGGCACAGCCCCGTGCCACATGCTCTGGGGTCAGAGGGGAGGTGGCACCGCTGTGCTCCCTGCTGACCTGAGTGTGAAAAATGCCAATCACTTGTTTTTAAATTTTTAAAAGTTTCATAGTAATAAAATGGTTATGAAAATAGTAATATAATTAGAGTAATAATAATTTGAACAATTTGGATTAGGACAATATGAGACAATAAAAACAAAGAGTTACCTGGACAGTCCAGGTACATCTTTCTGGGCAAAATAAGCCCGAAAAAGGACCCACATTAACAGAGGATTAAACCTTAAAAGCAACAGCCTGTTGCATATTCATACACCTCATCCATGATGCATAAATTCCATTCAAACACAGGATTCTGTCTGGGCAGTGTCAGCTTCTTCCTCTGAATCCTGACAGCGTCTCCAGGACTAAGGCAGAAYAAGTTTGTTTCTTCTGATAATGGAGCAATAAATTCTCTTTCTCTGAAAGATTCAGGTGTCCTGTGGCTGCTATCTCGCTGTGAGTCCTTTCTTTAGAAAAAAAAGTATCTTACACAGCATAGTTTCTATTTTAACCTTATGTTACAACCTAAAACTARATTT
This sequence comes from Sporophila hypoxantha, assembly GCA_002167245.1. NCBI lineage: Eukaryota > Metazoa > Chordata > Aves > Passeriformes > Thraupidae > Sporophila > Sporophila hypoxantha. The sequence continues at coordinate 156,200 of NDFG01000154.1, forward strand.
AACACACTACTTAAGAAAATGAATACAGCATCACTTTCTAACACAACCCATATAATATTCATTTGAATATTTGCGAAAAGCCAATCATAAAACACGCATTTTTCACAAGAGCGACACCGGGGCTCGGCGGGAGCTTTTCGGGCCGAGCCAGGACAAGGCCGCGCCCCCTCAGCCCACAGAGCCCCGCCGCCGCCATGATGGGGTGACGTCACCAGCCACGCCCCTCCGCGCGCGGCGGGGGCGTGGCCCGCAGAGGGCGGTGTGGGGGCGTGTCCCGGTGGAGGGGGCGTGGCCTGGCGGCGGCCGTGGCGTGCGGCGGCGGCAGCGCCATGTCGATGGAGGACCCCTTCTTCGTGGTGAAGGGGTGAGCGCCGCGCTCCGAGCGCTCCGGGCCGCGGGGAGAGCGACGCCAAACGGGCCGGAGACTCATCCGGGCGCGGAGGGGGCGGGCAGGGCCGCCGCGCAGCTCGGGAGGCCCGCGGAGCGGGGGGCGAGCAGCGGGCGGGGGTCTGTGTGTGAGGGGGGGAAAATGGCGGCCGGGTCCCCCAGTGCTGCTGAGGGGCTGAGCGCGGGCCGTGCGGGCTGTGCGGCCCGGCCAGCCAGGCAATGCGGGGAGCGGGGCKGCGGCCGGGCCTCCCCGGGCTCTGTGAGGGTCCCCAGGCCTTGGGGACAGCGGGCAAAGCGGGGCTGGGACTCGCGGGGGGACAATGGGGAAAGGTGGAGAGGAGCAGGGAGCAGCTGTGGGACAAACAATGGCCCTGAGAGGAAGCCTGCAGAGAACGCAGGGAAATACCAGCTAAAGGTGGCCAAAGGAAAATTGTCATTAATAGGGTGGAAGGAGCTCTGTTGGAGAGGGTCCAGTGGAGGCCACAYAGATGATTTGGGGTCTGGAGCATCTCTGATGGGGAGAGACTGGAGGAGCTGAGCCTGTTTWGTKCAGAGAAGARASAGGAGATGTCATCAGTCCATATAAATATCTCTAAGGGTGTTAGGAGGATAGTGCCAGACCCTTTGCAGCAARTAAACACAAAAAGTTCCACRTCAAGGTGAGGAAGAACTTTACAGTGAGGGTGGCWGAGCACTGGAAAATGCTTCCCAGGGAGGTCYTGGAGTTTGCTGGAGACACTCCAGACCTGGCTGGAGGTATCACTGTGTCCCCTGCTCCAGGTGACAGTGCCTTGACAGGGGGTTTGGCCTGGCTGATCCACAGYGYTCCCTTCCAACCCCAGCAATTCTGTGATTCTGTGAAAGCAGCTCCATCACTAAACACTGCCCTCGGGCCACCTTCAGCTTCTGCTGGGGGCTGGTCTTCTGCCCCTTGTCACAGCAAAACAGCCCTGAGGGGCAGCACAGGGGCTCCTGGTGGGCTGTTTGGGAGAGCCATGCGAGAACAAAAGTCTGGGAAGGGAAACTGATGCAGCCAGGGAACGTGAYTCCCTTTACCAGGTTGAACTAAGAGGAAAGTGTAGGAGTTGCCATGGGTGGGGAGCAAAAGTCTGTCCTGTCAAACTTTCCAGAGATGTTCCTGCAGCGTGRAGGGAAGGGCAGGGAGGGGAAAGGGGATGTGCTGCCGCTCCCACAGTTAATTATTACCTGGCAGGTCGGAGGGGCTGCTGGTGGTGGAGGCACCAGAACTGCTCCTGGTTTGCTTTCCTGGTGTCTGTAGCTCCTCCCATCAGAGGACACCCAGCTCTGCTTTACGTTCTTGCTGCTGGGGACTTCCACAAGTGTGGAAAAACAAAAAAAAAAAAAAAAAAAACAACAACCAAACAAAACCAAAACTTGTGCTGGCAAGTAGAGGAGGGAATGGAGTTTCCCAGATGCTCAGTGCAGGCTGCTGGCTTTAGGGCACTCAGAGTGGCAGAGCAGTAGGAGGGACACACATCAGAGTGCTGAGAAACTGCAGCTTAGACAGCAACTGGAGAACTTCAGGTGCTGCTGGAACTTAGAGAGCTGCAGTCCTGGCAGGACAGAACAGTTCATCTGCCCTGGGCCTGCCCTGCTTTCCTTCCCTGGGGTGAAACATCTSACTGCTGTGTGCAAGCTCATGGTGGACACCAGCACAGTCTGATCTCATGTCCATTCCCATTCCCTGTGAACCTGGGGGAGCATTCACAGCTCGGGACCACAGAGTTTGTAAATGCAGATAACCACACTGAGGGTCTGTGACCCAAATTTACAAAGCTGCTCACCCCAAAGCAGAGCTGTCAGCAGTGCCTTCCCCTGCTGTGAATGCACTCGTCTCCAAAAGAGCTTAGAGCAGCAGAAAAAACTMGMGCTTCCTAAGCCACCAGAGTAGGCCTGTGTGTTTTTGTAAATGRTGAATTAAAATAAACAGTTCTGCCCTCAACAATCTGCCTGGCTGTGGTGTGGGGACAGTTCCTGTAACTCTGTGTGTATCTGTAAGATACCTTAGGGTATCTTACATGGGTAGTTAAGGGCCTTGAGAGGAAAATTTTTGAGAGAGGAATGCAAAGRGTGGATTGCCAAAGAGCTGCCTCGATCAGACCCTCTGCCCTGGCCTGCCTGGCTGACACTCAGCATCTTCCCCTGGAGAAATAGGRCCCTTCATGAATAACCTCATGCTGCAGTGAGATGCAGGGCAGATCCTTATTTTACAAAATAAACACAAAGTTGTTGGGAGGAGAGATGTTTGGGAGGAAGCTGTGGCATCCCTGCTCAGCTGGACACGGGGCTGTCGCAGTGTCACTGCTGCAGGGCAGCTGGGGATAATTCTGGGCTTCTCTTGGCTCTCCTGCTGCAGGGAGGTGCAGAAAGCTGTGAACACTGCCCAGGGGCTCTTCCAGAGGTGGACAGAGCTCTTGCAGGATCCCTCCATTGCCACAAGAGAAGAAATCGACTGGACCACTAATGAGCTCAGGAACAACCTGCGGAGCATCGAGTGGGACCTGGAAGACCTGGATGAAACCATTAATATCCTTTTTGTTGCAGTTCTCAGGTTGTACTAAATGCCAAGTCCCAGTGCTTGTCACTCTTTGCAAAAACCAGGACTGCTTGGCATTGAGTTTTGCGTTCACATTGGCTTTTCTCAAATTGCAAATGAGAAATTAAGTCAAGGATTTTCCTTTTGCCTTTTTGCAAAGTATATTCTAAGGGGCTTTGTTGTAGAAAGCCTATTGTGTTGTGTGAATCTGCATTTCTGCGGGGTCAGTTCATTCTCTAGGCTGCCTTCCAGAAATACTCCTTTTCCCTTGTGTTCCTCTGAGTGCTCCTGAAAACTCTGCACAGCCCCCCAGGACCAAAAAAAACACATGGAAAAGAGAAACCTTGTGCGTGTGCTTGAGCTGCAGGGCGCATTCCTGCCGTGTCTCCTGTTCCCTCCAGCCTGCTGCTCTTTGCTACTCACATTTTGGGAGCAGGCACAGCACAGTGGCCCCTTGGCACCCTTTGTGTGTCCCTGTTTGTACTCAGCCCTGCTTCAGGGGGCTCCTTGACTCGGTGCCCAGGCATCGTGGAGGCAAACCCACGGAAATTCAACCTCGATGCCACGGAGCTGGGCATCCGCAAAGCCTTCATCACCAGCACGCGCCAGGTGGTCAGGGTAAGGAGCCTGCCCTTGGGCTCAGGGCCTGGGGGGGAATTGGGGCTAAAAAAGGAAATCTGTGGTGGAATGGAGAGCAGAGAATAAAGCTGCTACCTCCTGAGTCTCAGGCTTCCTCCTCTTCCCCGTGCGTTCCCTCCTGGAGCTGCCCAGAAGGGWTTGGGGGTGCAGGTGCCCCATGGAATTCCCTCCTTTTGTGCTGCTGACCCTTGAAGGCTTCACAGTGCTCTGGGAGCCTGTGGTAGCAGGAGGAAGAGTGAAGACCCAGCTGCAATGTGCAAACTCTGCAACTTCAGAGTTGAGGGAAATCTCGACAGTCCTGACCATTTGTAGCACTGGTTTTCAGCAACAGGGAGACCACTTTGAACACTGACAGGTGTTTAAAGCCTGCTGTTACTGACATGGTGACTTCAACTTCCTACCCCTGCAAAATAGTCCAAACAACCACTGGATTTATTTTTAACTTGAGGAAGATTTTTTTTTTTAGTTTAGGCTTACACTTGAGAAGCAAAAAGGGGATTTTAACAACTTGGTGGTAACAAATAGAGAAGAAACATCTTTCCAAAGCCTGGTAACAAGCTGCTAGTTAGGAAGTTTTCTGTCTATTAATAGCTACACTGAGTTTCTGCTGRCCCTCATGACTGTGATGTTCCTGCTCCACAGAATGCACTGGTGTGGCTGGCAGCAAGCCTGTTACCCTACCTGCAGTCCTGTGGTCTGGATGCAGCTCCTAAGGCTTGCTGCCTGGGAACTGATCCCAAAACCACACTGGCCCCAGGTAGCAAGCATARGTTTTACTGCCTTGCCCTCGGTGTAGTCCACTCCCTAATGGGCAGGATCAGGCAAGCCTGCTCTCTGGTCCTCTTCTCCTGGCTGAAAAATGCTGGCTAATGGCTTTTGGAGCAGTGTCTCCCACTGGGAAATGAAATTTATYAGTGGCTCTGTGCAGCTGGCTTCCAGTTTCCATGGGGGAAATCTGTGATGTGCTACAGGCAGTGAGAATTAACCCAGTGGGATGTGGTGGTGCTCTTTGGTGATGTGTTGCACATCTCTGAACAGTAAAACACACCTGAACCCTCTGCTGGTGGATCAGCCTCTGCCACYTGACATTGGCTACTTGCTAATTTATGCAAACCAGGTTATGTTACATTGTGCTGGGGAGCCTTCTGTGGTTAGTGACCTTCTGCAGGAACTCCAGCAAATATTAATTGGTAGGAGAGAACACTGACCCAGACAGAGAGGATGGCCACAGGACAGCAAATGTACCTTCTACTATGGAGTATAAAACCAGGTGCAGTTGGGAATAAAGCACAGGAGGTTACAGGCTTCAAGGCCTTGACAAACACTTCCTTGCATTCTGTCAACAGGAACATTCATTTATTATACAAATCAACGTGGTTCTGGTTGTAGTGGAGAAAAATTAGTAGTAAATGAGGAATATTTTCAAAATATCCCAATGCTGTTGATTCCAGTATTAGTATTCATTAGTGTTCATTAGTGTTCATTAGTATAATAATGAAACTTTCTACACTCTGTTTCCAGACTCTTCAAAAGTGTGGGTTTTCAAAGAAAATCTCCCTTCCCTCTTTCCCCCATGTAGAAGCCTTGCCTGGGTATAAACAGCCCTGTAGCACCCTGAATTTGCCTGTCACCTCAAATCCAGTGCTCATATGCTCCTTTTTTTGTTGAATGAACAGGACATGAAGGATCAGATGTCAAACTCTTCCATGCAAGCACTGGCTGAAAGGAAAAACAGGCAGGTGAGAATGAGAAGCGGGCAATTTATTTCTGCTCCAATGTCTGTCCTGGCTGGAGTCCCCCCCCTTACAAGCCCAGGGTGTGGGCAGGGGCTCCCAGGCTGCAGCCAGGCTGGGTTTGAGCTGTGTCCATTTGGCTGCCCTGGCAGAGCTGGTTCTCACAGGCTGCCAGCCTCTCCCAAGCCTCTCTCAGAGCTGGAAGTCAGCACTCACCATCTGGCTCTGTCTTCAGAGCTGCTTGTTTACAACTGTCAGCATTGCACCATCCCATGGAAAGGGAAATCTCCCTCCTCCTGCTCCTCCCCGGGGGGAAGCAGCTCAGAATCCATGTCAATGAATGTAATCCTGCACTCTGCTGGATTTAGGAGCCAAGATGGTGCAATATCCTTTCAGGCAGCTGCTTCTGGTAATAGCCCTGTAAGAAGATGGAAGGAGCTCCAGGAGTCTGGTGTTGTCTGCACTTGTAATCTAAGGAATAGAAATAGATGCAGCTTGTGCTGCTTCCTGGCTGATGGAGAGGCTGTAAGGAGATACTGGAGCTGACTTCCAAACCCACTCCAGTAAAAGCTGATGTGTGCTTCCTACAGTTAATTGTCTGTACTGCATCAGCCTTACCACACGTGGCAAAAACAACAAACTGAGAAGCACAGAACTCATTCCTGAGCTTGTCACTGGGTTAATTAATGTGCTTGGCAAACACTCCCAGCAACAGAGTCCCTGACACCCTTACTTAAACAAGTCTCTAGCTTTCRCTGTGATTTGCTGCTTTCCTTTGCTGAGGTTCCTGATAGCTGCAGGAGACCATATGGCCCAGCTCATGCAGTGACATCTGGTCAGGAAGGCTGACTTCCRCTTGCTGCCTTCCTCTCCCTTCCCAGCCCCTCACCTTCACTCCAGACTGCAAGGGCTTTGTGTCTGAGGGGCTGGCTAGCAGTGACCTGACCCTCACAGCCCAGGCTGGCCAAACAGGCCCTTTCTATTGAAGCTGCAGGCAAAGCTAGTGCACTAAATAAAATATTAAATAAAAAGGAGCTGCCCTTGCCACAGACTGGAGGGACCAGGAGCTTGCTCAGTGTCTGGGGGGCAGAAAAAGCCAGATGTCCTGCTGGCTTCCAGCATGGTCAGTCTGTCAGCTTTCCTCACCCCTCCTTGAACCTTGTCAGTCAGATGAACCATAGACACTGTCTGGTTTTCAGCCTGACAGAGCAGCCTGGTCATTGTCTTGCTGTTCTTCACAAATACTCAGTCATTCCATCCTGCTCACAACCAGGAGCTGCAGGATGGTTTCATTACAAGTCAGCCTGGAGGGCAGAGTCCCTCACCCTTCCCTAGTGCTGCAGTTCCTCACATACAGCTCATGTTCATTCTCCAGCATCTGTAGCTTGGSTTATTCCCCTTTCAGGGACCAGACATATTTCCCTGAACCCTTTTCAGGCACCAGACATATTTGGTTGGAAAGCCACATCTCTGCAGGCTTTGCAGAGCTTATCTCTTGCAGGTAGCAAGAGTAACTTTGTATGCTGGCAGCCCCAGAGCCTGCTGGAGAGATAGGCAGCCTGGATAGTAGAACATAAGCATACAGCACTGCTCTGGTTATAGATTGCATTATTTTACTGTCAGCTCAACTGGTTAAGTACTTTATCCAGACCCTCTTAAGCCCCTGTCATTAGCAGCAGAGTGCTCAGATGGAACTGCACATGTGTTAACACAATATACCCAGACACTTCCCAGCTCCCATGTCCTAGCACACAGTGCTGCCTCCTGAGCAGGCCTCTGCCAGRCCTTTGTGCTGTGCAGGCCTCTTGCACACACTGTCAGTCAGCCACACTCCAGCTCTCCTGCTGCTGGAGAGGCATCTCTGCAATCCCAGGCTGCAGAGGCTTCCCAGGCTGGCATTTTGGCTCTGTGTTGGTTTAGTTCCTGACAGCACTTTGGCTGAGTAGCAGTGGAGCAGGAGGAAGGGGATGCTGTGTGCCTGTGTACACGAGTGCTGCTTTGTCTGCCTTCCCAGCTCACCCTGTAGACGGGCTGTGAGCAGACACAAGGGTGTTGCTAAGAGCTCTCTGCATCTGTTCAGGCACTCCTGGGAGATAGTGGGAGTCAGAGTTGGAGRTCTGGACCTGACAAATACAGCCGTGTGGACCGGGAGCTGCAATTAGCCAATTCACATTTCATCGAGGAGCAGCAAGCTCAACAACAGGTAAGGCAGCTGGCATCACACACTAAATAGCTTTGCTTGCCAAATGGGTGCCAGGGGGGCTGGTCTGGCTCCAGCAGCCTGACAGTTCTCCTCTTTGCTTGTGGCATGTGTCTGTGCCTGCATTTCCTGTGCAGCACTGCTCTGGGTGATSTGGGCACAAGGTTTTTAACCCTGGAGGCGTGGGGCTTCTGCTGGGTTTAGGAGAGAGTTGGCACAGTCTGGAAGATGTAGCACACTAGGATTAAATAGTGCAAGGATTGCTGAAATCCTTGGAAGAGTAAAAACACTGCAAAAAGAAAAGGGCRCGTTTGTCTTATGCAACTTCCCCTGGATAAAAAATGTTTGGTGGTGTTTGTGTGCATCCCCCATCAGAACAGGCTGGGAGCAGGAGCACGTGCTGCTTCCTTTTCCTGCCTTTGTCACCGTGAGATTAGTGAGAAAGGCTGTGTGAGGCCTTGGGAGAACCCCTGGGGAGGCACTTCCCAGCTGCACTTCCCACCTGACAGGGGAGTTTGCCTGGASAACTGCAGGGCCTTGACACAGGCAGTGACTTGGAGGTGGCAAACTCTGCTAAAGCTCCTGAGCCCTGCTGCCACCTCGGCTTCCAGACACATTTTACCTACTGACTGCAGGGGGATAAACAGCTTCAGAAATAGGTAACTAGGGTAAGGCTAATCCTTAGCGTGACTGTGCCCTGAAAATGACTTAAAACAGCAGCAGACTTATTCCTTTGGCACATTCAGAGCCAGGCTGGCTATTTTTAGCTGTAGTAGCTGCAACAGCTTCTGCTTGCATTAACCCTGTGTTAACTGTGGCACATTCCAGGTGGTGTTTCCCAGGCACAGCATCAGTGTGCCTCCCTGGCCTGCTCACCTTGCCAAGGTTTTGATGACCAGCCCTTGGAGCTTTCCAAAGTCACTTTAGCTGTGCATACAGCATGGATGAGCTGAGGCTGGATTTGCAGGCATGTCTGGAGGCTGCTGTGCCATGGGGATGCCATGCCATGGAGACTTTCCCCCTGGTTGTCTCCTCTCCAGCATTTCTTAGGAATGCAGTCCTCATTCCTGGTGGCTTGGGTGTGAGCCCAGGCCTCACAGCTGATGTTGGCCGAGCAGAAGTGCCTGTCCACTGGATGGGCTGGCTCCAAGGCAGCTGCAGGCAGCAGAACTGTAATTGCCCATTTCTCTTCTCTCTGGCCCCAGCTGATTGTGGAGCAGCAGGARGAGCAGTTGGAGCTGGTCTCTGGCAGCATCGGCGTGCTGAAGAACATGTCCCAGCGCATTGGCGGGGAGCTGGAAGAGCAGGCAGTGTAAGTGTGAGACATGGTGGCAAAAACRTGGCACAGGGCTGGCTGCAACATGGCTGGATGTCCTCACACACCTCTCTCTGCCTCTGCTAGAGCCTGGAATTCACTGGTCCCTCAGGCAGCCTGTGGAAGGCATTTTGTYCTGCAATCCCCAAGGATCCAACTGCAACCTCTCTCCTTTAGAAGGCTGCATCTTACCTTTCCTCCTTACCTTTCCTCCTCTCCTTTTCACATGCTCCCCCTCAGGCAGCCAGCAGATAAGGGAGGGAGGTGCTGTGCAATGCAGATGCTGCCCACTTTTCCACTCTGCAGGGTTTTGTGCTGCCCCTGGACAGCTGCTGGGGCCAGGAGCTCTCAGCTGTGCCCTGAAACACACAGCACAGAGCTGCTCTTCATCACTGAAGTTAAAAATAACCCTCACCCACGCAAAGGGTTAAAGGGCAGCTCACCAAGTCWTTTTGCATCCATCCATTTACATATAAATTAGATTTCTTTCCCAGTTCTTGTCCTTTGCAAACAAGTTCCCAGTTGTGCAGGCTAACAGCTATGCTTCCAGAAAAGCTTGAAGGCTTCATGCCTAAAACCCCTCCTTGTTTGGCTGGTAGGAGTCTGGAGGGCCATGTCCCTTGTGAAGTGATTTCATCTTGGATGGAGAGGAGGAACTTCCAACCTCCCTCCTGTGTGAAGTTGTGCAGCATGAGAATCCTCTGCTCTCACAGAGGAGATTGGTGTGGTGTGTCTCTTTCTAGATCATCATACAAGCCATCAGTGCTTGCAAGGTTAGCTCATAACTACCACAGTGAGGTTTTCCCCACTGAATGAAGGTTTAACAAGTGCCCTGGCACTCCAAATGAAGGAGTCTGTCCTTTTAAATGCATMAAGCTTTAAAGTCCCACTGGCTGGAGACAATTGGATTAGTACCTTGACTCTGGATGTGCACTGGCATTGACAAAGCACYGATTCAGGAAGGCTTTCAGATTCATTACAGTCACTGTGTGGAGGAAGTAAAAGGGTAACTTCCATGCAGAGCTTGAAAAGCACCTTAAAAGTAACTGCAGGTCTCATTCCCACTTGATACATGACTGAAACAAGATTTTAGTTTAAACTGCAAGCCCTGAACAAGAAAAGGGATTTAAAGTCCAAGCTAAGACGTAGATGCTAATCACAGATTATAAACGAGACTTTCCTTTTGTAAGGAGGAAGCCCCTCCCATAGTCCTCACCTTGCAGATGTGTGTAGAGCTCAGCCACAAACACCCAGGGGAGGCTCAGTCTGGCAGGAATCCCGAGTTACCTCCCACCAAAGCAGAGCTGCAGCTTTTTCCCCCTCCCTCGGGTGCTTCCAGGAGAGGAAGCCYCATTCATTTTGTCTGCCAAGGTGTGATACTCTGCTCYCATCAGTGTTTGGATCCATGTGTGTGAGCGTGGTGCAGAATGCCCAGGGGATGTGCCACGTGCTGAGCAGTGCCCTGTTTCTGTGTCCCCAGGATGCTGGATGACTTCTCCCACGAGCTGGACAGCACTCAGTCGCGCCTCGATAACGTCATGAAGAAGCTGGCCAAAGTGTCTCACATGACGAGTGGTAGGTCCTGGGAAGTGGGATCCAGTCCTGGAAAGGGACAGACAAACCCTTGGATCTTCAGGCTGGGACACTGTGCTCCCACCCAGCCAGCCAGCCAAGGGGAGGGAGCAGCTCTCAGTTCTGGAAAGAAGGGGAAGGTTTCCAAGCCCGGCAGCTGCTCCTGCCCAGACACTGCTCTGCTGCCTGTCCCCTCCCTTTGTTTTATTTACAGATGCCTTTCTATTTATGCTGCTACTGCTGGGAAAATCCCCCTCTAGCTGCTGGGAGGGGAAGCTCTGCAGCCTCCTGCTCTCCTGCACTTTCCCGGGCTGCCCGTGGAACAAAAGATTTCAAGGTGCCATTAAACACCGGCTGCCAGCACCAGAATGCCTGCAGCAATCCCCTTRCCAAATCCCACCTGCCCTGGGGCTGCTGGTGCCTGCAGGCTGCTGTGGGTCACATCTCTCTCAGCTGGTAGAGGAAAGAGCTGAATTCTGTGCAGAACCCACAGAAAAGTCCTTATAAGGCTGTGCCTGAAGCCAGAGCAAACAGGAAGCCCGGCCTGGCTGCCGGGAAGTCCCGGCTGTGGCTGCCTCTGAGCCTGGCCCCGTGCCCAGCCAGCACCTCCTCCAGCACCCCTSTCCCCTGGCTGCTCAGGACCTTGGGAAAGCAGCAGCCTGTCAGGAGGAAAAGCATTCCTGCTCTGCAGGATTAGGCTGTCCAAGGGATTTATGAGGTGGTGGGAATACAGCCCCAGAGAGACCACTTGGAGTGCTGACGGTGCACTTTGGGTCAGCAGCAGCTCAGCAGCAGCACAAACACGGGTGACCCCTGTGTCTCTGCCCTTTCCTCTGGGAAAACCCATGGATCTCTGCAGAGTGTTTCTGAGTGTTGTGAAAGAGCTGGAACTTCTGCTGGAATCACCTATTCCAGGGCAAGCAGGAGGGCTCTTTCTGGGGTAGCTGCTGTGCCTCGGAGTTGAGGGGGTGCCAGCCCTGTCCCCACTGCTGCACCATCATCTCACGGGGCAGACAGCAGCTCTCAGAGGTGATGAGCCAGTGAGGTGTAAAGATGTCCAGGGAAACCTGATTCCTGGCCCTGTCCTAAGGGAAGCCACCACAATCTCTTCCTGGCAGCGCTCCTCAGGGCAGCTTTCACCGGATCCCTTCTTGTRCCTCTGGCAAACAGATTGCTCCATGAATGAACAGCAAACACAGCAGCTCTCTGCTTGTTCCTCCCAATTGCTTTTGAGCCAGCTTTTCAAAGCTGTTTGAACTTGGTTGGGAAGAAGCCTCAGAATTCCCACAGCTGTTCCTAAACCCCAGTGTATCCTGGAGGAGAAAGGCTATGGTGCTGTATACTGCAGTGAGGCATTCTCCCACAGGAACTCTTGTTTTGGCTTTTTGTAGCTTAAGCTTGAATTTGGTTCCTAGCAGAACCAAATTTTCCTTCTCCACTAAAGCAGGAAGACTGATTCTTCCTTTTCTTTCCAGATCGACGGCAGTGGTGTGCAATTGTTGTCCTCTTCGTCATCTTGCTAGTGGTGCTCATCCTGTTTTTTGTCCTGTGATGACAAAAACTGAACTTCCTGGGACGCCCCCTGCCCGCCCCCTCGCCCCGGCAGCGCGGGGAAATGAAACTCTGCCCATTTCCGTCCGCCCACAGAGATCCCCGGCAGGAACACCCGCAGCCAGCTCTCAGCATCCTCCTCCAAGGACTGCGGCATCTCCCCTGGCCCCGGGGAGAGGGGGTGGAGCGCTGGGGCTGCCTCCGCCCCTGCTGCGGGTGCCCGCTGGGCCTGGGCTCCGGCTCTGCGTCCCTGGAGCTGCAGGGGGACCTGATCCACCCACTGCAGGTAGGAGCCGGTGGACACAGAGCAGCGAGCCCTGGGAGGATGGGACGGGGGAGGAGTGACTGAATTCACTGAGCATTACAAACTGCGCTGCCAGTGCCAGCCTCAGGCGTTACTGGGAAGGGTGAAACCCCCCAAGCCACAGCAAGGGAGGGGAGCCCTGGCCCTGCTCCCTGAGCCCATCCCTGCCTTCTGTGGGCGGGCTCTGTAGCACCAATTCACTGCCGAGAGAGCTCGGGGAGTCCTAGCAGGGCTTTCCTGCCCCCTCCCTGGGCAGAGGGCAGAGCTGCAGGGTCTCATGTCCTGCCATTGGCCACCCAGGCCCTGTCAGACACCCCAGAGCCTCAGACCTGGGGTGCTGCACACCAAGCACTGGCAATCAGCTGTGAGCCACACAGGGAGAGTCTTGAAGCTTTTAAACTWGCCTCCCTCATTATACAYGCCTCTAAAGCTCATTGACTGATGCTTTCTTTGCCCTTGTATAACTGAGTCACTGCTTCTGTTTAACAGCTGCTTCCCTTTGGCAAGTGATTTGCCAAGTCTAAAATAACTTATTTTTTTTAAGAAAAAAAAAAAACTTTAAAGATTTTTTTGATGACCATTAGAGCCACGTTCTCTCTGCGGGTGCACGACACACATGATCAGAGGAACAGTGCTCAGTGATGTATTTTAAGTGTACATGAACTTGTAAATAGGATGTCTTAATTTTTCCCAACTGCTATTTTTTGGACACCTCCGTTGTAAGCAACCAAAAGGCAGGAGATTCAAAGCTAGATCATGTTTCCATATTCCTCCCCAGTCCTTTTGTTACCTCCCAGTTGTTTGTCACTCCAGTTGTCTCAGCAGGGTCGGATTCCCTACAGGGAATGTGGAGTAGCCAGGTGGGCAGTACCAAAAATGTGAAGAAAGCTCACCTGGGCAGTACCAGTGCAGAGGAACAGGCAGAGGGACCGTGCTGCAYGCACCAATGGTGGGATGGGGGAAAGCAAAAACGGTTTCTGACTCCAGTCTGCTCCCATATTTTAAGTTGCAAACATGAAAAGACTCAGCACAGCCTGGCTTATGGCTCCCAGATGGGGCTGGGGGAGGAAGMTAATTGGCACTGACGCAAAGACTTCTGCTGAAATTGCAAATCACCCCCAAAATCATCCACCCCCCGCCTTAGAATCTTGCCACCGGASGGCTTTACCTCCGGAACTGAACACTCCTCCCCCTCCCGGCTTGGCGGCTCCCTCCGAGGTCTGCGGGCCCCCCTGTCCCTCCCGCAGGCGCTGGATGCACAGCCGGCGGCTCGGTGCCTTCCGCGGCCGGGCGGGGCCGCACGGAGCCTCCCGCCCGCCCTGCCYGCTGCTCCTCAGTAACGCACACGTGGTGCCTCGGCGCCCACCCGCACTCACGAGTCGAGTGGCTCCTTATCCCTGCAGAGCATCCCTGCCGGGCATAGGTGCTGTCTGCTTTCCCGGGCTGGCTGTAGCAGTGTCTGTGCCACTCACTCGGTGGGGCTGTAGCTCTCCAGGAGCACGGGTCTGGGCAGGGAGCAGGGCTCGCTGCTGGCTGCTGTTTGCACACCTCTGATCCCCGTGTTCCTCCCAGCGTGTTTGTGCATCCTTCGGGAATGACTSCCATGTAGGAGCGCTCCTTTGGTAGTCCCGGGGGTGGCCCCGCTGCTGGCATCACCACAAGCCACCCGAGTGTCTCTGGTCCCTTTCCCTGGGTACATTTGCTTTTCTGTCGCTGGTGATGCCCTTCCCTTGAACACTAAATAAAGGTGCAGCAGCGTCCATCTCCACTCCTCCTTACCTGACTCTTGCTCCCAGGACAAACTCGGGGTTTCTGGCACCAGGGAGTGGGAAAAGCTCTCCCCCCAGCATTTGCCAGCCATCACCATCCTGGGTTTTGAGGCATAAGCAGCATCTGCAGTTTCTGGGGTCACCTCAGCATTGTGGGCAGCTGTGCCCAGATGTGGGGTTGCTGCAGACAGCTGTGCCCAGATGTGGGGCGCCACGTGCAGAGGGCAGCCATTGCTGCTGGAGACACTCCAGGATGTGTTTTCCTTCCAGGGCTGGAAAAAAGAACCCCTCAAAATCCCCAAGGAGCCCTGCAGGTGYCTGAGCCCCCTCGCCTGCCTGCCCAGGGCCCCCCAGCACCACAGCATGGTCAGGAGGTGGCTGGTGGAGCAGCAGAGCCATGGGAAAACAAGTAGCAAAGGCCACAAGCACCACTCCAGCTTCTCTATGCCACCAGCCAAGGGCACTGTTTTGTTATTGCAGAGATGTATTTTTGAGTTTCAGTTTGCAATAATTTAAAAGAACCTCACCAGCCCTCCAGCACAAGGTGGCAGTGCTGGCAGGAAGCCCTCTGTCTCCTGGGGTCACAGAGATMGGGTGTCCCCATGCTGGTCACCCCAGTGCCCACAGGACAGACCCACCCAGCTCTGCTGGGGCCAGGCTGTTCCCTGTCCCCCACACCTGGGCAGCTCCTGGAGACTCTGYGATGTCCTTGCTCCCACACTCTCTCCCAGGGGGACTGCAGTGGAGCCGGGCAMGTCCTGGCACTGCGAGGCAGCTTGGTCCATGCCATTCTGCAGCATCCTGGGACATCAGTGGGACATCATCCTTCTCCCATCAGCGGGACATCGTCCTCCTCCCATCACTGGGACATGCTCCTCCTGTGGCCGGGCTCGGCAGGAGCGGRGGCGGGGCTAGCGCGGCGCGGGGCGGTGCCGCAGCACTCGCAGGGACAGGCTGTCAGCGCTCAGCAGCAGCTGCTGGAGCTGGGCCAGCCCCAGCCCCGAGACGGCCGTGCCGTTCACCTGCAGGATCTCGTCCCCCACGGCCAGGAGCCCCGCGTAGAGCTTGGCCGTGCCAGCATCCGCCATCTCCTGCACGTAGACACCTGCAGAGGGAACAYGGATGGGTGAGAGCCCAGGGGCTGCACAGAAACAAACCTGCGATAAACAGCCTTTGGTGAGGGCTGTGTGTCCCAAGCCAAGTGCTGATGGACACATGGGTTGAATTGTGATGGCAGTGTCCCCCTTCCTGCATCAAACTCTGAAGAGAGGAAAAACCCCTGACCCGTGCCCGAGCTCACCCCTGGGGTGGGACGAGAGCCACCATGGAGGGATCAGAGTGTCCCAAAGCTTTGGGACATCCCACAGTACCTGTGTCGGGCCGGCCGTGCCCGGAGGTGACGGAGAAGCCGAAGGCGCCGTGGGGCGGTCGCTGCAGCTCCAGCTGGCTGGTGCCATCGGGGAACACCTGCACCACGCGCCCCACCGCGCGCAGCTGCCCGGGCGCCCCGATGTCCTCCACGCTCAGCGAGCGCTGCGGCCCCGAGCCCCCCTTCCTGTGGGGAGAGGGGACAAGGGAAGCTGCTGCAGCCCCTGGTGGCACTGAGCCACCACAGCATCCCAGAACAGCGTCCTGGGCACTGCAGGGATGTGCCAGGCCCCGTCCTACCTGTCAGCCGTGGTCTGGGGCAGGAGGTAGGCACTGGCACGAGGTGTRTTCCCCAGTTGGGGATGCAGGCTCTGGATAGAGGCAGCTTTTTGGGGCTGGCAGAAGGGTGACACCTGGGGAGAAACACCTGGCTGAGATGGGGACAAACATTGTTCAGCACCGCAGTGCTTCATCCACTGTGAAGGGACAGACATCATGTGCCGAGAGAGTGGAGGAGGAGGAGTGSAGGAACTGGGACATCCCACCCCCCTGGAGCACTCCCCAGCTCACTGCTGAGGAGGGACAAGCATATCTGCTCTTCCACCCCTCTCTCCCTCCTTCCCCCTTCCACTTCTCACTTGGCTCTGGGCTTTTCAAACACAGCAGATTTGGGGTGGCACATCCCCCTGTGCCCCCTCCAGGACCACCTGAGCCACAAATCGACACTCGGCAACACTTCATCCCAGCCCAGCATCCTTTCCTTTGTGCCACACCAGTCTCCCCACGGCACCCCCGCACATCCATGCTCACCAGCTGCAGGGACTGCAGGGACGGTGACTTCTTGACGCCYGGGCTGCCCTGCGGGGAGCCGCCGGGGGCCGGCAGCTGCTCCATGCTGTAGCAGCGGAAGCGGCCCAGGCGCTGCTTGGTGCTCTGGCTCAGGCTGCACAGGAGCTTCTTCAGCCCCGAGGCCGAGGCGCTGCTGCCCTTGCGGSTCACCGGCCGGCCCGGCTCCCTGCGGGCAGGAGGAGGCGCCGGGCGGTCACACACCGAGTGTCTGCAGGACCTGCAGCTGCCTCCGGGCTGGGGCTGCATCCTGCACCCGCCCTGGCAGCCCCGAGAGCTGCAGCACGGTGAGATCGGGGTGTACAGTAAGATTTGGGGTGCACAGTGAGATCGGGGACAGCCTCCGCCCCGCAGCAGTGACCCAGCACACAAGTTTGTCACTACCCAAAGTGACCCGAAGGGCTCCCTCCCTGTTTTCTCCATTATTTCAGGGGTTTAACACATCTCAGAAGTTCCCTGCTCTGCCCCAAGGGATTCCATCCTGCCAACGGGCTCAGAGGACCCAGCACCACCTTAGAACTCTCCTGCCAGGCTGAGACACGCAGTGCCAGGCACAGGGCTGGCAGGACCACACTTGGAAAGCCCCAAAGCAGCTGATTTTCCTCAGGGAAGAACCCAACACCAGTGAAACACCTCTGTCCCATCTGCTCTAACATCCCTGGCAGAACCAGATGTGGGGAAACGCAGCTCCCCCAAACGCACAGCAACACACGGCCACATTGTAACCCCCACACTGTGGTTTCTGGGAGGTTTTTGGAGCCAGGGAGCTCAACCCAGCAGTGCCCAGGAGGGATGCCAGGGCTGCCCGGTTTGGATGCCATGGCTGCCTGGTGTGGGATGCTCAGGGCTGCCCMGTTTGGYWGCCATGGCTGCCTGGTTTGGGATGCTCAGGGCTGCCCAGTGTGGGATGCCATGGCTGCCCGGTTGGGATGACATGGCTGCCCGGTTTGGATGCCATGGCTGCCCAGTTTGCAATGCTCAGGGCTGCCTGGTTTGGATGCCAGGGCTGCCTGGTTTGGATGCCAGGGCTGCCCGGTTGGGATGCTCAGGGCTGCCTGGTTTGCGATGCTCAGGGCTGCCCGGTTTGGATGACAGAGCTGCCCGGTGTGGGATGCCAGGGCTGCCCAATTTGGGATGCAATGACTGCCTGGCTTGGGATGCCAGGGCTGCCCGGTTTGGATGCCAGGGCTGCCCGGTTTGCCATGCTCAGGGCTGCCCTGTTTGGGAGCAGGGCTGCCCATGCTCACTCACCCATGTGCCGCACTGCCGGCCGGGTGCTGCTGTGGCTGTGCTCCCAACATCCCGGCACCCTTCCCGGCAGGATCAGCAGCCTCGTGGGGCACGGCGGTGACAGGGCTGCCAGCGGGGTGTGACAGCGTCCCTGCAGCCACAGAGAGACAGTCACACGGCTGTTTCACTGGGGACACCCCCAGCACCCCATGCGTGCGTCTCTTACCTCTGCCCGCCCCCGGGGCGTCCTGCCCGTGGGTGTTGTTGCAGTTGTTGGTGGACAAGGCACGGAGGGGGCTCCCCGGGAGCCAGCGGGGGCTGCAGGGACCGCGCCGCTCGGCCGGCCCCGCCGTGCCCCCGGGCTGTGGCGGGGCTGCGCTGCCAGCATCGGGCTCCGGGCCCCGGGCTGCTTGGCTCGGCGCCTGGCGGCTGCTGCTGGAGAACAGCGCTTTCCTGCAAGGCACCTGGGCYCAGGCCTTCTTGGTGGGAGGGGGAGCGGGGACGTGGGTGCCTGGGATGGGGGTGCTGGTCCTCAGCTGCGAGGAAGGCTCCAGGGGCTCACTGGGCTGCTGCGGGGGGCGAGCTGTGTCCCCCACTCCCTTGCTGCTGCCCCCCAGATGTCGATGGGGTTCCCCATCTTCCCGGCTGCTGGTTCTTCCTAGTGGTGGGGGGCAAACAGTGCCCGGACCCGAGTCCCCGTCCTCGGGGCCGCCGCTGGCCACACACGTTCCCTTCCTGGCCCTGGGCTCGGGCTGCGGGGCAGCGCGGGGAGTTCTGTGCCCGCGAGTGCGGGGGTCCCGGTGCCCCCGCAGGTGGGGGCTGCGGGGTCCGGCCTCCTCGCTGTCCGTCCGGCAGCCGTCGGAGGTGTCGGTGCTCTCCAGGGCCGAGTCCACCTCGTCGATGTAGGTGACATCCCCGATGTAGGTCTCCTTGATCTTCTCGGTGTGGATGCGTTGCCGGGAGGGCAGGATCCACAGCGGGGACCCTCCTGGGCCCAGAGGCCGGATTTTCGGCTCTGTCTGGGCAGCGCCCGGCCCTCTGCCATCCCCTGGGACGCTTCTTTGTGCCGCAGGGCTGCTTTTGGCCAGGTCGGGGGCAGCTTGCGCGTCCGTGCCCCGGCCGGCGGCAGCACCAAGGAAGGAGCCGCAGGCGCTGCACTTGCCCCCGGCCACGAGGTCGCCCCCGCGGGCTTTGGGCTGGCCGGCGCCGTCCCCCGGCTGCCTGCTGCCGGCCGGCTCCGGCGAGGCGATGGCCGAGCCCAGCGCCCGCCGCTGCCGCAGCTGCAGCCGCTCCAGGTACCGCACCTCGGCGTCCCGCGCCGACTCGTCCTCGAAGCGGACGCGGGACGGGGACGGTCCCCGCGGCCGCCGCGGCCGCCCGCAGCTCGACTCCCCGCTGGATGAATCGCTCAGGCTCCCGCCGTCCCGCGGGGCSACGCTCGGCCGCCCGCCGGGCTCCCTGCCATGGGGACAGACAGACGGACGCCCTGCAGGCCAGCTGCTCGGCAACCCTGGGAAAGCAGGGCGGGAGGGGGAAAACCCCGTGCGAAAGGAGGAAAGTGCAAAACCCAGCGCAAGGAGGGAAGTCCGCCCGGTGCTCCCGGGCTGGGCACAGCCCTGCTTCCCTCCAGCCTGAAGCTGAAATCCGGAGGGGCTGCGGCACCTCCCRGCTGCCAGGGCTCGGCCTCCATCGGCCCTTCCCTGCCCGAGGTGTGTGGTTAATCATTCCGGGAACACCACATCGCACATGACCTGGCGAGACGCCGCTGTGGTCCAGCCTCCAGCAGCGAGGAGTTTTCCCTCCTACCAGTTTTCCCTCTCGCCCAGGAAAACATTCCCCATGAGGTGGGAAACGCCATCCTCCCACCATTGATACTTCCCACAAGTAACTCCCGAACACCGCGCTGTGAAGAGGTCGGGCACATCCCGGGTCAGACCCCGGCTCCACACGCGTGCCTGCACACATGTGCCGGCTCCAAACCCCGCGTGGATGTGCCCCAAACCCGGCTGCAGGGCTGGGAACACCGTGGGGCACTGACCTGGGCTGCGGGAGGGCGCTGGGCAGCAGGAGGATGTCGTGGCTGGCGCYCAGCGGGTTCGTGCGGGCCTTCATGCGGGCGCGCTGCAGCAGCTGCTTGGCCTGCTCGTGCCGCGGGCTCAGCTCCAGCTCCTGCCCGGCCACCGAGGCCCTGCGGCCCCGCAGCGGGATTAGGAAAAAATAACAGGGATTAGACGTGCTTTAACAGTGACGGCGAGGCTGCCCTGCCCGGGGAAAGCGGGGCTTGGCCGCCACTCAGGGCGGGCTGGCGGCCGCGCCGGGGATGGCTGGGCGGGCACCCCACACCCCCAGTGCCAGGTGAGACCTTGGGGCAGGCTCAGCGCCCACCCAGCTCGGGCACAGGCTCAGCACCCACCCAGCTTGGGCACGGGCTCAGCACCCACCCAGCTCGGGCACAGGCTTGGCCGAGGCAGTGCTTTGTGCCTCGGGCACCCCGGAAGGGGACAGGGAAATGGGGGCAGGCACCACTTCCCATCCCRGCCCGGAGGCAGGGAGGTTTGGGGCGGCCCCCGACCCGACTGTCTCACTGCCTTCCCTTCCCTTGCAGGGGGTCTTTCCCCGCACCCCCAGCCCCCTCTGAGTGCCGGGTGAGGGACCTGACAGCTCTCCCTGCTGCACCACTGCCTTCCTGGCTGGCCATGGCCCTAATCCTCCTGATTAAAATAATCAGCTCAGGCAGCCTCCCCGGGAAGCCCGGCCTTAACCTCTTCAGGGCAGCACGGTGGGCACACGCTGCCCCCCCAGCAGCACCACGGGAGGCCCAGGCCTCCCCCAGGCTTTGGCTGCCCTGCCCACAGGAGGTGCTGCATCCCTGGCTCTGCCTTGCACCCCCATCACTGATCCAGCTGCCAGAGCAGAGCAGAGGCAGTGACCACAACACTGGGGGGTCTTTCCCCACTCACTGTTCTGCCCTTTGCAGCCCCCAGCCTCTCACCTGCCTATGCCACCTCCTTATTTTTAGTCTGTACCTGTAAGGTTTTCCATTAGCCCAACAAGATTACACACTCCTGCTGCCTCGATCCTCTTAAGCACCTGGAGCAAATTTCTGTCCCGTCCTCTTCCCCASTTCCCTTCCTGCCCTGGCATCCTGGCAGGGATGTCCTGAGCTCAGACACCAGGGGACACCCAGCTCCTGTCCCCTGTCCCACCGAAGCATCGCTGGGACCCYGCCACACTCCCTCACCAGCTGCCCCACAGCCCTTGCCTGGAGCTGCTTCAAAAGGTGCATTTAAAATACAAGACTGGGGAGTGGGAAAGAGGGAAATGTCCARTTCTGCCAGGCTGGGAGTGACCTACCTGCAGCCCTCAGCATCCTGCAGTGAAACCCCCGAGTCCCAGTCCCCATCACTCGCTGGCATCTCTGAAATGCAGGAAGGACAAGGCGTCAGCCTGGTTGGATGGCAGCCCCCATTCTCTTGATAGCACCCCCCATATATCCCATCCCAACACCCTCCACAGGGCTCTCCCAGATATTTGCCTCTGGGAGATTCCAAAGGAGTGGAAGGTGGGGCAACAGCGCCTGGCTGTAGGTGTGGGACTGTGGGGATGGGGGCATGGGGTCATCGGGGCAGATGCTATCAAAGGAGAACTTTATTCTCTTTTCTGGTGGCAGCTTGCAAAGGGACAGTGATGCCCACAGACCCGGTGTGTCCCTGAAATTTTCTTGCTCCTGCTTTCAGCAGTGAAATTCCTCACCAGGACACCAGAGGGGACTGACAGGTATCACCCATGAGCACATCCTACAAGCCGGTGCAGGAGATGGGGCAGCCCTGGGGTGTGAGGCAGCAGGGAGCTGCACCTGCAGCGTGGGAGGCTGGCCCTGAGGCCTCCCGTCATCCCAAAGGTTTCCCCTCCCGTCATCCCAAAGGTTTCCCCTCCCGTCATCCCAAAGGTTTTCCCTCGAGTCATCCCAAAGGTTTCCCCTCCCGTCATCCCAAAGGTTTTCGCTCCCTCCCACCTTCCCAAAACACCCACCGGGAGGGGCGAGGCCCAGCACCTCGTGCAGCAGCCGCCGGTTCCTCTCCACGCGCTCAGCCAGCGAGAGCCTCTCCCAGCTCCGGGCCGCGGGCACGGAGGGACGCCCCCGCTCCCTCAGCGGGCTCCGCGCCGCTTCATCCAGGGCGGCTCTCTCATGGAGGGAGGCGCAGTGCCAGGACCTGCTGCCCTTGTCCGGGGGGAGCTCGGGGCCGCCGGGCACATCTCCCCCGGCTGCCGGCACCCTCCAGAGCCCCGGGGTGCCGCCGCGGGCTGCGGGGCCGCTGCCAGGCTCGGGTTCGGCCCCGTCCAGCAGCCCGTCCGTCAGGTACGTGCGGAGCTGAACCCGCGGCTCCGCCTCCGCCTTCCCCCGCCGCGGCCGCGGCTTCTTGGGCGAGGGGCGCTCGGGGGCAGCCGCGGGGGTCCCGGGCCGCCCGCCCCGCTTCTCCTTCAGCGCCTTCACCTTGCCCTCCAGCACGGCGTGCGGGCCGCGGGCCTCGGGGCGCTCCGGCGGGGCCGGGCTGCGGCCGCCCTGKGGGGGCTGCTTGGGGGGCCGCGGCAGGCGCCGCGCCTCAGCGGGAGGGCTCCCCTCCATGGTTCCTGCGGGGATGAAACCCGGGGAATGAGCCTGCCCTGCCCTCGCCACCCACAAAGGGCATCACCCCACCTGCCCTGCGGGGTAAATGCACGCAATGCCACCGGCGTGTGCCTGGAGGGGAAGGGGACAGCGAGGTGACACAGCACCAGGCCACCCATCCACACAAAGCACTGAGACCATGCCAGCATCARTGGGGAGCAGGAGGAATGGGGCAGCAATGAGGGATCGGTGGCTCCCCATAACGGGTGGCCAGGGGCTGGGCAGCAGCGCCAGTGCCCACCCACAGCGTTCCAGGTGCCCTGGGGCACCCGGCAACAAAGCCTGGAGGGAACTGACACTTCCCGAGCTAAACCAGGGCCCCAAACCCCGCGGAACACAAATCCCTGCCGGCGACAAGTCGCCGAAGATGCCAGCAGGCAGAGCCAGCCCCTGCTCCGGCCCGGCCCCCGGGGCCACACGTGGCACTCGTCCTGCGCCCGCCTCTCCGGCCCGGTGGCACCGAGCAGCCGCTGCCCTCCTGCACCCCGCCGGAGCATCCCGTCCCATCCCGTCCCCGTGGTGGCCCTGGAGGAGCCTCCCCCGTGGCCGCGGTGCAGGAGCATCCCCGTGGCACCCCCAGGCCCCACGGCCGCCCCGCAGCCCCTCACAGCCCCAGGCTGAGRGGGACGGGGCCACGGGCGGGATGCGAGGGCTGTCCTTACCCCCGGAGCACCATCGGGAGAGGGCTGGGAAAGAAGGAGAAAGAAAGCGGAAGAAGGGAAGGAAGCAGGGGAGGGGAAAAAAAAGAAATTAAGAAAAAAAACGGCCAAACCAGCAAATCCCAGCCCCTCCAGCCGAGCCCGAGCTCAGCCGCTTGGCTGGGCTGTGGGGCCGTGCTGGCCCTGCCTCCCGCCCCGGCCTCCTCCTCCTCCTCCTCCTCTCCGCGCACTCGGCCAAAGCCGGCCCGGGACCGCTCGGTCCCCGCAGGGCCACCGCGGCCACCGCCACGCTGGGGACAGGGGCTGACCCCCTCCGCCACCCAGGGAACGCCACAGGAGGGGAACCCAGCGGTCCGGGATGGAGGGATCCTGCCCCGGCCCTCCCTCAGGAATGTCCTTTGTCTGGGCTGCGGAGCGAAGCCGGGCCCTGCCCGAGGGGGCTGTCCCGCATTCCCCGCTGCTCCCGGCGGCAGGGCCCGCCGGCTCTCGGCACCTCCCTGCGAGCATCACACGTTTGCAGCTGTGCTAAAAATCCCCTGCTTCCCGGAGGCCAAATCCTGCTTGGGCCCACGGCGAGCCAGGGCCGTAGAGGAGAGCAGTGGGAGCTGAGCGGCGTGCATCCCTACACATCCCTACCCCCAAACCCGGCATGCCACAGGTGCCTGCTCACTGCACACTGACACCCCCATGCTGCCCTCCATCCCGAGGCCCTGCACACCAGCACCCCCATCCTGAGGCCCTGCACACCAACACCCCCATCCTGCCTCCATCCTGAGGCCCTACACACCAACACTCCCATCCTGAGGCCCTGCACACCAACACCCCCATCCTGCCCCCCATCCTGAGGCCCTGCACACCCACACCCCCATCCTGCCTCCATCCTGAGGCCCTACACACCAACACCCCCATCCTGAGGCCCTGCACACACCAACACTCCCATCCCGAGGCCCTGCACACACCAACACCCCCATCCTGCCCCTCCCGAACCCTGCACCACACCAACACCCCCATCCCAGCCCTGCACACACAACCACCCCCATCCTGCCTCCATCCTGAGGCCCTGCACACCAGCACTCCCATCCCGAGGCCCTGCACACCCATACCCCCATCCTGCCTCCATCCTGAGGCCCTGCACACCCACACCCCCATGCTGCCCCCTCCGCAGGTCCCCCCACGCAGGACGGGGGTCCCGGGTGGGCAGTGCTCACCTGGAGGTGCCAGGGCTGCCGTCCCTGGGGGCACCGGGGGCTCTGAGGGGGCCCAGGGCGTCCCGGCTCCGCTCCGGCTGCCGCTTTAAGCTGTGGCTTTTGATATTCGTGATTGGTTTCATAATCCCGATCAAAAGGAAATCACCAGGATTATGAAATTGTTTTAATCCTCCTGGCTCTGGCCACACAGGCCCCTGCCAGCACGAGCAGCAAGAAATCACTTTTATCTTCTTAAAATGTCCCCAGCCACCCCGGTGGCCATGGAGCCCTCATCACAGCCAAACCTGAGCCCAAGGGCTTCCTTCCTTCCTTCCCCATGAGGGCTGACACAGGGGTGACTCCATGGGGGACAGAACGAGCATCCTCACTTGGCTGCTGGCAGGCAGGAAGAGCCCAGGGCAGAGGAACCACCCTCACCCTGTCCTCAGCATTGTATTCAGCCTCCCCTGTGACACCAGGACCCATCCTTACCTGCAGGCCACTCCAGAAAGGGATCCTGGCTCCTTTGCCTGGGCTCTGGAGGTGACACACGCCTGGGAGATGTCCCCATGGAGCTGGGGTGAGGTGCCAAACGGCAGCAGGGGGGCTCCTGCCACCAGCCAGGCTCCTGCCACCAGCCAGGAATGCCAGCAGGGAGCTGTGGCTGGGATTAAACCTCCGGGAAGTGGCTGCTGTGAGCAGCAACAGGCTTAGAGTGATTTCAAGGCTCTGGGCTCTCTTCTGGAGGGAGATTGATTGCAAGAGGCAACGGAGAGATTTAAAGAGCAAAATAAAAGCACAGACCCCAAACAACCCAGGGCTGGGCTGCTCAGCACTGGCCACGCACTGTGCTGGCAGGACACCACCTTGCACTGGGGATCAGCTGGAGAGAGGCAAGCAAAGGCTCCCAAAAGGACCACGAGCCTTTGGCCAGCACAGCCCAGTCTGGGCAGGAGGTTTCCTCCAGCACCAGCCCCCGGCATGCTGGGTGTGAGCTGGGCTGGTGCTGGGGGAAAGCTGGGCTGCTCCCTGTGAGCCCCTGCAACCCCTCCTCAGACAGCTCCCTCCTCCAAGCACCTCCACCTCCTCCCAGCACATGGATGTCCTCCACCTGCAGCGARATCCCACAGCTCCCAAGGGAGCAGGAGCAGCAGGAGCCAATGCTCCGTGGGTGGATGCAGCACAGGGGTGGCACRTGGGAAGACACACACGCAGACCAGGGACAAAAGAGCCATCAGATCATTGGAAAACAAAGAGCTTGTAATAATGAAAAAAGGACAGATTTCGTAACCAATCACTTTTTCCTTTGAAAAAACACAATCACAGTAACTTTGCTGTATACAACCACCTAGAAACTATGAAACAGTATCACATTGTGCAGTATTTTTTTTTTAAACCTACTTATCAAGAAGGGAATTCCACACTTCAAAAATTATATCCATTTGGGGAGGAAGGAGGAGGAGACAGCTAATAGCGCAGTCACAGATACATCATGAGTCCAAGCAAGCGGCAATTCTTTGTCCTCACCTTTTCCACTGAGCCAAAACAGAAGAGTGGAGAAGGGGATAGCAAAAGAGAAAGGAGGGGGGAAGAAAGAAAGCACCCACAGAGGACTAATCACACTCCATAATTACTTTTGACATCTACAGGGCTTCATAGAAAGATCATTTAGACCAACACAGCGGGGAGGGGGAGAGGAAGGCGGCAGCGGGGCCCGGGGGGAACTTTGGCATTTCCACTCCGGGCCCCTCCCGAGCGCCCATCCTTGGCCACGAGGACCTACGGGATGGAGAGGTCACGGCAAGTTCTACCAGGATGCCCAATTCCTCCTCTGGAGTGAAGAGTTTGCAATTTGGTTTACAGAGTTTGAGGGACTGCCAGGCCGCAGGGCACCGTGCCAGGCAGGGGCGGTGCCCGGGCCAGGGCAGCCTCGGCTCCCACCGGGAGCAYGGCTGGGGTGTCAGCATCGGGGAGCTTCCCGTGCTGTGTCCCTTCCTCTCCTTCTCCAGGCTGTTGCAGCAGGGATCGGAGCCCCCAGGGATGGTGACACACCAGTTTAGCCCATGGTGGCAGCAGCTCGCCCCAAGGTGCAGAATTTGGGATGGGGGTCATGAAAAGGAGGCAAGGTCTGATGAGGTGACAGCCACTGAGCCCAGCCGTGACTGCTGCAGAGGTACCCTAGGGATTTCCCACTCTTCCCCAGGAGCCCCAGCCCCTCTTTTCCAAGGAGACAAAACAATCCGGTTGCCTTCTGGAATAAAAACGTAAATTAAAGAAAAATAATAATGTTTAAGGCAGAAGATCACKTTCCCCCTGCGAGTGCAAGGCAGAAGGGCGGAGGAGAGGACGGAGGACACGGAGCTGGGATGCAGCATGTGAGCAAAGTGGCTTTTGTGTCCCCAGCTTGCCAAGCCCTGTCCCAGCCCCAGGACACCTCCCAGCACGGGGCCTGACGCTGGGGACACAGCCCCTGAAGCCCAGTGAGCAGAGCAGGGCAGYGCAGCATCCCTGCAGGACAAGGCCAAACCCCCTGGGCCGTTCAAAACGCAGCAAAGGCTTCACGCTGTCCCCACTGCTCSTTGGAAGTGAAATCCCCAGGGATTGTTATCTCCTGCAGCAGGAARTGCCTTCCTCCCTGTCTGCCACACGGGCCTGGCAGCTGAGCACCACTACAGAGGCAGAACGAGCAGCACAAGGGTTTTTAGGGAAGTAGGAGCAGCAGGATCCAGCTCTGCTGAGATTTCCACCAGAGATCTCTCCKATTCCAAGATGTTCATGCTGAAGGCTGCTGCCAGACCCCTTTCATTTGAATCAAAGAGCAAAGACACTGAGAGAATGAGGAGAATGAGGAGGGCCAGGAGCAAGGTTGGGAAAGGTGTAGGATGAACACCAGCTGACTTTGGGAATGCACCTGGATGAGAGAGGTAGGAGCTTACTGGATACACAAAGGCTGCAGCCAGGWGTGCTGCAAATGCATTTCTTTTAAAATGTGGTGGGACAGCATCAGTTCTCATTGGAGAGCCCCCACTCCTGCTTGCTGAGTCCAAAGATCCCAATCCTGCCCTGCTATCCTGTCAGGAGCACACCCATGGCACATGGCATTGTCCTGCCCAAGCACAGGGACCTGGTGTTTCTGGTGACACCATCCCAAAGCCACACGGGGAACCCCAGCCAGCAAATAAACTCTGGATGCTGCAACACCTCACCCCCTGCAACCCCAAAATCCCCAGAGGAGCAGCAGGATGGAAAGCTGGAGGGAATCAGCATGGAGAAGCAAGRTCAAAGGGAATCTCCAAAAGTCACAAATGCCACAGGGTGGCATCTCCTCTCCTTAGACTGCACCATCCTGARGGGCTTCACCAGACCAAAGCAGCTCCACAGCATCCTCAGAGCTGTACAATCCAACCTCTACTGAATCACCAGGCACAGCCCAGCACCTGAAATCCACAAAGACCTTCCTCAGCTTCCAGCTCCCATCCAGCTGCATCCCAACAACTAAAGCAGTGGATAAACCCCTCACCCCCAGCTCTTTTTGATGCTGCTCTGTCCTTCTGGACTGCCACCCTGCTGCTCTCCCTACTGGAGTGTTCTCAAGCACCCCTGAGCAAAGCCCAGCTTAGGAAATGCAGCCACCCTGGGAATGTCCCCACTGCCCTGGCTCCTGCTGCTCCCAAGGAGGGACAGGGCTATTTTCTCTCACCATCTGTTCTGCTTCATTAGGTCTCCCTTTATTGGCCAGATGTTCCTGTAGACGTGGAGCCATCCCAGCTTTAGTGCTRGCTCTCAGGAGGAATCTGCACGCCTGATTTCTCAGAAATCTCTGGGAGGGAGGGAACAGGCAGATGCAGGGCTGGGAGCTAGGAGCCTTTAAAAGCCACACTTCTGGGAATTCAGGCTGCTTTCCCCCGAGACAGCATCTTCACTGCCAAAAGGGACCATGTTTTATTTTAGGAGATCATGTTTGCTCCTCATAGCATGCCACCTCCCCCCTTTTTTTTTTTTCTCCTTACTTCTCCTGCCAGCAAAGACAGAAAAAGAGATAAGAAAGAGCAGAGCAAGGAGCAGAGCAGATGGACACACTGAATTCTTGCTTCCCATAAGGATTTGGGTAAACTACAGAATAAGAATTTAATCACTTGCAACCCGAGTCACCCCATCACGTTGGGAAGCAGAGGGTGGGACGGTGCKCAGCAGGATGGACAGATGGACACAGGCCARCCAGCCTTGCCCTGCCCTCCCCAGCCCAGCTGAGCAAGGCAGGGTGCTCCCAGGGGACTGGCACCYCTTCCAAATCACAGAACCATGGAATGGTTTGGGTTGGAAGTGGCCTGAAGGYCCATAGAGTTCCAACSCCCTGCCAAGGGCAGGGACACCCTCCACTAGACCAAACTGCTCACAATGTCTCTCTGTATTTTTAATTTCCTTCTGAAAGGAAGATAATTACCAGTAAAGCTTAGATTCTTTGTATAAAAAAAACCCCAAAACTACACTTTGCTTAAGTAACACCCAGTGGTGTTACTTGATTTGAATGAATCCAAATAATTTTGGATTGCCTCCC
This sequence comes from Sporophila hypoxantha, assembly GCA_002167245.1. Classification (NCBI taxonomy): domain Eukaryota; kingdom Metazoa; phylum Chordata; class Aves; order Passeriformes; family Thraupidae; genus Sporophila; species Sporophila hypoxantha. Next base: position 184,744 of record NDFG01000154.1, read on the forward strand.
TCCCAGTGCAGCTGCCCTCCCCTCAGCTCCCCAGGCTGGAATGGCTCCATTCCCCACAGCTGCAAATACCCACACATGGTTTGGACATGGCACCAATGCTAATTAGGAACCTGAAATATTTTAAGGGGCTGAAATATTTTAAGGGGCTTTATATCCCAGGCTCCACTTCCATGGGAATGGGAATGCTCTGTTTAAAGTATGAGCTGACCTAAGGGAGGTAAAGCCAGGAATCCAGCACAGCCCCAGCTCATCCAGCTCTGCCCCCACCAGAGCAGCCCCACACGGAGGGAGATGAGAGGAGCAGCACCACAACAGGGTTTTAATCTATTTAAAYGGTTTTAATCTATTTCCAACTAAATGAAGAGAAGCAAGTTTCCTTCTTCAGTTCCTCTGGGCAAGAGGCACAGCAGGCAAACTGAGGAAATGCAACATTCTGGTGCTGATTAAGGGAAACAACCACCAAACAGCAACTGAAGAGAGATTCCTGCCATTCCATTGCCCAAACTGGCACCAGCCAGGTGAGGATCCCCTGCAGGAGTTTCACCCTTCCCTTGCACACCCAGGGAGAACAAGGGAAGGGAAGGACCACAGGACTCTGAGGCCTCCATGGCTCCCTCCCAGGAGGAGGGGAGACCAACGAGACCATCGAGTTCACATCTCTCTTCCAACATGATTTGCTCAGCTGTCCATTACCCATATCTGCTCAAGTATCCCACTTCCCAAACTGGGAGAATGAAATGAGCCAAGGGGCAGATGACCAGGACAGTGCCCAACAGYGGCTTTTTGCTAAACCAGAAGCCACAGAAGAGCTGTTTCCACCTCACCTTCCCCATCAGGTGGGCACACCACAGTTCTTTCCARGCTCCCTGAAACACACCACCACTCCTAAGCCCCAGCCTGATGAACCCCCTCTGTCCCATGAGAACTGTCACCTCATTGCCTTGTCCCACCTTGCTGGGCTGCTGGAGAACTCCTGAAAAGCTCCCTGCTCAGACTGAGATGCCCTCATGACACACCTAAGGCTTGGAAAGTACTTTTGGATCTGGAGAATGAAGTTCCAAAGCCTTTGCTCGCTCAGTGTTTTGTGCTGTTGGTGGGAACCAACTCTCCTTTCCTTAGGATCATCTGCACTACTTTCACARGTGGAGAGGTTGGCTTTGAACTGGCATGAGAGACATGCCCAGAAGCAGTAGCAGCAACTAAAAAAATATCAGAAAGAGAAACTTTGGTTTAAAATAAAATTGAAAAGAAAMAAAAGAGAGAGAAGGTACGCACAGGTGCAAGTTGTCTCACTGAAGGGGTATTTGCAAGGGGCAGCACCCCACAACCCTGGAGATGGAAATCTACATTCCCCACTTTGTTTTACCATTACAACCTTCATTGCACAGGACTCAAAATCACTCTCATATGGTTGTTAAGTTTCATAAATAATGTGAAAACTATATGCAACAGATACATCATATTTCCAAAAAATTATAAGAAAAGTTACATCAAATTAAAAAGTAGCTTCATGAATGAAGATACTGCTCTAAGTGCACTTTCCCTGCAAGTGCAGCCAGTGCCTCAGCGCTGGATATGAAGGAAAAAAACCAAACAACTGAAAAATAAAACCAACAACAAAAAAAATCAGATTTAAAAAGTCCGGTTTCAACCAGTCAAAACCGGGCCAAGCAGAAACTGAGTGTGCTCTTGGCACTGTCCCATGAGGGAGTCCCTATGATGCTTCGTTATCCAGATAAGGTTTGTATGTCCTTGTTGAGACTGTAAACAATCCTTCTTTCCTGAACTGTCCTCTTTATTGGCAAAACAAAGTAAAATATTTTATTTTTTGTTTGTTTGTTTGTTTAAAATAGAACATTAAAATTAACCCAGAAGAAAAGAAACGAAACACAGTGAGCTTGTTGGAGTCCATAGGATCTGGTCTGGAAGAGCTCAGAAAACGTGTTCAGTGTTTTCTCCTGTTTTCAGCTGGATCTGTACCAGAGCTCGGGTTACTTGGGGAAGAGGGGAACAGAACGAGAAAACAAAYGATGTGGAATAAGAGAACGTGGCCATCTCATGTGTTCACTTCGTTTGCTAGGTCCTCTATCAATACCTTTGTGTCAGAAGCCTTGGACCTGGAAAAGAACAAAACACAAAACACTCACTGGGGAGAAGGAATTCCTGGAATGACGTGCAGACAGCAAACCCACAGTGCACTTGGGGGAATAAAAAAAGGGAAAAAATGTCTTTCTTATGCAGAGGGGGAATAAACAATCTACTGTTTCACTGTTTCACAGCCTCCCACTCTCCCTGGGAATAGCAGAGCCTTGTAAAGACCTCCAGCTGTCCTTCAGCATCCTCCTCCTGTGGCACTGCCCACTCTGCCCATGGCCAGTGTCAGCTGCCAGGCTGTGACATGGCTGGGGACACTGCACTGCTGGATGTGGGCACCTGCCCAGCCCTCCCCACAGAACTCCACCAAACCCTAGCAGGATCCAGAGGAGTGTTCCTGCTCCATCTCCTGCTGGGCTGCAGGAAGGAGCAGGAAGTTCTTTAGGGATATGCCTGGCACATCTCCKCTCACTGCATGTCTGAGGGATAAATGGGCATGGCTGGAGGGAATTCCAGCAGCCTTTGGCTCACATTCCCTTTGCATAACATTTTTCAGTCTCTAGCAGCCATCCCAAGGCTGTTGGTATTGGTCCCATCCGTGCAGGGATAAGAGCCAAGCATAGCCCTGAAGCCAGAGCACACCCTCCTCCTCCTCCCACCCCTCCCAGGCAGCGCTGCAGGGATTGCACAACACTCCTGACCCGCTGTGCCTCAGCATCCCTGAGGAGCCTGGGCTTGCTCCCTGGCCAAAGGGCAGGAGGGACACAGGACACTGGAACAAKACTGCAGGGAAAGCACACAGTGGGCAGGTTCAGGGGCTGGGGTGCAGGGTGGGGAKACGTTTGGGGTGCAAGGATGATGGGTGGGAAGAAAAAAAATGTATGGGTTTGGATTTGAGAGAGGAAGGAGTCTGAGAACTTACATATGAACCTTAACCAAAGAATAACTGGAATCATACAGAGACATGGAATGGTTTGGGCTGGAAAGGACCTTWAAGATCATCTGGTTCCAACCCCCCTGCCAGAGGCAGGGATGTGAGTGACATCCATAGACCATATTGCTCAGGGCCAAATCCAGCCTGGCCTTGAACACTTCCAGGGATCCAGYGGCATCCACAGCTTCTCTGGGCAACCTGTGCCAGGTCCTCARCACCCTCCCAGAGAAAAAKTTCTTCTTAATATCTCATCTAACCCTGCRCTCTGTCAGTTTAAAACCATTGGCCCTTCTGTCACTATGAGGTATAAACAGCCCCTCTCCCTCTTTCTCATAAATGTCTGCTTGAGGAGAACATCTCCTCCAGTTTGCTTTTATAACCTCTGGTAGACTATTTCTGCAGGAGGGAAGCCTTGTAAAAAGGGTGAGTAAAAAGGGAACTCCCTTTCCTGATTTCAGGAAAGGAAATTTCCCTTTCCTTTCCATTTGGGGTTCTGGTAAACCCCAAATGCCTAAAGGATGGATTAATTCCCTGGCAGAGAGAGGAATGCTCATTTACTAATTGGACCTGCCCTCCCTTTGATGACTTTGAAAATCTTTGCGTGACTTTGAAAATCTTTGCGCGACTTTGAAAATCTTTGCGCGACTTTGAAAATCTTGGTGTGACTTTGAAAATCTTTGTGTGACTTTGAACCCTTTGTGCCATTCCCAGTGCAGGACTCCCAGCCCATAAACACCCAGCAGGCACCAGCAGCAGCTGCAGGGCAGGRTTCTGTGGCAGTTCTATTACTTTCTTTTAGGRTTTTTCTTTCCTTTTT
>NDFG01000154.1:188601-297070 GCA_002167245.1 Sporophila hypoxantha
AAWMGGYAWWWRCKWTTWAAAAAGCAGTGTASAATGTCCAGAATTATGATAAAAGATATAATTTTCRAGCAAGTAAAGGTCAATAAAGCTAAGTCATAAAGTTAGATGACTCAAGTAAGGTTGATTTAACTGGGTCTAGTAAATCTCTACTCAATAAAAGGTGTAGAAATCTAAGAGGAAAAGYAGAAATAATTGAATGAGAAATGTGTACTACAATATTATCATATCTTACATAAAAAAGTAGCAGTAGGAATAACATTAATTATGGGAAAAACTACCTAACTGGCATGGATAAAGTTGTCTCTAGATAATGATGAAGACTAGACAAAAACATGATTCTGACAGCTTCTGAGTGCTAAGGGAAGAGTTTGAGGCAATGGAAAAGGTTTTGTCTTTATCAGGACGGAAGCACAACTGAAATCTCCACTGAGTATTGTACACACTTAGAGTGCAGGGGGAAGGAACAGATCTGCAAACAGCACAGGTTATTATTTAGYGCACGGCTGGACGTACTGTGAGGCGAGGCGAGGCCGGCGCAGGGACACGCTCAGGCTGCGCTTCCACTGCTTGTTCTTGCGGCGGTTGCGGACGCCGTCCTCCTGGTCCATCATCTGGTCCAGGAGCGTCAGGTCGTCGGCGTTGAGCGGCGCCACCGAGATGTCCCTCACGGCACGGAACTCCCCGCAGTTGTTCAGGTGCTCGTTCTCCAGGCGGAAGAAGTTCCACACGAACCGCCTGCGTGGATGGATGGATGGATGGATGGATGGATGGATGGATGGATGGATGGATGGATGGATGGATGGATGGAGGATGGAGGATGGATGGATGGATGGATGGATGGATGGAGGGATGGATGGATGGATGGAGGATGGATGGATGGATGGAGAGGAAAAAATGGGAATTACCAACCGAGTTCCACTTTTGCAGGTGTTTCCTGCATTTGGCAAAGCACTGGAGAAAAATCCAGTGGCTAACAGCAACATTTTTCCTCTGGAGAACAACAGAACCTATCCTAATATGGACAGCATGGYGGTACATTGTTCAAGCATTACAAGCCAAAGGCTTTTAGAGGAGCTTCTTCGAGCCAGGTCTCATAGGCTTTTGGAGGTCTCTAACACACCCAAGATAGCTCAGCTACCCTTGGAGGCATAAAAATCAGCTGGATGGCTTTTGTGGCAGTGTTGGAAACAAAATGTTTAATAAAAGGCAAAATAACAAACAGAGAAAAACCAAGCCAGGTGCAAGAGGTTCTTGCTCCTGGTAAAACACCCCACAAAAGCCATTAGTTTCTTTGTTCACTTATTTTTCTAGTAAATTGSCRAGYCAGGACTRTTGGCTTCTGTCCAATTGGCTATGCTTAAGTTTGAGGTGAAGTCCCCTAAGCCTACGAGGTGGCTTTTTCCTCTAATCAAAGAGAGAAACTTCTGGGCTTCTTTCCTTTTTGAGGGGACAAAGGATAGTTCTGTCACTCTCTCAACAGAGGGCACATCCCTACAAAAGGCCACCTCCAGGACCTACATGAGAGAGGGTCAGCATCAAGTTCTTCCCAGAAAGCTGTGGGGGTGGGTTTCCAGCTACAGGAAAGGTGTTTAAAACTCCTGGAAGCTTGCAGGATCCAAATCAATGACACAGAATACAAAAAMGTTTGAAAACTGGAAACTTGAGAATCAAGTGAAGTTTCAACTGGAAATTTCAAGAAATTTGGTAAAAACTAACCCCTCAAGATMATGTCACAGTTCAGAAGGAACTGCAAACACAGTGTGAAGGATTCACACAGCTCCACACTGTGGCAGAGCCCCCTACCCCTTTTCCTCACTCAACACCCTGTTTGGATTAAATATTCCTGCTAATCCTGGTCTCCTTGAAACAAAAACCAGTATATTCCACATCCAAGGATCCAGGTGCTTCCCCCCCATTCCGATGTTGCAGAACAAAAAAGTGAAAATAAAACCAAGAGAAATGAGCTGCTCAGCCCAGCAGCCTTACCGGAACACCTCAAGTGGGGCAAACACAGTAGAAATGATGTCTGCAGCGTAGGGAAAGATTTGCATGGAAGTGAGGGAGATCTGGATGGTCCACGCAAAACGCAGGATGACATCTTCTACAATGGCACAATAGTAGTATGCCTGAGGYGCAACAAGAACAAAACAGCTCAGCAAACACCTTCTGCATCCAAAAGACCTCATCAGGTCTTCAGGAAGCTACAGAATCTGCTGCTCAAACTCAAACAAAATGAGGGCAATGATCTCTTGGAAATGAGAAATGATCTCTTGGAAACAAATTTCATTTGTTGATCATTTCAACGAGAAATGATCTCTTGGAAACAAATCGGCTCTACTGCTGGAAAATCCCAGCCTGTAGCATTGAAATGCTCCAGTGGGAAGCTGCAAACATGCTCTAAACTCAGCAAGTTTGGTTAAAGTGTTACAATCCTGTCCTAAGGTAAGAGCAGGCTGCATACGCACTTTCTGTGGGTAGACAATTCCTTCTCGGAGAAAGGTATTTTCACCAGCATTTTTGTCAAAGAGACCCCAGTCCATCTTCAGGTCCCAAATGAGGGTATAGCAAGAGCTGATGAAACAGAAGATAATCCACAGGTAGAAGAACACTTGGGTGTCACTGTGGTTTTTAGCTGGAAAAGAGAAGAACAACACACTTCTGTAGAACTGAGAGCACATTCCTTCTTAAAACAGCTACAATCTGCCTCATTTGAACAGTGGAAATCACCTCTTCTAGCCAACTTCTGGGAAAATACATCAAATACTAATCTGAGCCAAACCAACACCCTTAGCAGGACCRGCTTTATGTTGTTATTTGAATTCCACTTTCATCTCGTTCACCTTTCAGCACTTGGGTTTGAAATGTACATTAATATTTGGAACAGGCTCCCAYGGAAGTGGTCACTGTCCCAACCCTGCCTGAGTTCAGGAAATGTTTGGGGAACACCCCGAGGTACATGATGGGATTCTTGGGGATGGTCCTATGCAGGGCCAGGAGCTGGACTCGAGGATCCTTGTGGGTTCCAACTCAAGATATTCCATGGTTTTTATTTTCCTGGATTCATGGCAGAGCTGCCGTTCTGGCTCTGAACAGCAGGTGGAAGCTGAGGGCCACGTTTCACAAAGGACACCGGCTCGTATAAAGGATACAGCACTGACGCAGAGCTCAGTGAGGAGGGTTTGGTAAGAAAATATTTGAGTTTGTATTAARATCAACAACTGTGAATCAGTTGGTAATTCCCCCATTTTCTCTCCACGAAAAGCCTGTAGAGCATGAGCAGTACAGGAATTACCCCCAGCCATTTCAGAGCTTGTGGTGGCAAGGGAAAAGGCAGCAGTACATTAAAATGTACAAATCCTAAAGTAGGCTCTGTATGGAGTTTTAAATACCCATACAGAGCTCCTCTTTGGAAACAGGAGACTGTGGGCCCACCATCTGCTCAGCTGGGGATAGTTTCTCCAACGTTGTTTCCCACTCCCCCCTGGAAAGGTTACGTTGCTCTCAATTTGGCTACAATTCCCTACATCAGCTGCCTGGGGAAAACCAAACAGAGCTGGTATTTCTGTTTGCTTTTGGAAAGCTGGCTCCAAAAATTCATGCAAATAAACCCCATTATGATGCTTCAGAAGGCTGAGACTTTTGCACCTGGCTGCTAGCAGGAATCTCTCCTTTCTGTGCAACCTCAGCAATTGCTCATTCACCMATTCCCTCTAACAAAGCAAACAACATTTCCAGTACAAAAAAAGGTGTTTTCAGCCCAAGCCCGACACCATACGAAACAACAGCACGTTTTTCTATTTATGTGGCTTTAAAACAACAGAATCCCTGCAGCTGATCAGCCAAGGAGCAACAGGACAGTTTTCCATCTCCTTCCCTCTGTATTTCCAGCAATTATGATTAGATGTAAAGCGACGATCCGATAAAATTAATGGAGGTGAAAATGAGAGTACATTCCTCCCATTACCCCTTTCAGGCTTCCTGGACATGATGTGCAGGATATAGGTCAAACCCACACGCTCCTTCCCCTCTCAAAACACCCCCCTAAGGCAAACCTCTGAACCTTCCCCTCTCAAAACACCCCCCCTAAGGCAAACCTCTGAACGCCACTCATGCAGCAAAGCCCGTTTTGCACAGGAAAAGGGCACGGCATGGCTGCAGCTCCCAGCTCTGAGCAGCTCCCCTGCTTTGGGGCAAGGCTGGAAGCCTTTCAGCACTCCCCACATGCTCAGCTTGGCCAAGACACGGGTCCAGCATCGCATTCCTGGTCCCTGCAGAGCGCTGACGTCACCCAGGAGCAGCGCTCACGGATGCCCAGGTACCTCACACGCTGCTGCTGCTGCTGCTGCTGCTGCCTGGAAACAGCCTCTCCCAGGCTATTTTTAACGTGCAGCTGCCCACAGAAAGGGACACAGGTGAGGATTTTGGAGCTTAGCAATGAGGGCTGCACTGCCAGGTTTCATTCCTCCCCCCCCCATAGCTCCTCCAAAGCCTCCACAACATTATTTCAGGAAGAAAAGGCAGATGCTGACATTCGGTGACTCATGAGACACTAAGCCTGTTCTTTCCAGCCTTATTTTTAGCTCATTAGATCTCCATGTTTAGTTCCCATTACCAGACCCTAAAGGATCATTCAGAGGCAGTTCATGGGTTGTATGTGCTTTCAAAGCACCTAAAATGRTCCAAAACACCCTGTGWTGCTGCAGTGCTTCCTCTCACCTTAGGCTTGGAAGTTACATCATGCTGCTTTGGGTTGGGTTCTRTTTTGGGCTTTTTTTCCCCTTAAGGGCAGAATTCAAATAAACTGAGCCTTATTCCACTCCTTCATGGAGCAGCCATGGAGAAGGCAGTGCAGCCAGACCATCCTGAGCCATGCCCTGCAGGAGCAGGCAGAAGAGCAGGGAAGCATTGCTGGGCAGCCCTTTTGGAGCTCTGTGGTCATGGAGGGGCCAGTCTGCCCCCTGATTCTCATCTCCAAGCACACAAGGGGGGAGGAAAACTCTATCCTAAGTTGGCAGCTATAGAGGAAGGGGATTTCAAAGGTTCTTGCTGCTTAAACCTAAATCCCAGAATGGCTCAGGCTGGAAGGGACAGTGGGTCACCTGGTCCAACCTGTCTGCTCAAGCAGGGTCACTCCAGAGCATTGTGGCACAGGCTCTTGTGAGCAATTACAGAGAGGAGAACRGGGAAGGAAAAGGCCCAATCTAATCTCACTAATCTCAAAAGGATGTGCTTGCTTTCAGTTAAGTTATCCTGGGCTCAGTTCCCCTCTCCCTGCCTCTGTCTTTGCAGCAGCCTTTTCAGTGGCACCTGGGGTCACARTGCTTGGCCCCTTGCTCCTGCTCCCTTTCTCACCAACCACCTCTGCAATGCATTCAGCTCCTGAAAAAAATTCATTAAAACCCCAAATCACTCCCTGGTAAAACCCCCTAATCAGAACTAGCCCATTGTCTTCAGTCTTGGCCTCTAAGTCCTTCCTTTAATCACTTATCCTCCTTTTCCTCCTGCCTGCAGTTCTGTTTGATACCTTCCTTCCTTCTGTCCTCATTGGTATTCAGCTGGTGTGCAGAAATATGTTACTGCTCCAGGCAAGCAATTATAGCTGGGTCTCTGCTGGCTGGTCCTWGCAGCCCTCTCCACTGCTGCTCAGGGGGAGAGAAAATCAAGGCATTCATATTCTGCCCAGAGGCTCCATCAACTCCTGCCCTGCCGGTTTTCCAGGAGCAATACAGAGCTCTGCATATTTATGATGATGTCAGGGTCTATTTAAGCAGGAACTGTTTCATCCTGTGTGTTTTTTCTTTGTTTAATGAGGTGCTAGAAAACACCAAAAACCATGAGAGAGAGGCTCTGGATGAGAGAAGCACTCTGGCAGATCTCAGCCTCTCCAGGAAGGAAAAAAGAGGAAGTTTTCAGTACTCCATGGTACCAGTGACATCCCCCCAAAGGAGGCATGAAGGACCTTCCTGCTCCATGCTCCACCACAGAGCAACCTCCTGAGCTGCTGTAATTCAAAGCAGCACGTGCAGGACAAAATAGCAACAGCACCAAACCTCTGAAGCTGCAGGTGCAGCTCAGAYCCTGAGGATGGGCTGATTTCAGGGCTCACACTGCCTTGCCTGCAGCCTGGAGGTGTGCAGTTATGTCAGAGGCTATCTGACTCCACAGTGCTCCTCCACTTGCCACAAAGCCTGTGGGAAGCAGCTTGCCACGGGAGCTGTTCGAAGCCCTCACCACAGAATTTCCATTAGCATCCTCAGTTTACCCTGTAACATGCAATTCCAGCAGATCCTCTGCACAAATACACCTCAAATTGCTCCAGAAGGTCAACTAGATAAATAATAGATGGCTTCCACCTTTGAACTGAAGCTGTGAATGGCCACAGTSCCAGAAAACGGCCAAAGGCACTTGCAGCAGCAGAATTTACTGCCTGCAAGAACTGCTGATAGGCAATATCCTGCATCCCCAGCCCAGCCCCAGGGGCCACAGAATCTGACTGGCATTCTGAGGGAGCACTGCTCTGCAGAAATCACAGCCCCTTGGAAGCACAGGCAAGAGAAAAGGCTGCRTTCCATCAAAGAGAGACAGCCAGTGCTCTCCTGAATGCTGTTAATATTGACTTTACCTCCAAAGAATTCAGCTGTTTACCCTGCTGAATTATTCTGGGGAATGTAAACACTATATAGTATTCACCACAGCAAAAATCAATGCCATGTATTATTGAAGGGCTGGATAAGAGCACAATGGCCCTTGATAAGCATTCCTGGCTTGTCACCCACCGTGGGTTGTGCTGATGGGGAGGGCTCTGATAACAGCTGGAGGTTATCAGGGAACACAGCCAGGTAAGCCCTGCTACACAGAACACCAACAACCCAGCCACAGCAACTCTGCCAACTAAACAACCCCCAGTCCAGCCTGCCAAAGCCAGCCTCAATCCCAGATTTAAGCAGAAGCAAAGCACAAATGTATTTAGTGTGCAAGGCAGCTCTGAGCAGGCCTAGGGATGSTGTGTGCCCATTAACTCCATCCCAGCACACCACAGAGCAGGGTGACAGCCAGAAGTGACTTATCTACATAAGAACTGCCATCAGAGTGACATCCCCAAGCATTTGTCTAACATCTCAGCGCTCAAAGCACAGCAACACCTCTCCCTTCAGTAATTAGATCTCTTAATGAGTGGGTAGAGCTGCCTTTCTGCCCAGCCAGCACGTCCTGCTGTTTAGCACTGATCAATGGCAGAAACAGGACATGACAGGGGACTTGATGCAGTTAAAAGGCAAAAATAACCCACAGGAGCACAGGCTGTGGAGAGCTGATGGGCCCTGCCAAACACTGACTCTTCCCTAAGAACCCTCCTTGGATTGTGCAAAGCTCTGCAGTCGCCTCCGGGCACAATTTAAGCAAAGCAGCAGCGAAGAACTGTCAAGAGGAAACATCTCATATCTTCTTTTAGCCAAGAGTCTACATTTGCAGAGCAGGGAAATCCCAAAATCGTGTTTGGATTAAAAACCCTCTGCAGGTTTGCGTTGGTTTGTGTCTAATTTGAAGACATGGCAGCAAACTCCTGGCTTGTACCTCACCAAGTGACAAGTGTGATTTAGCTGCAAACAGGAGGAAGCATATCAGCCATGGCTGAGATTGCAGCTGGTTCTTTTTTGGTGCCTCCTRTAGCTTTTGAGAAGTGCTGTTAGAGAAAGTTTAATCTCTGCCTTGAGAAGGATGGGGTTTCCAATCAGAGCCAGAAGTCTCACTAATATCTGATCAGAAATGAATAGCATGGGGATGGGAACACAATGTCATCTGCTACACCTATAGTCCTTTGACATCCAACAGCAGATCCTTTCTAAACTTACTTCTTTTAAAAGCAAAAGAGAAAAATTGTTAGATGACTGCATCTCCTACATTTCTGCACCACCACAGACTCCYGACCTGTGTGTATCTGACAGAAGATTGCTTGTAATGCAGCCACTTGCTTTTCTTAAAATGTTCCATTAAAAAAAYGGTCAGGCTTCCCACCTTAAGTGCCTGTGAAATTAAGAATCAGTAGGTCACCCTTTTAACTTACACCTCATTCATRAGCATTCCCATTTCCCCAGCCACCTTTAACACAAGGCATATTAAGTAACATTTGTGTTATTCTAAAAAAAAACAAAAGCTGCTCAGGGAGCTATAAAAATTTTAGTAACCAGTCGTAAAAAGCAAAAAAAAAAAAGTATTTAAATTATTAAAAAAGAAAGTTTCAAATAATTTAAGAAATCCAACAAAAATAACTAAAATMGAGTGTTTTCRATACTCCAAGACTTTTAAATTAAAGCAAAAAGTTAAAATAAAGTAAAAAAATAAAGACTAAGAAYAAAAATTTTAGTAGACATGGCAGCAACATACTCAATATTAAATAAAACCTTAATACCTATAACAAATAATTATGTTATAGTAAGAGGGCAACTAACTAATCTAAAAAAGCATATTTTTACAAACCATCAAAATATAAACTTAAAAAACAAGTGAAGATTAATAAGTTTTTGTATATACTCAACTTTTGGGTAAGAACTCATTAAAACAACTAAAAGTAAAGATCACATTTAAAAATAAAGAAGTTATTTTAAAAGTAAAAGACCAACAATATGTAAAACATACTAAACTTAATATTAACAATTAGTAAAACCAAAATTAAAAATAAAGTGTGGCTGCTCCTGCTGCAGCATTCCAGGGATGCTCCTGCAGCATTCCAGGGATGCTCCTGSCTCCACCCCAAGCACCATCACTGGGATACTGGGCTGGCTGTCAGCAATCAGCTGAGCTAACAGGAAACCAGGAGAAACCAGGGTACCACAGAGCCCTGAGGAGGTCAGAGGGCAGGATGAGAAATGTTTGCCCATGGCAATGCCTCCCAATTCCTCACTAATGACACTGCTGCCTCTCTGATGGAAAGGATCAGAAAGACTGCCTAATGAACACAACTCATTACTGGAGGCCTCCTGGGCACGGGGATGACAGGGTTGCAGACAAAAATTCATCCTAGCTCCCAGCAATGTGACAGACTGTGCATGTTTTGGCTCCAAATAATCATCCTGGTGGAGCTGCCAGTGTGCTGTGCTAAGGGAAGGCATGTGAAAACGGCAAGTATTAAGAAAGAAGCCAGTTAATCCCATTACAAAGTTTGTTTTACTTCAAGAGGTCAATCCAAGCACTCTGTAAGGCTCTTGTGACACCTAAATCAAATGCTGACAGCTCTTTCAGTGCTGAGGAAGAGGGGGAGACATGGGAGGTCTTGTACCAACACACAAGTGAGGGAACAAGGTCTCATAAATGCTGCTTGCTTCATTCTTTTGTGATTTTTTTTAAAGTTTTGTGCTTACAAAAATTCTACATATTTCCTTATTTTGCACTGCCCCACCCCCTAAAAATGAACTTATCAATCTCAGCTGGGGGACTGTGCACTGTTGCACTGCTGTCATTTCAGTCCCAGTTCTCACATCCCCTCCCTGTCTCCTGCTGTAAGCATGTAGGATCACAGTGCTTTATTGTCCCACCCACCAGCAGCCTCACTCCACGGGGGCTGCCACCTGCAGCTTCTAACACAGCAATGACAAGGGCTAAGTGACACAACCAACCACCCACAGAGCTCAGGTGCAGCCAGGTACCTCCTGCAGCCCCCAGGGGCACAYCTGGATGTCACCCCAGCCTGCTGTGCATCACCAGCAGATGATGGTGACCAGAAACCTCTGCAGATGCCTCCAGCCACAATTTAAGCAAAGAAACAGTGAAGAACTGTCAAGAGGCAACATCTCATATCTTCTTTTAGCCAAGAGTCTCCATTTGTAGAGAAGTCAGAGCCCTGCTCAGGGCCCTGCAGGGGACAGAGTGTGGCAGAAGCAGTGACCTGTCCCTGGCAGAAGCAGTGACCTGTCCCAGCATGATGTGGTGTCACCACTGGGAACGGCCAAAGCCATCCTGATTAATGAGGAGTGGGCAGCAGGGAGAGACCTGGGAATCTTCCACTGCACTTTCCAAAAGCTGCACATTTCCCATTCATCTTCCTCTGGTCAGACCTGCTTGAAGCTCTCTKTTAATAAGGGATGGTCCAACACCTTCCATTAATCGCAGGATGGCGTTTGCCTTGACACTCCACATCTCTATTCTGTGGCCCTTTTCTCTTAGGGCTGCCTTCAAAAATCATAAAGTAGACATTACTGCAGAGAAGCCTCTTTCTGAAGTGATGGGGAGAGCACAGACAGAAGTGCTGCCCTTCAGAGACAGCCCTATTTAGTTAACTTCCGTATTTTTAATTACTGCCAAATTCCTGGGCTGATAATGAGAAAGTGCATGGCAGTTCCATTATCTTAGACCCACCTAGGGCTCTCCAGGGCACCCCAAGCCAATGGCAATTGGTGTTCAGCAGGCTCATTTGGAGTACCTGAAAAAACTGTGGGAGCAGGATGGAAGAAGAGATGCTTACTCAAGTTTCCAGGCCATGTGGATTAACTTTGGAGTAATTCAGAGGTTAAGAAATAGCAGGATTCTACTTAGACCACAAGGATTCAATTGAATAAGGTGTGTGAATCAAACTGACAATGTCCATAAACCATCCTGCCTTTCAGTTAAAGGATAAAATCCCACACAGCCAATAGCAAGGTAAACAAAAAATGGTCKCACTGAACCAGCAAATCCCACAAAACAAGAAAATTATGAAAGAGAGGCACTCAAGAAGCTCAGTTCTTCAAGCACAGAAGCCAAACCAATATTTTGGTATTTCCAGTGACACCATGAGAGCAAGATGCATCAAGGTGAGAAAACTGTCAGCAGCAAAACCACGATGTCTCATTTTAAAATGAATAYAGTTGGAGCAAAAATCACGACTGAAGCTTCAGAAGTGACCAGCACTCCTTGAGTAGTACAACACAACTGTTTCTTAGAAGAGCTGAACACCTAAATATAACAACCCTTATCCTACACAGCCTGAGTCAGGTCTGAGTGAGGAGTGAAACCAAAGCTGGCTATTCCAGATATGTCAGTGTGCCTCCTTTAATGCAAGCACAATTTATACAAGAAGGGAGGCCRGTGGATTTCCCTCTCTGGGCTCTCCTCAGTGTAAGGAGGACYTGGACCTGCTGGAGTGAGTCCAGAGGAGGCCATGAAGATGCTCAGAGGGATGAAGCACCTCTTCTATGGGGATATGCTGAGAGAGCTGGGAGTGTTCAGCCTGGAGAGGTGACCAGATGGCTCTGGTGAAACCTTAGAGCCCCRTCCAGTGCCTAAWGGGGCTCAAAGAGAGCTGGAGAGGGACTTTGGACAAGGGTCTGGAGTGACAGGACAAAGGGGAARGGCTACAAACTGACAGAGGGCAGGGTTAGATTAGATATGATGAAGAAATTCTTCCCTGTGAGGGTAGTGAGGCCCTGGAACAGGTTGTCCACAGAAGCTGTGGAACACATCCCTAAAAGTGTTCAAAGGTCAGGTTGGACAGGGCTTGGAGCAACCTGGGAMAGTGTAAAGTATGCGGGTTGGAACTCCCTGATCTTTAAAGTCCCTTCCAAGCCAAACCACTCTATGATTCTACAAATGCTGGGATAATGTGGACTGAAGTGGGAGCCTCTTTAGTGGTGCACTTGTCAAGCAGAGCACATCTGCTTTTGGCAGAGTGAAAACACAGCAGAAAGCAGTTGCATGTCAAAACAACGCCGCACTCAGGCTGAATATTCCGCCTCAGGCTTGGGCTTAATCATCTGCTTCCCCAGCAGCACGTAGGTTTCCCTAGGGATTAAATAAGGCAATGTAATACTCTGTTGGCTGGCTCTGGGGAAAGCTACTCAGCACTGGCAGGGAACTTAATGCCAGCACTGAGCTCCTTAGTGCAAAGCAAGGGTGGGAAAGAAGGGGACAGAGCAGGCTCTCCCCGGTTGCCAGGTAGCTTCGAGTTACAGCCATGCCTCATTTGCCTGAGCAAACACACCCTGCAGCACTTTATTTACAGAACACGGCCTTTGCTTCCCATTCCTTTGGGAGAGATAAAAATACTGAGAATTCCTCCTCTGGGAACTCAGCAACAGTTGTCCTCCTGTTGTTGTTGTCGTCCCTGAAACGTGGCTGTGCTTGCGAGCCGTGCTGGAGTCTGCACTCATCTACACCTGCTTGCTCCAGAATTATGTTTTGGGGTAGCTCCTCTCCCATTTGCTTCACTAATCTCAGTGATTCCTGCATATCAAGATGACAGCTTGGAGTTACCCCTGTAAAGCTGGTCTGGTCCCAGACCAACAGCATTGCAAGTTTCAGYGCAAAATCCTAAGGGAATTCACTTTGCTCTCTTAGCGGTCTGACATCCAAACTGCAATTAGCAGAGAAAATTGCACCCTGCATCTGAATCCAAGGGAAGGAAAGTAAAGAAATGGCTTCTCCCAGGSAAGAAAGAATCAGAATTATGCACTGCCTGAGCAATATGAATTATTAAACAGGGATATTTTGGGGAAACAGATACTTGTCAAGAGCCCACAGTACATGMTGCTACTGGGGGGATCCTTCACTAGAGGAGGTTTGGAGTAGGGAATTCCACACAGGACTAGAACAGAAACATCACTTAATAGGGTGGCATTTGTACATTTGTTTAGTTTGAGTTATTTTCCAGCAGCAAGCCCAGGAAAACACAGAGTGCTGTCAGTGCACTGTGTATGAATTAGCTGCTCTCCACACCAGCAAACCCTCCCAACCACACAGCCCATCTTCACAGGCCTGGCAGGCACTGACTAAAACCCACAGAGCAGCTACAACCTACCCAGTGTTCAAATGAAGGGAGGAAGATGAGACTTCTCAGAGGGCTGTGACGTCCCCAGGCCTCCCAAGTGGAGAACAGGCACTGGTGTCCATTACCTGACCTCCCAAGGAAAGGGCAGGGATTGCCCTCTCCTCCTGGCAGCCAAAAGCTGTCATTCCAGAGGTGTAAGTCATAGGCTTGCAAGCACAGGCATGGAAGACTGTTAAAATAAAACTCTTGATACCATAGAAATTACTAGGTTTGTTACTGAAATTTAGAGCAGGTCTGAGGAGCAAGGATCTTCACCAATTTGACACCTGTTTTGGGCAGCACTTTCTTCAGAACACACAGCTCCCCACAAGAGATGTTTAGGAGGTAAGAGAGGGGTGTTTGCTATGCTTGGGCAGACACAGAGAAGGTGTGGGTGAGCAGCACATCTATTTTCAACAGCAGCATCATAASAACTTGATGATAAACCATCTGATTCCAAGTGCCAAACAAACTGACAACCTATGTAAAGCACTTTGATAAAACTGGCTTCTTAACAGGTACAACACACTAGAAAGTGTGCTTATGGCAGGATGGGAACAGGCCTACAGGCCTGAGGGGACATCTGCAGGGCTTTAGGCAYCCCTCTGAAAAGCCAGCACAGTGACATTTATAAATCTCTGCTAATGTGTAATTTCCAAAGACCACGAAGCTTCCAAAGTTTTTTTTTTTTTATTTGTAAGACACCAACAACGATGTGCCACTGACAAAACTGGACAGACAAAAGCTGGGAGTCAGGAACYTCTCACAGCAACTGGAACAAGGCTCATAAACACCTCATTACAGCCCACTCCCTGCCAGACTGGGAAAGGGGACACCAGTTATGTGTGGCAGCAACCAGAACCAGGGTAGCAACACTGGCACGGATGAAAAGCTTCAAGGGCAGTGGAAAGAGGTCAAACTCTTCAACAGGACCTTTTGACAGAGGGTGGTTCTCCTGTTGGTTCCAACCTGTCCTGGGCTGTAGGATAAGTGTGTATTTTATTGCCATCTGTCAGAGCTGGGGCAGTTCTCTGCTGMTCATTGGGCAGTTTTCTTTATCTCTCCCACAGCCAACCCTCCCTCCAGGAGATCTCTTCTGTCCATGGGCCATTAATTATTAATTATCTTCTGTCCATGGCCACTGAGTGTCCCTGCATGGCTGATCAAATTCCATCATCCCATGGGGAGATGCTGCGCCCAGGGGAGGAGCCAAGCATTCCTACCTGGATCCAATCTGAGGTTTGGGACAGCACAGCAGCCTTTGCCCCCTGCATTGCCAGAGGAGCAGCTTTCTGCTGCCCTGCATTGCCAGAGGGAGCCCAGGCCCATCTCCAGCAGCCCTGGAGCTGCAGAGGAAAACTCCCCCCTTGTGCAGGATCCCTGCTGCAGCAGCAGCACAGCTGGCACTGCAGGAGGGCTGAGCCCCCATGGGATGGGAAATGGGGCTGTGCCACCCCCTGACACACAGGGGGCCAGGGCCTGCTCTCACTCTGACAGTGCCTTGTTTTCTTTTTTGTAATATTGCATTTGTATTTTTATTTTTCCTGGTAAAGAACTGTTATTCCTATTCCCATATCTTGGCCTGAGTGGCTTTTAATTTCAAAATTACAATAATTCAGAGGGAGGGCGTTTACATTTTCCATTTCAGGGGAGGCTCCTGCCTTCCTTAGCAGACACCTGGCTTTTCAAACCAAGACACATCCCCATCCCAACTGAAGGCTCTGGCAATGTGTCCCCCCTGAGGGAGGCAGAAGCATTAGTCAGCCTCCCCAGAGCAGCTCTGGCTACAGAAGATGTAAGCAGTGATTCTGCAGCCAGGCAATCTGCCTGTGCCTCATCCCAGGCTCTGGCAGCGGTGACTAACTGGACTGCAGGGCTGCAGAATGTCACTGAGCAAACAAGTTAAAACAGGAACYAGCTTCAGGGACAAGGCAGCAGGGAGGAGATGCACAGGGGATGCTCCCAGAGGATGCTCCCACACCAGATCTGGATACAGAGCCCAACTCCCAGCCTTCAGCCAGCTTGGGCCACTGCCCCTCCCTGCCATTAAAATACACTGACAAACATCATCAGTGTGACTCTGGGCCCAGCAATGTCAAAGCAGACATTTCTTGGCCACGGGAAGGTTTCTAACAATCCTGCCACCCCTCCAAAAAACCCAGCATGTTAACTAGAATCATGCCTTCAACACTTCTCCCTGCCTCACCACAGGAATATTTCAGGCTAAGTAATTGCTCACGACTGTGTGTGGTTGCTAATTTCTGGGTATATAGAAGGGAGATATTCTCAAATGAAAGAATACAGCTTTTAGGGCTTCAGAACAATGAAAGGCAGGGCAGGGCGACTGCCTGAAGTGCAGAAACTAAAAGCTTTTTCCTTCAGAACAAGAGTAGAATCGAGTAATTGTCGTTTCCAGGGAGATGAGGAACTTCAGGGATCAGAGCTCAATCTGCAGTTAAATGGATTGGAAACAACTCCTTACCAGCTGCTGAAAAAACATGGATAGAATCACACAGGAAAATCAGAGAGAGCATTTTTTCCTGGCACTGTGCACATGCCTTCACATTTGGGAATGATGGACAGATTATTTAGATGATCCAGGTTAAATATTCATGAATGTTAAGAGAGAAGCATTTGCTGTGCTATCCCTTTTCTCATCTATCTCCCTCCCATTCACCTCCCTTTGCAGCAGAACCTGACAGGTATTTCAGCTTTCAAAAGACAAACCTAAAAGTTCCCTCCCCCYCTCCCTAAGTGCAATTCTAAGCAGACCAGGGATGTGAAAAACACCTAAAATAAGATCTTAAAACACTCTTTACAAGCTGGGCAGGCCCCTGCCTTTCCCCAGGGATGTTGCACAGGTGCCAAAACACAAGAAGCTCGCGTTTCAACAGGATGCCAGACTCTGAGCTTCTCTCGTGTAAAAAAAAGCAAACCCCAGGAGCTGCACAGGATTCTCCAAAACCACCAATACCTTTGTGAGTGCTGTAGAGGGCTGCAAATGTCACCACGAAGAAGGTGGTGGAATATTTTCCAGCGTTAACCAGATGAAAGGCCCGTTTGTTATCGCGGTAACGGCGCAGGCACTGGATGAATCGCAACCAAGCAGGGATGCACTGGACAACTGCTCTCACTCCGTAGGAGTAGCTGTTACAAATCTGATTATCTGCAAGAAAAACAGGAGTTGAAGCTGTTAAAGSAAAGAGTTAGTAAGTTTAAGAACTGCTGTTGTCTTCCTGTCTGCAATATCACTTTATGGCAGRGATTTCCCATCAGCAGCTGGTACCGAGGCACACAAACTGCAAGAAGCCAAAGTAGCTCAATATTCCATCTTGGAGGTGTTCAGGTGACATCAATAACATATCCAGACAGATCACCATCTAACTCCCTCATCCTGCCAGTATAACCAACATCCAGATTAGAAATTATTTCTTTTTTAATGTGCTCAGTGCTGTTGGCAGGACTGTGAATAATCAAATTAAGGATGGAATTACAAAAGGCCTTCGACACAGGATTTTTGTGCATAAATGGGAGAGCACTTAGAAACTCTGCAGGACAGCTCTAAAAGGCTACTTTGCCAAAGATGTCCTTGACCTGTTTTCCTTGTGCATTGTAATAGGAAAAAACACATTTCAGTATGGCACTGGGTTTGGCGTTTTTCACTTTGTTGTTTAAAAAGCAAAGCCAAGGCACAGTCTGGTTTCAAAAACTGAGACGAGAAGCAACCACACCACAATGCCATTGTGTCRCCTCCTCCATGTTTGAAAACCTTCTTTTTATTAAGGCAATGACCAGGAAACCCTCAGCTTTTCCTGGAATTTCACAAGAACTCCATATTCTTCTGCTGTCTCAGCACATCTAAACCAAACACCCTGCTGCCTAACATTCATTTGTTTCTTATTCACACTAAGGGAGACACATTATTAGCTGWTATTTATCCCAAAACACCGTGCTATCATTCCACTGCTCAGATTGGAAGAGGACAAATTGTTATGCKCACAGTTGCTTTATGTATTTTAATTTTATTTTTAATAAGTAAATATTTAGCTGCTCGCAACGCTGTCTCTTAAAATGAAGGGGAAGATCAGACAGATTGGGAGAACAAAGTGAACACTGATGCTTATTGAAGCATACAGCAAATTCTCTCAGCAAGTGTCAAAACCATCAGACAATATGATTTGCCAGCAGTCACGGCTTAAAATGGAAAGTCAYCAGTGAGGAGACAGGTACTGTTTTGCCACTGGGAAGGCCAAAGTCAAAATTCACATTCCAGCTCTGTGTTCCTTCTGGCTAGAAAATAAGGGAAGACAGAGCATGGACAGCCCTGGCAYAGCAGCTTAAACTCAAATCAAGTAAGAGGTGGCACCAAGGAGCTTCTCCATCCTCTCTTGCTTTGGAATGGAGCCTGTAAGAACCAGGCTACAGCACAGAAAGCTGTGCTCAACCAGCTCAGGATTCTCATGATGAGCAGCAGAGAGAGGCTAAAGGAAAATACATGGTTAAACTACTATGAAATAAAACAACAATGCCAGGAAAATGGATTTCTCTTTCCAATCAGGAGTGCTGTGTCTAAATTCTTTGATGGATATAGACATTGGGCCAAATGACTGGATTAGGAAKTGAACACTGATGTGAAATTCCATTTCTCTGGATGGAAGTAAGAAAGGGGAGAATCTCTTTAATGCCACATTTACAAGAAATGCCAATTATTTTGGTTTCCTGTACTATTAATAACCCTCTTTAAAACAGACAATTAGGAAGCTGCCTGCCTCAGTGTTTCTCAGGTCATTTTGACCCCATTCCCAGGGCTCATCAGCATTACCTGTATCTGCCAGAAGTCCAGCATTGTCCTCCCACTGAACCTCAAAGCTGTAGAAGCAGATCATGTATTCCAAATCCATAAGTATCACCACCAGGCTGTTGAGCTGATCAGCCAGCCAGAAATCTGCGAAGCCTACCTTGTGGAAGGGAGCAGTGAATACTCGAAACTGTCAGGAAAAACAAAGCAGGAATAATTCATGGCTGTGTCAAAGGCATCCAAATGCAGTGGCAGGACATCACAGAACTGAACAAATATGGAAATAACAGAAATGCTTGAAGATTTATTGCTGACCTTTTGCTCCTGTTGACAAAAAAGGATAACTGTCTCCTCGCTTTCAGTACAAAGAACATTCCTGCTTTCCTCCTCCTGTATGAATCTATTCTGTGCCCCCCCAGCCTTTTGTTTTTTATTGGCAGAACAGCCCAGTCTCCTCTAACCAAGTTCTTTCCCAGAACTCCCAGTCTCCATTTAAGAGCTCTACACACCTCCATTTCTCTCATTGCCCCTCACTTTGATCAGCACTTTCTTTCAGGCACTCKCATCGTGTCCATTGACATCTTCCACGTTTACCTTCCCCCTCACTCTTAATGTCAGTTGGATTTAGACCCTCAGCACAGCCATTAGTCTGGRCATGCCTTGGTTTACTTAACTCATGAGTTGTTCTTTGCTGTTAGAAGTTGAGACAGTGAGGATTGTTACTGGGTCTGCCAAAGCCTCCAGCAGGGAAAGGGTGAAGGAAAAGGCGGAGGAAATCCTATTGCCTGTCAGTTGGACTCCCCCTCAATCCCAGTCCACTTTGCCTCTAAGCCTGAAGAGCAGTTTWGCTCCTTCCAAAGCAGACAGTTTTCTGCTCCATTACCTTTGATTACCCCTCTCCCTACCCAGTTAGTTGTAGGTACTAATGGCCAATTTCTCACAGAGAAGGCGCCAGCACCATCCGGTCATTCTGGGATTTATGAACCTTTAAATTAATGAAAGCACAGGCTAACACTGATCTTTTATGCTGCTCTCCTTATTAACCTGAAGGGTGCACAGCTGCACAAAGCCAGGAAAGGACTGACACATCCCCCTCAGCCTGTAATGCAGATTTAAGGCTCTGCTCCTAAAATTTCAAAGCCAAATAGAGGATTAAGAGTTAGTGGCATAAAGCAGATATGGATCTTGACCCAGAAAGCTCTGTGATCATGTTGGATGGCACCTATTGCCAAGGGTCAAACAAGGCCAGCCTTTAGGGAGGGCTGTCTTCAAAGGTGCCCAGCTGCAAAACAGAGGTCAAAGACCACACCAGCCTTCCCTTATAAAAACCCTTTCCTCCCTTTTCCCAACACTCCCTGATACTATCTTTATCTGTTTCATCACAGACCATTGTTTTGTCCATGAACAAAGACTAGCTAAGCAAATGAAATGTAAAAATAGCTTTACAGACAGATCTCCCTAGYGAAAAAAAAAKCCAAAAAATAATATTCTTGTTATTTAATTTAGGGGGAAATACTTCAGCACTGCCAGGTGACAGCATAAAACTTTAAAGAGAGCAGAAGTTTTCTACCTACAGGTTACAGCTGAGGAGGAGTCAACAGATAGATCCATGACATATCTGGCACTGGCATCTGAGTCAACCCTCCTGCAGAGCCTGAGCTGCCACCTGAACCCTCCCAATGCCATGTGCCTGGCACTGTGGCTTCTGCCTGGTGCCCAGGCACAGCTGGAGCTGCAGCCCCKATTCCAGTGGAGCTACCACAGCCAGCTCCTGGCTTCCCAGCTGASAAGTGTCTGCAGCATCCTCCAGATAAGGATAAAGTCATAAAGCACCAGAGCTGCAGCTCAGTTTCAATAACCAGTTGCAATTCTCTATTAACACTTCCACAGTCTGAGCACAGACTTCCTGGTGCTGATCCCTGCACTTTTAATTGGTGCTGAGATGCCAGATATCTGAGCTGAGCTGAGCACTTGCTAGCTTTTCACCTCTCACAGACAGGCTCCCTGCACTGGTGTGGCCATGGAGCTCCTGCAGAGAGCGTGGGCACAGGAACATTCCCTGGGCTCAGATCCAATTCCTCCCCTGAGCTGCTCTCCCCAGCCCACACCAGGGCACTCAGGGACCTTTCATCTGGCAGCAAAGGCACAAAGAATGCTCACCCAAGCACCCAGGCAAGAAAGAAGAGCCTAGCAGGGGAATTAGACTTTACTACAGGCTAAATAACTTCTTTCACTCAGATTCTGATGTTTCACCATGCCTTGGGGATTAGCACAAGAGATCCCACCCTCAGCAGTTGATGTTGGTCACAGGGGGAGGCAGGAAGCCTCCTAGATCCATGAGGAAATGCTACAGCACACTCAAGCATGCCCCTGATTTGGTTGCAGAAAAATTGAAAGTGCCAGTAATGCTCTGCTACACCTGATATGTCAGATTTTGTTTTGGCTGGAAATGAAACATATGAAGCATGTGAAGAAAAATGCTCACCAAACTGAATTTTCTGCGAGCAGAACAGTTCTAAGACTTGCACTATTTAAACCTCCTTTCACCCAGAGAGCTGCTGGCAGCTGCATGGAGCAATAAAATACACCCAGCTGGTCAAGTACACACAATAAAAGCTGCTCTTTATGTGGTCTGACCTCTTCTTTCCCCTTCCTCATAATGCACACAAGTACCATGTCATCTCCCATCATTAAGGTGATCTTGCATTTTGATGAAGCTTTTATCCCCTAGCAGACCTTGGGGAGAACTGCACACTCAAGGTACTCAGTGAACCTTATGGATCCCTTCCAACTCAAGATATTCCATGGTTCAGGTTTGGTGGAGAGAGACTGTTTGCAAGGACATTTAGTGACAGGACAAGGGGGAATGGCTTAAAACTGATAGAGTGTAGYTTTAGATTAGATACAAGGAAGAAATTCTTCCSTGTGAGGGTGGGGAGGCCCTGGCACAGGTTGCCCTGTGAGGAGAATCTGTGGCTGCCCCATCCCTGGAAGTGTCCAAGGCCAGYCTGGATGGGGCTCAGAGCAACCTGAGATTGTGGAAAATGWCCCTGCCTGTGGCASAGGGGTTGGAACTCAATGKTCTTTAAGGTCCCTTCCAACTCAGGCTATTCCAAGATCCTACAACTCTYTCTCAGACTGCAGCACAGTCTGGAGATCACTGAGACAGGGCAGGAGCTGCAAACAGCCTAACAGCTCTGTGGAGACTGAGAATCTCACCCTGGCAAGATATTAAGGTAAATTAGCAGAGATATTGCTCATGTGGTTAAAGCACATCCAGTGCTTCCCCTCACACCAGGGGACAGCAGTCAGACTAATGAGGCTTGGGACTGAAGGTACCTCTGTGAGGGATGGCTGAGTGCTGGAAGGCACAAAAGAAGAAGCTGGCATAGCAGCAAGGCAGCAAATCAAGTAACAGAGGTGAGCTCAGAGAGGTTAGTTCACTGTGTATATACCTGCACACACGTCCTCAAAGCATGATGCTGTGTCTCATCTTTGCTGTGTTCCAGATAAAGTTAATTGTTTTAATTGGCACTGAAATGATTCTATGAAAAAAACCAGCCAGCCAAACCCTCTTCTGCCCAAAGCTCTCAGAGCAGTGCTAGTAAGAAGAATGTGTCAGGGGAACCAGCTTGATTAAAGCCAATTTAAAAGGGTGCACAGGGTGGGGAAGAGCATGTGGAACAGCCATTTGGGAAGAAACTCATGAGTCACCCAGCAAGTCTGAAAACTGTTCTTGCAGAGCTCCCACCTATAACTGGAACACTGAAGTAGCACACATATTGACATTGAATTCACCAGACCCATCTTACAGGAAAATAAACAGCTCAGTCTCAAACAAAGAGTTTGTTTAAGAGCATAAACAGAAAAAAAKCCCCACCCATGAATTTTATAGGCAGTAACTTTTCCAAAGGTTGTCTCTCCATCATTGAAACCTCTCAACGTTGGCACTATCCCAGTTTGGGCTAAGGAGCATCCATGCAGCCTTGCCTTAGAGCACTGYACCTCTAATCCATCTGCTTCACTAGGTTAAGGAATAAACAAGCAAGACATCCAAGGGTTTCCATCCATGGAAAAGTTTGTAAGCAGTTGTCTACAGGAAGGTTAACAAATCAACTGGTACAGGAAGCAGAATATGCTTCTGCAAACTCATCCTCAAAAACTATCTGCAGTCAACACCTGATCAGGTCTGCTCTGTGAATCACAGTGGCATAAGCACCCCCCAGCATCCCTCTTTTCCTGAGGCTTAGTGACACTTGTATACACTTCACAGCTACTGCTCAGCCACAGCATTTAAACAAACAATTACTTCTTTCAACTAGCTTTGACACTTACCAATAGTTTGAGCAGCCAAAAACGGGACTTGTAATATAAGGTTTTGGTAGGGTTGATGAGAAAAAGCAACATGAAGCCATACAAGATGAGTGGGTTCACCTGCATGGGGATGTAGGCYAATTGACCATATATACATGCCAGCAGGCTCAGGCACCACAAAACACCCAGGAAACCAGCAATCTGCAGGGAAAAAACCAAACAAAGAGACACCTAATGAAAACACAGCCCCAAAACCAGCAATCTGCAGGGAAAAACCAAACAAAGAGACACCTAATGAAAACACAGCCCCAAAACCAGCAATCTGCAGGGAAAAACCAAACAAAGAGACACCTAATGAAAACACAGCCCCAAAACCTGCAATGTGTTCTCATTAGAAGAAAAGGGAGAGCAGTGCTCAATCCTGTAATCTAATCAGACTTCAGCAACTTCCTCTTCTAATTGTATTAGGAGTCCTTGCCAGGAAATGGTGCAGGATTTATCCTGCTGATCCTCAGCATGGCTCAGCCACTCTAAAATCCCTCCTGTTCACCTCAAAGAGATGTTGATGGGACAAGTTGCTGCGGGGGTTGAGCTCGAAGATGAGGACGTGGTTGACTCCAGCCTGTCTCCAGCCATAGGTGTTGATACCCAGGAGAAAGAGGAATTCTATCAGGAGAAAGCCACCTCGATAGATTCTCACCAGTGGCCACACATTTGGTCCATCTATAAAAGCCACACCTGGCAAAGACAAAAAAAAAAAGAGGAAGGATTTTAGGGATAACAGAGGTCGTGTCACAAAGAAAGGCTTTATCCTGGATCTCAGATGTTTGGCTGTACCCTGAGAAAACAGGGTACATGTGTACACAACTGCATGCTCCAGCAAGTGGAAGACTTTTTGCCTAGCCTGTCAGAGGATTTAGGAGCGTTCTGGGGAAAATTCCCTTTCCAGCTGCTGTAATCGAGTCATTAGCAGRGTCCCTGCCTCGCACTACAGGCACAGGGGACAGCACCAGCATAAATCTGACTAGAGACACTTAAATATTCTGCTTTAATAGAGATGAAATCCCAACAGACAGATACACAAACACTTCAGCTCCCCACAAAACCAAGAGGAACCATTTACAGCATTTAAAACAATGCTAAACCCTCCTAATCACCGGACTCAGTACAATGGTAATGCAATACATATTCATGGCCAGCATTACAACACCCAGCCCCACCCAAAGCGAAATCTCAGCACAAGCAGCAGTGCTGGAAAGCCTGTTGCTTCCTTTGTTCAGTTTTCAGGGGTTTGGAAACAAATGTGCTTCGTTTCAAACCATGAACAGCCTTARACAGCAGCAGCTTTCTCCAGCATAAACCTTTTTGCAAAGGACTGGCCACTAGGCACAGGTTTGATGAGAAAAGCACAAATAACTTTATTTAAGTTAATCAATCCTCAGTTTTAGTTTCATTGAGAGTTTCTCACCCACGTGCTTTCTAAGAGGGGTAAAAGAAAGAACCTGCACTTTACAGAACTGAGGCTGAGAATTTATTCCCACAGACCTGCCTAAATTATAGCCCCAAGTTTTTCAAACTGTTTTCTCAGAGAAAGCAAATCCATAGGGAATTTCATGTGTTCAGCATCTACACTTTATACTACATACCTACAGAGAAAAAGCTGTGCATAAAAAATGACTCCAGAACTGCTGCTTTAAATGTAAAACTTTAGACTCGTGGATTCAGGCAAAACAGAGTCAACTTTTGGACTGAAATTACATACCCCCCAAAAAAGCTGAAAGAAATGAGTCTTAAATGTGGAATTGCAAAGAAAGATTTTCAAATTTTTACCTGAAAACCAAGGGAAATTACAAAATGGATAAGATTAGAAGGAACCACAGTGGGTCATCTGGTCAAAACTCCAAACAGGGCAGGGTAGCCCCAAAAATACTGACTAAGAAGTGGAAATATCCCTGGTGATAAATCTAATGGCAGCCTAATTCTCAAACAAGAGCAGGACCACTGTAAGGGCTTGATATTTTGCATGAAACCTTTCAGGTTTCTGGCTAATAAAATAAATGCACATTTCTGTGCAATTCCAACCTCACTTACACACTAGCCTGGCACTTAGGGAAGCCCATACAGAAAGAGTGAAGCCTCAGAATTTGTTCTCTTTAGGGTGCCACCCTCCTGGGATCCACCTGGAGCTTTGCAGCCTTTAACAGACCCCAAGTGGTGATGAACTCATCTCTGTAAAACYCTGCTGCAGTTTTCAAATCAGGCAGTGCAGCACTGGGTTACTGGCAGAAGCCACGTTCTGATGCTGTTTCACAAATTCTCCACACAGAACACTAAAATCCTATCTTAGCTGATCAAATCACACAAACAATTTGGCAAAAGCAGCTGAGAGGTTAGCAAAGTATGGGCCAATTAAAAACACCCACTGTGCACTTGGAATCCAGGTTTTTGRCCAATATCTGCAGTAATGCTCAGCTATCAGATCATGCCTGCTGATACAACACACCTATTACCCACACTGGGTTAGTAACACCTGCTCTAGAGATATAATCATTTCTATGAATTCCTTCTCACAGCTGCCTCACTTCTTCATTCTTAGCACCAAGAGGGAGAACAAACACAACTGGCTTCAATCATTTTGCATCTCAGAGATCAAATGTTTAAGTAACAGAAATTATGAATAAAGAACAGTTTCTACACATTAAACAGTGCCTTCATGCAGATGGGTCAACTTCATGCCTCTACCATGGGAAGACCAAATGGGAAACACTGCAAACAGCTCCTCAAACAGAGGCATTTTATCCCAAGAGATGGCTGGATCCAATTACAGAAACATCCGATTAAAAATTCTTTTAAGTCATAAAAACACAGACATGGGCTTTCCCTAATGCAAGAGCTGGTAAGTTGATTTGTTAAGCCTTTTCCTTTGTACTGCTTAAGCAAGTTACAACACTCCAAAAATCACACACACAATTAGTAAAGCTGCTTGTGATTAAGCTCTGTGTCTGGATCTGCAGTACTACTCTAATCAGGGGCCAAACTCAGAAGGCATAAAGCAGAATAAAGCCAGGGCCTGAGAGATGCACCCATTAATTGTAGCTTTTAAACAATCTTGCCAACTACTGCCAATAAGAAAAAGTCAATTAATTCCATTAGCAGYCATTGAAATTCTAGGAATTTCCACATGAGTGCCTGATTTCCATCCCGAGTGGCATCTGGTCACACGGCCCTGTGTCTGGTGGTCTTTTCTTTAGGGAGTCAATATCATGCAAAGCTCAAGTTCTACAAGCACCTGTCTCAAGGTGGGCATGGGTGGGTTCCCAGAATGATAACAAAAGTCTGCTTTTACACAAAGATGTTGCACCCTCAGAATGTGCCTCCAAAAATAAGGGGGAAACCAGAAGAAAAGGATTTTTGTGTTCAACACTGACATATACAACATGAGAAAAACCACAACCTATATCACACCAATGTGATATGGCTCTGATTTAACCCAGAACATCCAGATCCAGGTGCTCCCTAAGTGAGGAGAATCCACCCKAACCCAGGCATGGCAGGACACCTACCTGAAAGTATGACAGTGACGTTCAGTGCAATGAACAACCCGCAGAACAATCCAACCCTGAATGTAGTCCAGGCTGGTACAGGCTGTGAACAAAGCCACAGCAGAATTAAGGTGAGGTAAACAGGTTATCAGCACAGTCAGYTTAGTTTGCAGAGCCAACTTAAAATCACAAACACAAGCTCCTGACCCCTGATTGCACTCTTGCTTTTGAAATGAGTTTTTTTTTTTAACTGTAAATGCTGTGTAATATTCTTGCCATGTTGAAACAGAGCTTGGGAGTCTCAATGGCCCTTGAAAAATATTCCAGACCACACAAACACTAAGCATATGCTTTTATTAGTACAAATTTCCTTTTATCATTTATCTCCTCCCTCCATTACCTTGTCTGCATGCATCAGGAGCAGTAACCTATTTCCAAACCTTCCGGAACTAAAGCAGATTATCTGGCCTTGCCCCATGCACGCTCACATCAATTATTTCCACTGTTTCCTTCAGATGTTGGATCTGATTTGGCACCTTGACAAGTTGGAGGAGCAGCTTTGCTTCACAACCCCCATGTCTCACCTGAGCTGCTCCTAAGGGTGGAACACGCAGACGTTTCATTGCCTTCTGTCTGTCTCCATCTTCCAACTCGTTGGTCACCACTTCCTGAGGAGACAAAGACACACACCACTGAAGGTCACCTGGATGATGAGCACGTGGTCAAACCAAACCTAAAGGTTGGTTTCCARGTTAGAGGTGAGCTCTGGCCCAGTATTCTTTTAATACAAAGATGTGAAAAGCTCAGCATGGTGCACCAAGTTCCTCCATGGCAGAAGMTAAAGCTGCACTAGGCTTTGCCAAGGGAGAAGTTCCCAGCTGAAGAGAACATACCCATAATGATGTAAGCAGCGCCAGAAGTCAGTGGTGCTGCCCTGATTTTTTAAGATTTTCTAAGCCTTCTGATGTTTACATTCTTGTAACGAACTTTCTCTCACACGTTCTGTAAGTAACTTATTGTTTTGCAGTCTTTTATGGAGAAATTTAATGGACTGTTGTTTTGTCCAGTGTCARTGGAGAGGTGGCACTTTCACCCTCCAATCCACTGTCACTTTTGGAAATCTATAAATGTTGGAGTCAGAAATTAAAACYTCTCTTTTACCCTGAAAGAGCAACATGTCTGTGTCGTGTTATTTTGTGTCCTACAATGACACAGTGGCATTTCAAAATCAATTATTARCCACCTTGGTGGTAAACACAAGCTATAGAGAGGGCAAAACACTATGGGAGTTACAGTGTCACAGAACAGTTTGGGTTGGAWGGGACCTAAAGATCTTGTTCCAACCCTCTGCCATGGGTGCTTTCCACTAGAACAAGTTTGCTCAGAGCTCCATCCAACCCGTGCTTGAACACTTCCAGAAACCAGCAGCGACCAAAACCCCATTTTTGGGGGGATTTTTGGCAGTTCCCAGGCCAGCCTCTTCACCTCTGTTTCGGAGATAAGCTGGTTGATCTTCTTGCAGGTGTAGAAYGGAGCCACCTCCACCTCGGCCACCCTCCACTCCGCCCCCCGCGTCGTCTCCAGGTTRTTGTCATGCTTCTTCAGGATCTTGCGGAAGCCGGTGAAGTTCAGGTTCTGCAGGCAAGGGAAAGAACATGCTGGCTTTMAAACCCCAGCCACCTCTTAAACCCCTGCCATCTCCCAAGAAAAAGAAATGGTTCTCTCCCCAGTGCTAGCGACAAAGGAATCGRTAATGAGAATCAAAATGAGAATCAATCGTTAATGGGAATCCAAATGATTGCATTCCTTGTCAGGAAGTTTCTGAGTTCTTATTTTATTATAAGGCATACATAATCCTACCAAATAAAATTAAAAATGTGCCATAAAAAGGGAGCTACCTAAAGCTTTTTTATTCCCTGAAAAGCCAGATCACTTCCACCTTCCTCCTTTATGCAGGAAGTGACCTGATGTTACCCTGAAGACAAATAACCCTRAAGGGGTTTTCCCTCCTGAAAAATCTGAGCTACTGACTTCTTTAAACTTGACACTGGTTTCAAATCAAGTCCTCCAGGTAAATTCATTATAGAAGGGAAATCTTTGTATAAAAGTTGTCAGTGCTGCAGATCAAATCCAGACAAGTGCATCCCCACAGCAGCATGTTTCTTCACAGAGTATGTTGCACAATGACTGCAAAACCAGCTTAGGCTTGCAGATGTGGGAGATGTAATTCTCCAGTCTGTAGAGACAAGCACACAATGCCTAAAACAAGAAGCAACAGTTGATTTCCAAGTTATAGATGATCCCCTGATTGAAAACCCATGCACAGTACCTAAGACAGACAGAGCTCATCAAACAGCAGCAATTGCTGTGGCACAATGTGTTGGCAATCTTGCATTTCATTGTGCAGGAAGTGCTGCCTAAAAAACTCAGTATTTCATTCAAACAACAGCAGAAACACAGAGAGACTGTGGCAAGACTCACTCTGAAAAAAGCTTAGAGAGCAGCTTGGAAAGAAAACCAGAGAAAACAGCAAAATCTAATGTCCTGGGGAGAGGCACCAACTACTCAGTGAAATTATTTCCAATGTAATTATGCTGAGAGTGATTTAGTGCCAGACCCTCCCATCTAGGTGGGAAATGAGGCTGGGGAGACAGGAGCAGGAAGCCAAAGCAATAATGACCTGCCTCATTGCAGACAAGAGACTTTAATTACTTTCTATTGGAAAAGCCAGCATTCCACCCAAGGAGAGCAGAAATTTCACATGAAAAACTGCAACAKAAGGATGCTTTTGGTCAGGGACCTTTCTGTGGCCTGAAATAACATCCCTTCATCTGCCATGGGTACAATCCCTAAATCTGGGGTGCCCTGGCTGGCTGGGATATGTTTYTACCAGACACCCTAAAACCTCTCCAGGGGCATGTCATCCTCTGMCTGCAAAAATTCTGCAACCTCAAAGTGCATGATAAAAGCATTGCTGATCACAGTGATGCTTCTGACAAGGAACACACAGTGATGGGACTGTGGAACAGAACAAACATCATTTCTGCAGTCTGATATTTTGCTATTCCTGCTGCTTTTATTTGGCAAGGGGCCTTCTCCAAGCCTGACCTCCATTTCTGCTGCCTTTTGTGGAGAAAAAAACAAAAAAACAACCCCAAACAAACAAACAAAAAATAAAACCAACCAAAAACCCTCCACAAACAACAAACAGTGCAACTTAGGCACTAATATAATGCAACATCAAGTAGAATCAAACAGGAGACTCAAAAATCTTTCCTCATATATATCAGGAAATGCAGCAGTAAGGTAATTTAATAAAACTGGTTCAGCCTCTATTATTCACCCAATAAATGCACTATATTAAATACAGAAWAAGTAACTAAATCTTATATGCTTAATTTGTCAGCATTTGTTTGTCCTAAAACACAGCATTTCAAATAGATTTTTTTATGTACATACGCACTCTAAAAGAATACATTGCTGGTAAGTGTAAATTCATTTTATCAGAAGTTTAATCATTTAAACATGCAAGAGCTGCCCTGGAGACTGCTTATAGCTTCATTTGACAGCTGGTTTGTGCACCTCAGGAATGAATGCATTTGTTCACCCCTAAGAGACTGAGAAATTTGCTTCAGGTGGATTTTCCTTCCTCTGTAACCCAAATCAAGGCATCAGCATTTCATCAAAGCCAGTTTGATATTTATAATGCTGCTGTTGATTTCATTTTTTATCTCCTACATGAAGGGCTCAGGTACATCATCCTCCCACCAGGTTATTGTTTTTTCTTCTCTCCAAAACTGCAAGAGCTTGAATATTCCTCATTGTTATCCTCTAAGCTCAAGAGTGATTAACAACAGTAGTACTCTGGGATTTAGTTTTAGGTCTGTTTTTGTGTTTGTATTCCTTGTCCTCAACTMCAATACCAATTTGAGGGAATTTTTCTTATTCTCTCTCTGGAGCTGTGTTGTAGAGAGCAGCTCTTCTGCCTCTGCAAAGTGTGAAAAASCAGATGGGGTTTAGATCAATATTTAGTAGACTTACAGTGGGTCTGGACTCATGGTAGCAAAAAGCAAAATTARCAGTGTGCAACCTGCCTTTCTACACTGAGGAATAGTAGGAAAAGATTTCCCAAGGGAATGATCAATGTTAGCCCCTATTTAAATTCTTCATCAAGACTCAGAATTGATTTTTTMTAATTAGAAGTATAGCTGTCTTCTGTTAAAAAAGAAAATAAATGTAAGGGAAGAAATCACAGCAGGTGATGCTGCTTCACTCCATTCCTAAGAAGATACAGATACTCCACCTTTCCCAGGAATTTGAACTAGGAACTACWACCAATAGTTAAAACACTTTATTAAGAAACTCAGAGTTTCCAGACACATGTTCAAAGATAACATCACTGTAGGAGAGGTTACCAGCACAAATACTCAGAATTTTGGAAAAATAAGTTCTGTCCATACAGCAGAGTGGTATTCAATTTATCCTGACTGTGACTTTTGTTTAGTAAAATTCTGCAGTAAAGATCTGTTAAAGATCTAAATACAGATGCAGCCATTTTAAGCTCCAACATTCTTATTTAACAAGCTAGAGCCCCTCACAGTAAAACATTTTAAAGCATTTAAGAGCATTTAACTCCAGAAGAGGTAGCCCAGCCAAAAATATATTAACAGCTTCAGATTTTTATTTCAAGATTTTTGGAACAAGATCAGCATCTGTAACCAAGCCAAAAACCCAAGTACAACTAAAGATTGGTTTGTTTTCATACCTCAAGGCAAATGAGCCTGTATCCTGCAGAAATCAAAATATATATTTTTTTAAATTGATGTTTTAGCAAGAAATTCTGATACAGCAAGGTCACAGCCACTACCATGGTAACACCAAGAGGAAACAGAACATTGGGATTTCAAGTTTCAGGACAAATATAAGATAAAAGAGCTTCTTCCCCAACCTGCCCTGCATAGAACAACACACTACAGAAGGAAGAGGTCCTGCCTGGACAAAGGTGCTGGGGTCAGCCAGCTCTGAAAAGGAAGAAGGAGAAGCCCTTCACCAGGTCAGCTTAGCACTTCCAGCTCAGTTAAAAGCAACCAGGTGTGCACTGCTACCTACCTTTTCTTTAGAAGTGTTTAAGCCCCCCCCCCCAAAAAAGGAAGAAATAAATTAAAAACTGAGTGAGGCAACTCTGAAGGCTGACCTAGAACAGAGGCTGGATGGAGCTAAAGAATAAAGCAGGGATTTAATAAAAGGCCTCAATGGATCCACCTTGGGCAGCACACCCAAGATGAACAAAATGGTCACAAAATGGATGACTGGTCATGGGGTCTCTCACTTTTACAAGTTCTGGTCCAATAAACTCCYTTGCAGTTAGTTAATTGTCCAATTAAAGCTTTAGGTTATGAAGTCCCATCCTTGTTTTTCTCTCTTCAGCRCATGTTGTTTGTGCTCTTGGGCCTGAGATTTGGATCATTTGTCCRTGGTCCCCAMCTYGAGAAGGAATTGTTTTGTCTCSCTGCTCTGTGCAGAGAGCTCACCCTCATATGAAGCCCAGACCCACACACTAAAGCAACACAGAATCTGAAAAATGTAAAAGTCTCTTATACACATCTAGAGGTGTATAGACCCACACACTAAAGCAACACAGAATCTGAAAAATGTAAAAGCTCAAACCTGAGGCACCAAAGGACAAACAAAGCACGGAGACGTTTACACACAGGGCCCTGTGGAAGCGCCGCCCTCAGCGGGTACCTGATAGTTCTGCAGCAGGATGAGGCTGAGGTAGAGCTCGCTGAAGGCCAATTTCAGGTCTCGGATGTTCCTGTGCTGGACCCGCTCCTCGTGGGACAGGTGGAAGACGGGTTTGCGGCGCCGCTGCAGCGTGGAGGCCCCGCTGGCCTCCTTCTGCGCGTCCAGGGTGGATTGCAGCTCGGTGCGGAGCGTGGTGAACCTGCGCTGCGCTTCCGCAAGCTTCTCTGTGGGCAGCGAGAGGGAAACGTCACCTGCCAGGGTCACACAGGGCCTATCCAGCCCCAAAAACGCCCCAAAACTCAAAAATAACCCAAAAATCCAGTGACGTGCCTGTGGGTGAAACGTGCCGTGCTGCACGGCCTTCCCCCATTGTGCGGTAACTCAAGCGCTCTGCGTGTTTCTCTTTTCACAGGATGGAATCACAGACTGGCTGGGTTAAAGGCCATCTCATTCCAACCCCCTGCCATTGGCAGGGACACTTCCCATGTGTCCAATCTCCCATGTGTGCCTTGTCCAATCTCCAGGGATTGGGCAGCCACAGCTTCTCTGGGCAAACCTGTGCCAGGGTCGCAGCACCCTCACAGGGAAGAATTTCTTCTTAATGTCTAATTCAAACCTGCCCTCTGTCAGTGTGAAGCCCTGTCTCTTATACACATCTAGATGTGTATAAGAGACAGGCCACAGCTTCTCTGGGCAAACCTGTGCCAGGGTTGCAGCACCCTCACAGGGAAGAATTTCTTCTTAATGTCTAATTCAAACCTGCCCTCTGTCAGTGTGAAGCCATTCCCCCCTGTCCTGGCACTCCAASTCCTTGRRCAAAGTCCCTCTCCAGCTCTCTTGGACCTTTTAGGCACAGGAAGGGGCTGTAAGGGATCTCTGGAGCCTTCTCTTCTCCAGCTGAACACCCCCAGCTCTCCCAGCCTGTCTGAGCAGGTGCTCCAGTCCTCTGGACCCACTCTAATGGGTGTTTGTCCTTCTTGGGGCCATGTCCTTCCTGTGCTGTGAGCACCAGACCTGGATGCAGAACTCCAGATGTGGTCTCACAGGGACAGAGAAAAAGAGGAAACTTTCCTCATTGAACCTATGTAAAACATGCAAGTTCTCAAGAAAAAAAAAAAATTAATAGGGTCAAAATCAAGGGGCTGTCCCTTCAGCACAGACTAAAGCAGCATTAGCCAGGAACAGACCTTTCAGATTCCATCCCAGCTTAGATTTCTAGAGGATCTCAGTCCAGCACCACACAAAAACCTGTTAGGGATGGAAGAGGCCCAGCCTGTACCTGGGGACTGCAAACCAGCACAAGGACAGTGGGGCAGGCTTCCCCACACTGGCTGGACTCCAAATTAATTCTGTTTCATTCAGTGTCTCATCCAAATACCAAAGCACTGACCACACATCTACTCTGAGCACAACAGAAAAGCTGCTCCTCTTTCCCACATAAATCAAGTGCACCAGGAGCATTAGAGAAAAATCCTGTTAGACAATATTATGAAACATGACAGTGAGTAAGCAAAGCGTTTTTCAGATCTGTGCACCCACTACTGACTTTGTGTTTACTATCTTTTCATGTGACAGTAGGGAAATCAAAGAAGACAAACCCCACACTTCAAATGTGACACTGAATTTTGTTGCTCAGAGAGCAGCAGGGCCCCTCTGCCAAGCTCCCAGCGACAGACAAACACAGCTCTGCTTTGATCAGGACTTACAACACTGCTGGCTGCTGTACATGATCCACTGCAATAATTTATCCCTCTTTTCCTCACTTTAGAAGCACAGCCTTGTTATTTACTGATTAAAGAGGCCATCAGCCTGCACTTAAATGTCATTTTTATGTGTTTTCAGAACGAGTCTCTCTCTCTTCCTCACACCTCAAGRATGAAGAAGGTGTTCCTTTAAACATGCTGCTTTATGTACTCTCAGAAAACAATATTTTTGGCTAAATAACAACCTTTTAAAGCTAAAAGCAGCATAGRTAAGACCATTATCGTTCTCTTTGTTCTGTACAACTGGTTCCTTCCAGGCTTTTTTTCCCCTGCTGAGCTTCAGTCACAGCTTTGGCATCTCTGTAGATAAGCAGGGTCACAGAGCAGGGGTGTTGGTGCTGGCCAGGAAGATGCTGACCAGGTTCACAGTGTTGGAGCCACCTCCAGCCAGCAGGACACCCAGCACTGCACCAGAAACCACAGAGCCACAAGGTCCCTCTACCACACAGAGCTCTGCCCCAACAGCCTCCTGGATGTCAATAAAATTCTCTTCATTAGTATCTTACATAACTCTATGATAATTCTCAATTGCTCCCCACTCAGATTTACTCTTCCTTTGTCTAACTCAATTCTGTTTAATTTTAAGAGCAAAACTACTCTGTAAATAATTTTYTATTTGTGCATAAGGTATTTGCTAGAAGGAGAATGCCTTTCCTAACAAAAAATGGGGATCAAGATAGGAAATCAAGTACAGAGGAGCCTGAACCTCTAAACTTCTTGCTTATGAACTTTATTAAAGGAAGAAGATTTAAAAAGCAGGAAAGGGCAACTCCTCTCTGACAACTTCCACAGCTGCAAGGACTCCAGCAAACAGAGGCAATGCAGCATACAGTGAGAATTGTCTGCCCACAACCTACAACCACATAATATTTACCACAACAAGATCAGACTGCCAAAACAATAATCCCTCCACACTTTGGGAACTCCCTTGGGAAGAAGGAACAGATATCTGTTCAAATCAAAAGCCTTCATATCAATAAAGCTCAGAAGTTCACTCTCTATATTGAAAACCTTTATTAAACCATCTGTGATACACTGAAATTTCCTTTAAATCAAATCAGTAGATATAGAAGAGTTTAAATTAATATTTTCAATTGAAAGCACTGTTCCATTGTCCCTATGTCCAGAAAAATCCTACCATCCATCAGCCTAATAACACAATATWTAAAGAAAATACAATGCCTTGAAATATTTATATTTCATATTTATGACTGCAGCTATCCATAAAAAATGCCCCTCCTGAGAAACAGCCATCCTGTCACCACCTCCTCTCTCCTGCACTGACTCTAGTTATCCCATCCACAAATCATTTCTTCTTATTAAAGTATGATTTTTTTACCATTGAGACTCAATGCAGAAGCAAAACAAAACAAAACAAAGTGTGCTGCTGMTCTGAAAACCTCCTAGGGAATTGCCCAGGAAAACAGCAAAGCAGAACAGAAATTAATTTCTCAGTTTGCAGTGTACTCCAAAATCATTGAAGTGTCATAT
Organism: Sporophila hypoxantha; assembly: GCA_002167245.1. Taxonomy (NCBI): domain Eukaryota; kingdom Metazoa; phylum Chordata; class Aves; order Passeriformes; family Thraupidae; genus Sporophila; species Sporophila hypoxantha. Next base: position 223,030 of record NDFG01000154.1, read on the forward strand.
ACCCCTGCCACTAATTTAGCACTGTCTATCACTAATTTAACATTCTGAAAAGTGACTTTAAAAAAAGTCACACAAGAGAGCTAAAAAAAAACCMTAGAAACTAGAACCACTCTTGTGTTGCAGCATTTTGCACGACCTGATGCCCACAGAGCCCTCAGCTCAAGTGTAATTTCGTGGCCAAGACTAACAAGAAATCCAAAACCAATAGTGGCAGACTTCAACAAAAGTGCTTGCCATGAAGCAGCAGCTTGGCCCAAAAAATGCTGCTAAAATCCTGACTGAAAGAGCCTAAAGTGTTATCACCTCAACTATGCAGCTCCAAGCTGGTTTTTGACTTCATTTTCCAAGTTTAAATGAAAGTTCACACATGYGGATGATGGAAAAAAGACTGTTGCACCAAGGAACCAGGAAAATTTCCCCCCAGATTCCAATTTACATGGGCATGGGTGTGATCAGAGGCTGTTCCACCAGACAGGAGGGGATCAACAGCCTGAACCTCCTGCCAGCTACACATTTTAGTTTTAGCATTCCTCCCCTTCCCTACTTGTACATTTTAGGTTCAATATTTTCCTTCCCAATTTAAAGRCAGGGTTTCCTACAAATAACAATTCCTAAATTAACCACAGAAATGTTGCTGGCTACTGTTTAGCCAAGTCCTGATGATGGAGATTTAAAATATAACAAACCTGTCATCTAGAAAATCCCAAACACAAACCAAAACTGGCCACYGATAAAACTTTAGCACTTGAATAGTGTTTTGGTTTAGGGTACATTTGGGAGAGAACCTTTGAAGGGGTTTTTTTAGAAAGTAGATTTYATCWGMTTRTTTCTTAATTGGTTCAGGAAAAATACTTATTTGGAGAAAKGTGGGGAAAATTTGTTTATTTTATAGGTGAAGAATTTACCAGTCTAAGAAAAATAATAATATTAAACAATAAAACCTCTTCTTGTTCTAAAAGAMATTATAAACTTAGAAAGTCTTTTTTTGTGGGTTGTAGCTTGGCTTATTTAGTCTCTTATCAGTCTCTTCAGTGCTGGAAATGTGGCTCAGGCCAGCTTTGTAACTCRTGTAACCTGTTGTGTAGGGTTTTATACAGTTGTTTTCTACTTTTGTTTTATTTCWATTAGTAAAATAATTCTAATAAATTAGAACTGTTAGTAAAAAGAGTGTAGGCAGCATTTACTAGGCATTTCTCTGCTGGAACCATCTGAAAATTTTACTGCAATTCTTCTGTCTTTCAGCTGGGGATGGGTCTTCTTGAGCACAGTCAAAAAAATTGCAAATTATTTATCAAATCTGATTTAATTAACGACAGTTTTCCTTTCCACTGAGCTGGGATGATGGGCTGGGGAATTAAGGGAATGTTTGAGGGGAGCACACAAGGAAAGGCAAGGAAAGAATTTTGCAGCAGTGTTCCATGGAGGAATTGGGGTTCAGGACCAGGCCACCCCATGAYGATGWGGTTATTTGTGCTSTGGGTGATGCTCACTGAGGAGTCTTCAGCCTAGGGAAAGATGATGAGGAAATGAAGCAGTGATCAACAGAAAATCTGATTTTCTTGAAAAATGAACAATATTTACTGTAGTAAAGACAGGGGTGTAATAAGCTGTGTATTAAACCTATAATAAATAGGATGTGCCAGGTCATAATCCAAGCCAACACATGCCTGGAGTTACAATAGAGTCCAACATGACAAATTTCTGACAGGATCAAGGGTAGGAAGCACTGATGGAACATTTCTTGCTMCAGCTCAATGCTAATAACCCTAATAACAGGGTTTCCATTCTGTGAAAGTCACGTCGCTCTTCTGCAAATAAAAGCCTTATTTTAATCTTATCACAGGAGATTGTCAAATTACATGTGTTCTCTCCTGGAACTTTTTGAAATGACAGCTAGCTGGGGAAAAAAAAAAACAACCCTACCCTATGTTATTAATGCCATTTTAAACAATGCTGGAATGGGTGTGTGCATGTGGGTGCACGTGTGGCAGCAGGTCCTCATTAGGGGAAATTATAATCTGTATTGTGCATCTAAATTGACAGAACTTCCTGCACAGAGTCTAGCTCCCAGTGCACAGGATCTGATATGGCTCAGAAAGGAAGTTTCTGAGCATAAAAAGCTCAGGTCTGGGATAGAAGCACAAGATCTCCCAGGGAAACAACACAGAGCAGTGCTCTGAGTTAGGTACGTATGAACTGCAGGCAGAAAAATGCCTATAAAGTGTAAAACCCAGCTGACCTAATAAAAAAATATCAATTTTACCTAAAAAACTGCCTCTTGTCCTGACACCCACTGTGCTGCAGGGAGCTGGGAGAGCAGGCACAGCCAACCCCAAGGAGATTTACTTCCCTAGATGGAAGCTGAGCAGAGGGAAGCTGCAGTGCTCAGCCACTGCATCCATCATGCTTTCAGCTCTCCTCAAGTTCACAACCCAGATCCTGGCTGGCAGTAAAAGAGCCAGCAATAAAGTCAGCACCCAATGGTTATGAAAATATTTTTGCACAATTCAGCTGTGCCTTTGTTATCAGATTCAAATCAGAACTAAAAAAGGTTACCATATTGTGGTGCAAATCCTGTTTATAGCGCTAAGTTAATAAATCAACATAMTAAGAGGAAGCCAATGCACTGCTGTATCTACATTTAAATGCTTTTCTAGCAGAAACCCCATTTTAAACCTCACCAAAAGAGGCTGAGAATCATCTGKAGTGTAATGGCAGGAGGAGCCAGAGCACACCAAGCCTTTTGTAGCAATTTTACAGGGTGAATATCCAATTCAGCCGTTCTAAAGTTCTTTTCAAAACACAGGATGGGAAGACAAATTTTGCAGAGGAAAAAACAAAAACCAGCACTTGGTATATGACACCTAGAAATCCCCACTCTTACCATCACAACATTTTTACTCAAAATACATAGCCCAATTGGCACAACCCAATTGCTGCTGGATTTTGCACTCCAGAAAGCTGCAGGGGTTTCAGTGAGAGCTCAGTGTTTAAAAACTTGTTGGACCCATCAAGATGACCATACACAGGCAAGCCCACGAGAGGTGTTCCTGCAGAAGCTCGGGAAACACCAGCTAGGAAGCTCAGCACACCTAAAATGTCACCAGCAGATTGTTAAAAAAATAAATTGAAAGACTGTGCCCTTTAGTTAGAAGAGCATCTCCATAAAGTTCAGCAGGATACCTTGAAAGTTCAAAGAAATGAAATCACCTGCCATTCATTCTCCCTCCAGGCAGGSTTAGCCAGGTTAATAGCAGAGTTGAGCTCCAGATCTGTGATTAAACCAGAGCAGTTTMCCACACAAACTCACCCTCTAATTACCTGATGGTAGACCTGCCTCACCACTGTGGTTATCCTGAAAGTTTGGGACCTTCAGGCCCTTTTTCTGTTGTTGAATTTTCCACAAATACACACAAAATAAGCACCTTACCTGAATAGAAAATGTTGATTTTGGCAAGTTCTTTCTCACAGGTTTGGAAGAATTTCTCTTCAAACGTGGCAAAACATCTTTTCACCGTGTCCTCATCTGTGTCTACAAAACAAAATAGAAAAACAAAGAAGTTGTAACAGAAGGACATAGGGACAATTTTACAAGTGGCTGCCATGGAAATAGTTCTGCAGAYCAAATCCACCATCTTTGTGCCATGCAGGGGAAGAAGAACAACCAAGTCCAAAGGGCTGGAGGGAACACATATTGGCTTGTCAAAGGAATTGCACCAAGACAGAGAGGGACACGCTCATAACAGCGCCCTGGCCAAAGTTCCCATCATCTTTTTGATCCTCCAAGTGCTATTTCAGACCTCACAACCCCATTTTTGCTTCAAAGACTGACCCTAAGTGTTCACTCCAGCTTGGCAAACATTTGTGTTCAGAAGGAAAACATCAAGTTRTTAACTGAAGCCTTCACCTGACCTTCCAGGAGGACTCACTGGCTTCAGCCACCATTTCCACCTTCTCATCAGGCTAATCCTTCAAATACAAACATAGATTCACAGCATACTAAAATCCATACAGAAAACTGTGTGGAAGCTTCCCTCCTGAAAAATAAAAGCTTTTCTCATAAGCAAAGTTGAAAGGAAAAGGCCTAAATTATSGTGACTGTGATCAGATCCACAGCTCTCCTTCACCCCACTGCTCTGGAACAGTTTTAATTCTTCTGCAAGAACTACACACAATTCCATAATTAAAGTCAAAACTTGAAATTAAAGCAGCTATTCAGTCACCTTGTTGTAATAAAAAAATATAGTGCAGAATCTCAAAGACAGAATGCATTTTCTAGTAATTAAGAAATTCGTTTAATGAGTAAAAAAAAAAAAAATCAAGACAGGCTATAATTACCAATTTCAGTYCTGTCAAAAACCAAATGTTCCTAATGCTGAAGCAAAGCAGACTCTTCAWACCCTCCCATAGTTACAGCCCCTGAATCTTCATGCACTCTCACAGATTGCAAGGGTTAGTGTTAACACAAACAAGAAAATTAAGATTTTATTATGGTCTCAACAACGTTGAGAAGCAGACCATAGAACCACAGAATTGCTTCAGGTTGGATTGAGTGAATGCAATCATTGCCAAGCTCACTACTAAACCATGTCTCCAAGTGACACATCCATGTTTTTGGAACACTTCCAGGGATGCTGATTCTACCAGATTCAAACAGATGTTGAAATAATTGTTATTAAATTGAGAAGACAAATGACTACAGTGAAGTTTCATTCACTATCACATACACATATTGGACTGTCATAACCAAGAAATCTCTTTCTTTTAGCATTAATTTCTAGGTAAAACCAACCTCAAGAGAATATTTAAATAGAAAATGTCAACATTTCGATTTTTCTGGTTTGGCTCTGATATTAAGCACACAAATGTCAGTACTGTTTTTAAGGGATGGTATGGAAAGAGCAAAGAACACAACACAAAACTGCAGTGCAGGGGCAACTTTGGAAGAAGTCTGTCTTCTTTTGGAGTCTGATGARGCTTTAAAGAGTGAACAGAGAGAAAAGAACCAGTTCTGCCTGGTGTTTACAACTCCACCACCCAAGGGCTTGAAGAGAAGAATTTTTAAGGGCCCCAAAGCCTGTTCCAAACTCCAAGCTTTGGCTCCCAGGGTTCTTTTCTCATCCAGTCATTATCCTTGCAGCTCTGTGGCTACTCCTGAGGATGAGGACTCCCTCCCTGGAGCAAACAAACCCTGGGATGACCCAAACAGGGCTTGGGCTCCTCTTTGCTGCAGGAGAACCACTGGAGGGTCACTCCAGCCCTGCTCCAGGGCTCTGGACCAAGGATGAGCAATCCCACTCCACACAGAGCTCCCACGTGGATCCCTCCTCAGGGGCAGCCTGAGCACCACAGGCACAGAAAATAAAAAAATAACTTTTCTTCCTAACAGCAGAGTCACAGCAGTTACAWCATCCCAGCCTGGGGCCCTCCCAGTAAAGCTGATCTGAACTTGCCTCCAAGACTTCCAAATCTGTGACCTGACAGCAAAGCACAAGCAGGGGAGGGGGGTGAAGCAGCAGAAATTACCATGCAATACTAAAAATGCAGAGATTTTATTCACTAGGTGKCTGAAACTTTGCAAGTAATAGTAATCAGGAGGTACCAAAGCAGAGGTGASACTTTAAGGATGGATCTGAAAGGCAAATTCTTCAACACAAAGAGTTTACCCAGGTCTAGCAGAAAATTTTGTCTAGAGGTGCTTTCTGACATGGGGGAACCAGCATTTCCTGCACTTAAAAATAAGTCATAAAGAAATAAATACACAGGCTCACTGCTTTCCTCTTCCAAACCTCTTCCACCACACCTTGCTTTTATGTWTCAGTGCATTCACAAAATAATAGTAAGACCAAGCAAGTTTTTAAACTTCTGTCACTACCAAAGGATTAAAAAAAAAAAACCAACCAAAAAACCAAACCAAATCAAACCAAACCAAAACAAAAACAAAAAAACCAAAATCTCTCTCAGCATGGAATATACTTTTTGTCCATAAAGTAAGCATGAATATTTCTGTGCAAACAAAACAGCACCTTCTAAGAGACCAAAAAGTTCAGTAAAGCAACGAAGAGATAAACTAACATAATCAATGCCAAATAACACAATTAATATCTTGTTTTGTAAATTATCAATCAGTTCAAGAAATTACAAATAAGTGTGTTGAACAGTTTGACCATAATCTAAAGTTTAGGACAGGAAAATGGGCTTTGAACACTAATCAATTAATACTGGAAGCCCTTCCAAAACCCTTGAGATTAGGAATTCAGGTCTCTATCTCAACCTCAAYACACTGCTGACTCAGAGGAAAGCAAGTTCTACATAAACTATTCAAAATCCCTCTCCAAATGTCAAATGCTGCCTTATAAAAGATATTTTGCAGGCCAGGGTAGACGCCAGACTTTAAAATAAATAAATAAATTTTCAAAATCAGGAATCTCTGTGAAGAAAAGGTTTCCCTTTGGTGCTGGTCCCACTGCAGTTCAGCCATTGAGCTGCAATAATAGACAAGGCTGCCAAGGCTACTGCCCTTATTTATTTATTTATTTATTCATTTATTTATTTCCCCCCCAAGGCTAGGACAGGACAAGGCTGTTTAGCCATGAGAAAATCACAGTGCCAGACCCCTGGCCTTGGCTTCAGGAGCTCCATGACAACAGGGGCTGTTTCTAAAAGGCATCCAGCTCTAGCTGCCAAGGAGGGCTGGCCTAACCTTCCTTTTGTTCTTTTTCTATAGCTTCCATACTCCATTCACCCTCAGCTCCAAGCAGACTGCCTGATCAATACTGCACCTTGCAGACCTCATCCTCCCATGCATTCCCTGGCCTGAATTYAATAAAAACCCACAGGAAGCCTGCAAATCTCTTGCTTTTACTTGCAAAGCCCAAAGCAGCAGCAATCTAGATCTACTCCCCCCTGCCACATTTTCAGGTTTGCAGAGAGCTCAGATGTTGGCACACCTAAAACAGAACCTGAAGTTGAAAAAATAACATCCAAATTACATCCCTAAGATGTCCCAAGCACTCATTTCTCAGTGTTCCTCTCAACTTTTCATTTAAATCTCATTTTCTGCAGCTGTAGTCTATTAACAAATGATCAGCATCCCAGGCAGCTCTGCTCACTCACTCCCTTGCAAGAACACACCAGTAAAAGTTTTCTTTGTTACAGCAGTGCCCTTTAAAATAATCATTTTTAATAAGCCCTCTACTCTTTATCATGCTGAATTTTAAAGAGCATTTAATTWAAAAAGATTAGTTAGCTTTGTTGTGAGATCAGCACAGGTGTAGTTCTCTGAATCACCTTCTGTTTGCCACAAAACAGCTCTATCTGAGTAATATTATTTCAACACTTTAGCTACAGAGGAGGCAACTTGATTTATGAGGAGGCATCTGAAATCTAGTCAGTGAAATAAAAATAAAAATAAAAATCAAGCTCAACATTGGCATTAAARACATCAAATAATACTGAACAGGTGATCACAAGTTTAACATCAGCACCACTTTGAATACACTAATTTTTTTCATTTTTCCATATGCTGTARCCAGCAGTCAACTAGGACTACAGCAACAGATCTGTGTTATGAAAAAATAACAATTTTTTGTTAATTACAATTAGCAAACAATTAGTAAAAAATTAGAAAACTATTAGTTTTCTTGTTGCTATAAAGAGTAACTGCTTAGACTTCTAGGCCCAGTGGCACACTAGGGAAAAAAAGAAGAAAAAGCCACTTTTATTGCTACTCAAGACACTAAAAAGTGGGTCACTATAATGAAAACATGTATCTGTCTCCAAAATCCCTTTAGCTTTGTCTGTCTACTCAACCATCACAATTCTCTCATACCCTTGACAGATCTGCAGCACCGAAATACTCATTTCCCCAACCTTTTTACACAGCACAATGAAATTCTGCAAATAAAAAAAATCAGACTGTGAAGTCCCTTAATGCAAGGACTGAGATTATTATCTTTACACTCCTGGTGTTTATTTGGGTATTTTTCCAAAGGAAAAGTTCTTCCACAAGGCAAATCCCTTTCTCACTTGGGTCAGCTGCAAATTGGATTATTTACTGAAACTTTCATGAACTTTTATGTCCCATCTTGGGGCACATAAAAGTTTTCTTGTACAGACTTTTACATGCTTTAAGTACAGCTATAGAAATTTCTTCCTAGGACTTATTCTTGCTGTAGGAAGAAAAAGGAAGCCAAATAAATAAAGGAACAAAAAAATAAAATTCTGCTTGCAAATAAAGGAATATCTGTGTTCAGGTTATTCCACCCTACACATGTAATGGTGTGCATCTCTTCTGGAATTTATTCCATCCACCAAAAGTGGACCTCAAATTAAAATACTGTCAAATCATCAGGGAAGAAGCTTCTTMAGCTAGTTGATATTAAAAAATGTCAAGAAAATTCAAAGCAGGCTATACCTGCTTTTGTGAGGCAGCACAGATGAGCTGGTCAGCTCTCCACTGAACAAATCCTTTAGCCCAAATTACATCTGGTTATTAAATTATTGCCTTAAACCTAGCAATAAAAAGTGACCACTCAGGTAGCAAGTGAGGCTGGCATTGCCTGCACATGCAGGGTTTATGTGTGGCCAGGGGAAGGAGGGAACAAGAACTGCTGCCAGTCACCAACACAAGTTCTCTCAGGTTTTGCTTCACCATTTTGTTGTGAGTGAACAKAACCTATTCCAAAATACCTTTAGAAATTACAATTTTCAGATTGATAAAAATCCTGCTGCCTTAGTTTTTAGACTCCATCACTGAAATCTTACAAGGAAAACCAGCCAGATTCTTACAGCTGGTTTGTTTAGCTGGAAAGAAAAAGCAAGCTCCACAACATGTCTARGAGCTAGACATCCAACCAAGTGTCTACTATAAATTATTTATAGTAGTGACTCTGTAAACACAGATTCCAAAGCAATGACAGCATCCTGGTATGAACTTCAGGTGCAGAAAAACCAGGCCACAAAGCAGCCATGTGTGAGAAGACAATTCCAAGGTTTTGCAGRTTCCAGGTGCTCTTCTTTAAACAAGCAGCCACCTCTCATAACTCCTGCAAGCAAGGAAGGCAGTGCCAGTCTTTGTCAGCTATGCCAGGAGAGTCACTAATGCTTCACTTCTGTACCATGAAGAGAGAGAATTATAAAACTGAGCCTATGTGCTAGAGCTCAGATTTGAAGGGCAGCTAGGCAGAAACTTGTGATAGWAAAAAAAATACAAATTAAAGAAAAGCAGCACAAATGCCCAGCAGTATCTCAAAACCTACCATAAAAATACCAATAATAAGGGATGACAGACCTGGATGCCAGGAGACATCATACAGGGACATCAATACCCACTTTCCCTGGCTAACAACCACCCTGAAATTTCTCCTTTTTGAAGAAAAGAAGTGAAGATGCACATGTGTTTGTGCAGAAGCCTCCCAGTGAGCTAGCCCAGAAACACTGCCACAGAGCCCAGGGTGAAAGAAAGACAGTCAACAGGAACTGAGAGTCACATTTCACCTGACCTTTACTCCAGGACAAAGAATGGAGAGCAGCAGGCTTGAGTTACTCAGCTGCTACATACAGGAACCTGCCCAGGCCACGTCTGCTGGTGGTGCCAAGCAGCCAGAGATGCAAACAGAGATCCCACAGCTTTGTGGGATTACCAGGATCACACTGGGACATTCCCAGCTTGCACAACACACCTGCACCTCCCTCCAGCTGCTCACCTGCTGCCTCCAGCTCTGCTCTGCACTAAAGCAAGACAGGAGAGCAGCAATTATGGMTGCACGAAAACCCCAGAGCACAGTTTGCACACCAGAGGTGCAGGAAAGCAGAGATGTTCCAGCCTCTTATGGATGAGATCTGAACTGGTCCCTGCTCCTCTGGCTGATGCTACATGAGACAACAGCTCAGCAATGCCATCCATTCCTGCTGGTCCCTGAGAATTTTACACTTTCTGTGCTGCCAGGCTCTGACCCCCAAGAGAACACTGCATGTGACCTGAGGCCATGGAGAAGGCTTCCAAAATTGAGGGATAAAACTGASATTATGGGTACAARAGAAGTGTGCAATATCACATGGTGGAAAACTTAGTTTAAGGTTTTAGAATATAGTAATATATATATACAGCAAGATGCAAGTTTTAGGGCAGAAACTTGTTTACTTTCTTCTTCACCTTCTTCTTCATGAGTTCAAGCAGCATTGCCTAATTAAATAAAAAAGTCCCCARTACAAGCCACAAGTTATTTATTAAGTCAAAAATAATTTAAGTATCATTTCTCAATTAGACAGTTTATCCTTAAAAAACCTTGTACAAAGAGAAATATGTCTCCATTTTTAGCTAATTAGAATGAAATACTATAAAACTCACYACTTGTGAGACTGTAATATAGATAAGAATTAATAAACATCTAAGTCCAAACAAAAAATACCATCTCACACATTTAATCTCAACCTTAACAACAACAAAAAAAAGAAGATAAAACTCAACATTTTAGTGGTGCCGTGTGTGACGAGGACACCTATGAGAGTTGGGACCTCCTTGAAGAAACAGAGTTATAGAAGCAGATAGAAGCTAGAAAAATCCCCAGGGAAAAAAGAATAAAAAAAAAAAAAAAAAAAACCCAAACCAAAACAAAAAAAAAAAACCAAAAAAAAAAGCAAGAAAAAAGAAAAAAAACCCATTACATTCCCTCTTAATCAGCCTTTAATCTGAGCAATGTTGCATCCAAGGTGTTATTTTTTTCCCTTTTTATGAGTGACAGGGCCACCAAATGAAAAACTTAGCAGTACTTGGTTCATGCTTTTAAAGATCCACMGAATGCACCTCAAGTAAATAGCACAGCTGTGTTTTATGAAGCTACAAATCTGTCTGGGAAACTTTCCTTCTGCTAAAACCTATGGATGGAAATAAGGACAATTCCCTAAATTGCCCAGTTTGTTCCTTAAACCAAGAAGATAAATATAAAAGAAAAGCACACAGCAGCATGGAAAACCAAGCCCAGAATTGCTGATATCAAAAAATCAGCTGCTCAGAGTTCAAACTMGAATTTTTCTATACAGTCACCTTCTCCACCACTCCCTCCAGCCTGGAAAAACTCAGCAAACCCTCTGCTGATTATCAGGACAAATCTCCCAACCTTTCAGCCAAGCAACAATTAAATTTTACATTTATTAAATATAAATGTAGGCTCCAGGAAAGGCAAGGCAAAATCACCRCAAGCTGGGGAGTTCTGGGCCAGCCCACAAAGCAGTGATGGAACACTGGGGACTTGCATGGGGAGAAGATCTTGGGGACTGGAAGTGCAGGAGAGCAAGAGGAAATCAAAGTAAACTCAAACATTGCTGAATACAGCAGAGATCCATCACCCTAAAATCCACAAATATTCTTTCTCTGCCCCATCTCCTGATTGAAGGTGGAAGGTGGCATGGAAAGAGATATAAAAGGAAACTTTCTAATCTTTAATGTGTGTTCTTATTTACCAAGAAAGATTAGTTTGATATTGTGATTATTTTAATCAAGCCAAAAATGTTTCTGTCAGGAAATAAAGCTTCATAATAAAATGACTGTTTATGCTCCTTTTATTGAGCRTCCAGCTTTCATAGTTTTACTTCCAGAATTTTACTGAGCAGCAACAATTTCCTTCTCATTAAAACTGCACAAAAAACTGTCAGAGCATCTGACAAAACCAAGAAGAAGAAAAGAATTAAAACAAAARGGAGATTACAGTCAGTTAAAGGAACATTGATACAGTGCACTTTRTATGGATATATGTGTTGAATTTTTCCTAGGAAAACCACATGGAGAGGGAGTTATGGGGAATTTTAGCAGCAGTTATGGCTGTCCTTTGTGCCCTCTCTTCCACACACACATGATGCCCTTTTCCTTGCTCTGGTGCTGCTGCTTATCCACAGTGAACCAGTTCAGGAAGTTAATCTGGTATTTAAAGAACAAGCCAGCATTAAAACTGAAAGGCATTAACAACCAAACTGATCAATAAAGTCCTTTCCTGTGGTTTAGCCCTCTGAAAGAACTCCTTGCAGGCAGGGAGGAGGCGGTGAGAGTGAGATTCCTGCTCTGGCAGCAGAGTTAGACTGATTGAAATGGAATATCACATCACCTGCTTGGACTCCTGAGATGGGAGATGACTCAAGGCACCACCCCACAGCTCAGCTGACAAGGAGATGTTGGAGAAGCCAACAAAACTCACTGGAGTTGGATTCACATGCACATACCCTTGATACAAGCACAGGAAATGTCTGGATTATTGAATTAAGACAGATTGAACTTGGGTTTGGGTTGGAAAGGACCTTAAAGACCATCTCATTCCAGCCCCTTTGCCATGGGCAGGGACATCTTCCACCAGACACAGACGTGGGGACCTCAGAGCCCGACCCACCTCAAGGCTTACAGGAACATTTTGGTCAGCTCTCAGCAACTGATCTGTGAAAAGACACCACAGAAATTGCCCTTACACATTTGGCCATCAGTCCATCTACCAAAGCATCCCCCTTTGGTGGGTACCAGAACTGTAAAAAGCACTTTACCACCTGCTATGGCTCTGCACAGCTCAAGGAAAAGCTTCACAGGTCAGGGTGTTCCCACTGCTGGTGGCTAAATTGTGGGATTATAAAGATGGAGTGAATAACTCCTTCTTTAAAACATTGGAAACTTTCAGGGAAATGGTGTGGTTAAGAATATTTTAACTTTTGAAAAACAAAAAGAGTAGCAGAGTGTGTCTCCTGATCCTCGGGCTGCCAGGACAGGATGGGATGTGGAAGGGGAAAGGCTGCTCCAGAAAAGCACACTGGTGTCCCTGGAGAGACCCTGCTCAGCTCCCTGTGTTTGAGGGGAGGCAAGGAAGGGAATTACAGCTAATTGAAAACATTTTGCATAATTGGAGCTGATAAGAGACATATACCCATCACTGCAGGAAACTGTTTGCATCCTTATAACAATTACAGCACATATAAAATTCAGATGCTAAGCAAACAATTAGAAACATTAACATTGGTGAGGAAAAAAAACCTAACAGGTGAATAAATGGACCATCACCATTAAAAAAGCAACAACAATGCTACTTTTAGAGCTCTTTTCAGACACAGGAGATCATGTTCATTGGAGATATTGAGGGCAGGAATAGGAGGGAAATGACAAAAGGAAGATTAACAGAACTATCTTGGGAAAGACTCCAATTAATATTAAGAACAACCAGAAAGACAAAACAAATGATGCAGAAACAACAACAGGCTCCCTGTATGGAGTATATTGAGCACATGGTACAAAGACAAACCTACTTCAAACGTGCTCTCCATGGTTTCATTTCCCCCCAGGGAGCCAACACTACTCAAATTCATTTCTCCTTTTTTATTTTACTAGCTAGTAAAGGCAAACAGTTGGCAAGAAGATAATAAGCAAGCAGTTATCAGATGAAGAAAAATATATTTTTGAGGTATCTCAGAGCAATGACACAGGGCTTGAGAGTGGCTCTGTGCAAGATTTACCAGAGGGCCTTACAGTCAGATCATGTTCAGGAACAGAACAGATTGTTAGTTCTCATAAACGTTTACAACAACACCCTCCTAAGCATTTTGCACAAGTTAAACCAATATTTTTCTTTTTAAATTATATCATTCTAGCTAAAACAGCAGCAAATTAACATTAAGGTAGCTCCTTCTCCACTCAAGGCAGCAATTCTTCTGCTTTAATTCTTACATTATTACAGCAACAGATGTTGGAGGAGCCTCTCCACAACACTACAAAGCCTACCCAAGGTTATATTCCCCCTTGCTCATGCAGTGCACAGCCACCCAGCTGAGCCCTACCCTGCTGTATTAATTAAACCACATGGATTGCAGCATGCCCGGASACACTGTGGTAAATTCAAGATAAGCAGAAGCTCTCCAGTGCAGGTCCCCACAAGTTTGGAGTTGTTTTCTTCCTGTGCTCAGGTAGCATCCCTTGCCTTCCCTTCTGCTCAACCCTGCACTTAAATGGTTTATTTAAATCCAATTCAAGCAAAAGCAGCATTCCTCAGATGCCACTTTGCTATGATTTAAGTACATGGAAGGAATAAGCTCCAGTTCAAATGTCCTTCTTTCAAGGGGAGAAGAAATAGTCTTTCCAAGGGGTTGATTTGAAATGCCCACTTCAACTCCTCAACAGGGCTACTGTGTTCCAGGGGTTATTTTAGTTTAAGATTAAAATGCAGCAGAGATCAGGACTGCACTTGTTTGTTTGTCTGTTTTCCAAGTTAATCTCTTTCATTTTGCACAGCACAAGTCCCTAGCCAGAAACCACATGGGCTGGGTATCTCCTCTTGGAGCATCCCTGCCAGACTGGAACTGGAATGAATCCTTCTGAAAAGGATTTTTATACCCCAAATGAGAAGAAAGATTGAGAGGCATGTGATTTTTCTCCCCCCACARCTCCCCCAGGCTCAATGCACAGCACTGCTGGCACTTGCTAAATAAAAAGGCAAAAGGAACCATTCAGTAATTTCTATTACTRCCCAAACAAAACCTGGTGGGAAGGGAATACACAAACTGCAGAAGTAACTGCCAACAGAAAGGTTTTGCATCCAAACACAAACTCGAAGTATGCTGAGAGTAAAAAACTCAATGGCCCAACTTCCTAAGTCACTTCTTATTTACATTTCAAAGGACGTGTTACAGAGCCACCACATTTAATTCTATTTTACCCCTATTCCTGACAGTGGCAAAAAGCCTAAATTTAAGTCCCAATTGCAGCATCAGCTGTGCAAAAGGGCAGAACAACAGGACTTCCAATAAACTTGAACAAAAAAACATCTGTAAAAACATGGGATATCTTTCCAAAGAAACCTGTGTGCTGTACACAGCAACTTTGCCAGGCAGCACTTAACGAGACACTGGCACTTTGAAGCTCTGCTTGACTGGAAACCTTCTTCTTTGCAAAACGTGTGCAATTAAAGGCTGATCCTTATTTGAAGCATGGGGGATACAACTAGAATGGGAGAGACAAACATCCCAAAGTGCAGCTGCAGGAAGCAGGAGGAGCTCAGAGTTTTGTCCACCAAAGCTTGGAGAAGTTCTGTCCACCAAAGCTTTTGCCGTGCTCTGGGAAACCTGGAGCCAGCCATGCATGTTCCAGCCAAACTCCCCYGAGCAGCAAGCCCCAAAATGGATATCCTCAGTGCCCATAGCAAGCTTTGAGCTTTGTGGTTGTGTCCTCCCAGAAGAATTTTATCACAACAGATGACCGCAGCATCCAGAAGCACTGCTCATGTAGCCGGCATGCTGCTAATCAACAGCCAGAGCAGATGGAATGCAAATCTCCCAGGGAGGGGGGACCAGGAGGCTGTCACCAGCCTGCTCCCACCCTGTAAATGAGCTATTATCAGTTAGGAGCTAAATTCAGATGGGATTTTGGTGAAAGGCAACACTTCAAGGTGTTTACGGGGGAAATCCATCTGTACCGGCTAAAAAAATCCACCAAGGTTGTTCTGGGTGGTTTGTTCGTGCACCAGCACAAGTGGTTGCTGTCCTGGTTTCAAGTCCTGCCAGGATTTTAATTTAAGCTTTAGGCAAATTAATCCATCAAGAACAGTGAGGATGGCCTTAAAGGTAACATTATTTTCTCCTCACCAGAATAAATTATTTTTATTTTTGGCAAGTATCTCAGAYGCAGGAATCAGCTCCTTTTCCACAGGGGAGGGGAAAAAGCTTTGTGTAAAAGTCACACAGAAATGAAGTTTTGTTACATCCATACTGGTCTGCACCAGCAAGGCACAAAGAACCAACCACAATAGATTTGGGGGTTAAGCATGTAAGGTTTGGGGGTTGGTCCTTCAGCAAATTCAACARAAGAGGAACTGAAGCTGCCCCAGTTCATTCACTCAATTGATTCACTKAATGTTCTGAAACATGAATAAATATGTAAGTGACTACTCTGCTCTAATTAGTGACATTCAGTGACTCTAACCAGAGAGCCCAGACCTTCAGCCCTTGCATTTAGCTCTCAGTGCCTCTCCCRTGGGAACTGAATAGCAATCAGGTATGTAATGCAGGGATGGTTGCTTTTCCCCCTTCACATTTAGGGTGGAAAATAAGGGGGTGGGGCACAGGGATGGAAAAATAGAATTAAATCCTCAAATCCAGGCAAAAGATCTAAACATACTTAAAAAACTGTTTTGAGGGGGGAAAAGAATTAGAGATGAGGAAAAAGCAATAAAGGAAAAATGAAASCGAGTGCAATTGCAGAAAACATGAAGCAGATGATGCATTTCCTATGTGATAGCTTAAACAAGTCCCAAGGCACACCTCCTCAGTCCATCAAACAGCACATTTACATAAAATCATTAATTCATTACAGTCATGAAAGAACACAGGGATGGGTTAGGAGGGACAGGATGGAATGAATGAAATGGAAATATAAGCCAGAGACACAAGCAAAATATCCACAGAGCCTCCTGAAGGACAAAGATCACAACTAAGCTCAAAGAAACGTCTCAAACTGAAAAACCTYCATGTTTACCAACACTAAACCACCCTGGTTTCCAATATACAGACAAATGTATATTTATTTATATTCCTGATAGCAATGCTACTCATGTGCCTGCCCTCTGTGGCTCTCTGGAGGGAAGCTGCTGATGCTGCCAACAAGAGTTACTTGCTTCTGGTTTGGTCTCCACTACCCTGGGTTGGAAACAGCCTCTGTTCCTGCTAAACAAGGTCCCAGCCACCTCTTTTGACCCACTGGAGTCAACTCAGCTTCTCATGAAGCTTCTTGCCCTTCCTCTGCAATAATGGTAATTTTAAACCAAAAAGTAGTCCAAAAGATTAAAGCCCCCCCCACCCAGCAAACTTACACAGAACATATGAATTAATTTTCAGGTTTCCTGGCTGTTTTATCACTTGATTCACACACACAGAGCCCAAAACTGCAATTCTGGAGCTATCAATCTGCCTCCAGAGACAGTGTTAGCACGGCAATCCCCCCACACAACACAAGTGGTCTTACAGACGGCAGCACTATTTTTAAAGCAGAACATGGATGTATTTTCCTCTCCTTTGCCAAACAAGTATATGAAATGTGCCACATGGCAGGTAGCATGCAGATGACAAAACAGTCAGAATTCAGCAGAAATACAAGATGGGGTTGCCAGAAGGATTCCAACAACTCTTTGTCCAAAAAAAAAAGAAAGCCCCAAACCATACTGACAGGTGCTCCACCAAAAGCTTTGTCACATCTCTGCTCTCCAGGGGTGAGAACTTCCACTATTGTTGTCATCTCAAATTCAGCTGGATGAAGGAATACTACATTTAACACCAAAGGAGACTCCTGGGACTAGAATGTAAACTTAACCAAGTATCTGTTGTAGTGTGTGCATTAAACTCTGAGACACAGAAAGAAATCATCCTGAATTTAGAGACCATTCCAAGAGGAACTGCTGGCACAAAGGAAATAACCTGCACCAGAGGCCAAGACAGAGTGTTTTCTGTGAGGGACAGACTCGGGCAGAATGAACACACAGTTCATTCTGGGGAAAGAGTTTTCAACTTCGGAGCTCACCTGACAAGCACTTGCAGGATATCACAAACACACAGGTGACAATGGGCACAGCAGAAGCAAGCCTGGAAAAAAACTCAATTCTTCATATAAACAGGGAGTCTAAAACATTAGAAATTTGTAACTAGGACTGAGCTGAGCATTTGCTATAATCACCCTGACACCTGAAAGGTCCATTTGGTGTTAATATACCCACCCTACAAGGTTTGTGTAGCACAAGAGGACACATCAACACAAGGTCCCAAAGGCAGRGAGGAAACCTGGTACAGAATAAAATGCAAATACATTTGAAGGAAGTGTAATCATTTCTTGGGAAAAAAAGCAGGTTTCCCTTCCTCAGGGATGTGTGGATACCTGGAGCAGCCCCAGAACACAGAACACTGGGCTCAGCTATCAGTTACAGGGGATTTTTTGGAGGGACACGAGGACACCCACAAGGCACAGAACACTATGGCACACAGGCAGCCTCCAAACAAAAGTCACTGAACATTAAATCAGCCTTGCTTCTCGAGAACAAGCTTGAAAAGACCAAGCTGAGCYAGTGGCTGCTGCTGAGCTAATGGGTATCATCTGTGCTTATTGTAAAAGAGCAAATTTAGGGAATTTATAGCAAGTGACATTTTATGTGAAAGCATTTTTGCAGCTAACAGCAAAGAATTTTATTATTTTGGGTTTGCTTCTGGTTTTTGCAATTAAAGACCCAGCAGCACATGCACCTAGCATCCCTTAKTAGCATGTTGTTTAATACTACTTAAGAAATTACCTGTGAATTGTTCTTTGGACACCCACAAACCATTTATCTCTCCTCATTGGCAGCTTCATTAGCACTGAAAGATGAAAAATAAACTCTTTCCCTGCAAATGTAGTATAAATACATGCCACCTCTACAACTAGCAGCAAAGGCTCAACAGCAACAGCCTATGTTTAAAGCAGAGGGGGAAAATATATTAAAATATTCACAACAAAGTTTCGAGTGGGCAAATCTGACAAGACTTAAACTGTGTTCCATGGAGGTGATGGTGTGCTCAGACACATTCAGGAACTCTGCCAGTACTTAAAATAAGGTTTGCAACATTGTGCAAAAGAGATTTTATAATTTTAAATAATTGCTTCTTATTTTGAGTGGTAAAATGTTTGCCAAAGCAAGTGTTTTTTATGAACCATAGCCTACTGCCCTAGATTCCTCTGTGAAAATTTGTAATTATTTTATTATAGTAAAATAGTTACATCATTTTCAGAGCCTGAAATGGTAAGGCTGTCAAAAGCCATATGCTGATAGATATTCCAGTGCCATTAGCAATGAAACCTGATTTCCTTTAACAAAGTCTCTATGAACCAACTCGGGCCTGGCTGCAGTGTTCATTAATGAGCTGGGCTGAGCTGCCTCCAACGCTGCTGAAACACAAAAAGCTCTGAGCAGCTGTGGGGGGAGTGTTTGCATCCGTTTGTGCTGCTGCCCACAAACCCATGGGTAACCACAGAGCTCACACAACTCCCAGCCCTTATTTCAGCAGAGGTCAGGAAAACAGCCAGAGGAGCAGAGCAGGCACTGAAATGATGCAGGAGTTGGAAGAAGGAGCCCACTGCTGGCTTCACCTGACAGACAGCTGCCAGATGCCAGCAGCAGATGGATTCAGATGCACTTGGATCTCTCTGCTGGATGGGAAGCCCTTGCTGCTGCTATCCACGGACACAAAACCTGTGTGAGAACTAAACCACAGAAAAACCATAAATGAGAACCAAGAAATGTGTTCAGAGCATRACAGCCTTACAATGCTGTGTCCTAGTCTGAAAGGAACACCAAACAAGAGACATACAAACACGTCCCCAAGTATTTATTGTGACAATAAATATTGTCATAATATTATTGACAATAAATAAATAAAACTGCAGTGCAGAGGGATGAGGCAAACCCCATCCACTTCTGTGCTAAGTGGAGGATTGAGACCTTGGGACACCTTTCCCAAGCAGTGGGAAGGAGAAGTTGTGGAGGTGGATCTTTTATTTACAGGAGTTAAAAGTAAGCTTCCCAGAGAAATGAGGCTTTAAATAACCAGAAAGAGCCTCACTTTCCAACAGCCACAAAAAAGGTTCTTGCAAACTCTCCTGGTTTTTTTTTTTTTCTTCCTTTGCATATGCAGCTCATTAATGGGTTCTCCATCTGCACTCACAACTGCTGTTAACATTTGCACAGCCCAAGACAAAGATGTTCTGGGCAAGCCACAGCCTCTTCTGACAACTGTCACAAATGAAACGCCAAATCAGTCTGGTGACATCTCTGACCCATGACAACACTGCAGCTTCTGGGAAGGAAATTCCTGGAAGAAATCGATACAGTGCTATAAAACCCTGTCAGTTCTGCTATTGCTCAACAGAAGGACTGCATCAGCAAGACAAAGGCGGCAGAAAATGCAGTCCCAGGATAYGGGGTAGGATGGAAAAGGCTGGGCTGTTATGGCTGCAGGAGCAGTGGTGGCTTCATGAACACAACCCCAGTGGCACCASCAGGGAATGTATGGCAAGAGGAGACTGCAAGGCAAGTTCTGCTCCTGGATCTCCTGAATTCCTACTGCTGGGAAACTGGAAAAGCCTTCCTTTGGAAAAGAAACACCATGCTGTAATCTCTACACAAATAAACATATCATGTCAAGAGCCACTTTCCTCTCTTATTTTAGCTGCTCGCTGCCCAGCTCCCACACATCCTGCCACGGCTGATGAATAATTCCCTTTTAAAACCAGGGCACACAGACAGGGATCATGAATGCAGAAGACTTTCTAACAAAGAACACTCTGCCATCCACGTGGCATGGGGGTATTTTACTATCATCTCCATCACAACAACACACTGGGTGCTACAGCACGTCSCCGTGGGCTGCACTGAGCTCACGCGAAGACGCTCGGCACGCACGGCAGCCACGCAAGGAGCAGCACGCAGCCCAAAAGCCCTGGCAGAGCACTTTCCCCTCTTTCCCCTTRCCATCTTAATCCACACTGGCACATCCTGACTCCTGTCAGTTTGGGGAGACTGCTCATAGTTTTTATGAGACGTTGTTAGGAGGGCCACAGGCAGCCTCCCCTCGCTACCAGCGGCGCGAGTTCGCAATCCTCCAATGCTCGCTATTGTCTCTGCTCCCACTTGTTTAAAATTCCTATGGGATACTGACATATCTCAACAGGGCTTTAATAATAGCCTAATAATTGCTCCAGACAATAACTTACATTGTATTGAGTGCTTGCCTGTCGGGGMGTGGGTAGAAYGGTTGCCTTGGTAACAAGGAAAAAATCATATGGCAAATAGAGACATGAAAGGACACAAGCTGATCCGTTTGCTCCCTGCTCAAAAATCCGTGGGAAATGGTGACATTGGCACAAAAGTAAGGCTCTCCTGGTCAGAATGTGTAAATAGCACTAAAACCCAACTCATCTGGAGGTTTAATTAAGGCTTAGGTAAGGAAGATYTTATGAATTATGCAGTACGGGCCAGAGGTAGCAGACACTACAATTTCAGTGTGCTGTCAAAGCTGATTCTCASTTGCAGGAAGATGGAATTTTGTCATCTAAACAGCTTAATTTAAAGTGCTGGAGACAAGGTAATGAGGTCAGTAAACTRGAATGCTCTGAGCTTGTATTTTGTCTTTGCTCTGCTTTGATCAGTTCTCTCTGGCAGCTTTCTTTGAAAGACACCAATATTGTAATACACAGCAACTCAGGAGTCAGTTTTTAGACACCAATATTGTAATACATAGCAACTCAGGAGTCAGTTTTTAAAACATGGCAAGAATTGCCTGAAAATAAACACGCCCAGACTACACATTCCAAATTTGTCCTAAAGAGCAGGGAAAAACACCTCCTGCAAGCACGACCCACCTGGCTCACCATCCCTCCCATCCTCCTAGCCTGCAGAAACAGTAGCTGCACAGCAGCAAAAAGCACTCAAAGAGGCCTTTTTGGTTATTAGTGGCATAATGGCTCACAGGTTCATGCTCCACGTGGGGAACTGACAGCAGCAGCCAGAGCAGCCAGCAGCTCACCCCATCCAAGAGGAGTTAATGGATGTATTAAGAGCAACCTGCCCAGCAAATGGCAGAGGCACAGTTGCAGCAAAGCCGCCGCYGGAAAGGCTCCCCCACGACTTTTTCATTAGTTATCTCAAATTAAATTAATTTTCCAAAGCACAAGAACAATGATAACTAATAAAATTCCAGTCCCATGATGCCATTTTATGCCCATCTGTTTCTGAGGAGCTAGAGATGGCTGGACATGCTCACGTGCACCATCAATATCTACTGGGGGAAGCTGGGAATTCACATGGCTCTTTCTCATGGAATCATAGAATTGTTTAGTCTGGAAAAGCCCTGCAAAATCATTGAGCCCAGTTATTAACTCAGCAGTGCCAAGGCCACTACTAAACCATYTCCCCAAGTGCCACATCTATGTAGCTTTTAAATCCCTCCAGAGTTGGTGATCCTTCACTTCTCTGGGCAGTCTCTTCCAATACTTGACAACCCTTCCAGTGGGTTTTTTCCTAATATCCACACAAAGCATTAACTTGAGGTAGTTTCCTCTCATCCTGTCACTTACTAACTGGGAGAAGACGCCTTCCCTCATCTGTCTACYACCTTCAGGTGGTTGTAGAGAGCAAAAACATCTCTCTCCAGCCTCATTTTCTCAAGGCTGTGCCCCTCCAGCTGTTTCTCATCAGCGTTGTGCTCCATTCCCTTCTCTGGACACACTCCATCCCCTCAAAATCCTCCTTGTCACACGGCTCCCAACCTGGTSATCACACATAAGATCACTGGTGAGAGTCAGGGCTGACAAAAGAAATTCAGGGACATGTTTTTGTGCCAGTGATGGTGGCCAAGATGCCCCATCCCTGTGGATGAGGAGGCTCTGGACACCYAACAGCAGGGGATGGAGAGCAGGCAGGAGCAGGGAACGCTGTCCTGTGCCAGGTGTCACCCCTGGGGAAAGGCCACCCCAGCCCAGCACTAATGAGGCAGCTCAGGGAGGGACACAATGGCCAAGGAAGCTCGCTGTGCTCGTGGGAGGCTCTCAGAAAGGCAAAGGACAAAGAGCTCCTCTTCAAAGGAAAAGGGCACAAGCTGATAAGATGGATTCCTTCCAGCACGGCYTTTTCTCCCCAGCAGCCAAGTAAAGGGGTTGGGCTTTCTTACTATTGCCTTTGGAAACGGGATCAGAATACAGATATTTAAAAGCATGTTCTGGCACAGGCCCAGTTTCCTTGCCAGCAAGATTTTTAACCTTTAACACCAAGCAAAATCCTACTAATTGCAGAATTGTTCTTTCTTCAAAGAGTCGTTCCAACAAAGCTTTGCAAAACCAACGACAGCAGATGAGSCCAGTACTGCTTGTTTATTCTGCAAAACATTTCATGGCAGAAATTTAAACCTAWGGGGATGAGAAAAGAAGCAACATTCTGTACTAACTCCAGAGACCCCTTTTCACTTTGAATTTCAGATTTCAAGCTGCCTGCAGAAAGCTGGAAGAGAGTCTGTTCACTTCCACCACGAGCTGGAAACAAAGCAACAACAGGAGGCAAAATGGGGATTGGAAAAGGGTTGGAAAGGTGAAAATCCCCTCTGACATCCTGATCATGTTTTGCTGCATATCACAGGARACCAGAGCACCTCGAAAATGGAAGTGACAGCCTCCTCTGCTATAAGGAGCATTTATCCCATGCYTTCTCAAACCTGGGAAGAAAGCAGACTGATGATAGTGCAATTTACTTCAGCCATCCAAACTGACAAACCAAACCTACAGCTCTGACTAAAAAGCCTGGTTTATCTCCAGCAAGTATGTGCAGAATTTTTCCTGCCAGAAAACATAAGGAAAACTCTACAACAGTCTTGTTACCCATGTTCCTAGATAAGTACTTAAGCCAGTTGCCTCTATCTTTGACACCTGTACTCCTAAATTACAGATGCAAGAGCAAGGGTCCCAGAGGAAACAGGCAGTTCTTCAGTTAAATGATTTTCTTTCAAAATAAGCCAAATAATCTTCTCAATACCCTTCAAAATCCTTTAGGTATCTCAAACAAGAAAACTTACAAGGAGTAAAAGACCACTTTGAATAAATCCCTAAAGACAGACAGATACACACACTGACATAAAACATTTTTTTAAAATTAAAAACTCTGAAAACCCTTTAGGCCAATCTCAAAGGGAGAGAAGAGAAGAGATGAGAGGCAACAGGGCTGTGAAACAGCATTGTGGATACTGAGCATATACTGACATCAGAGTGAGGGGAGAAAAGGTTAAAAACAAAGCAACACAATCTTTTAATAGGTTCAAGGCTAAGTTGACATTACTAAGCACATTAAACAGTAAAAAACCAAGACATTAGACTACAGGAGTGGAAGGGCAGGATTAACCAATTATGATGCTTCTGCAACAAGAACAAAGCACTCTGCAAGGCAGTCTGAAGCAAAACCAGGACCCCCTAGGAAGCAACAGCAGTCTCTTGAATATTAAGCAATGGAGAAAAATGGACAGAGGGACAGAAAAGCCTGTTTAGAAGGAATTTATGCTAGAGCAGGTTTTTTCCATGGCAGCTCTATAAATGGAAAAAATTATGAAGAACCAGCATCCAATTGATTCAGTTATGAAATTTAATGAGATTTGCCCTGGGGGGTTGTTTTTGTTTTCTTAAAACAATATTATTTAAGGTGAAGRGCTCCAAGAAATTAAGTTCTAGCTTGAAAATTAAAAAAAAAAAAAAAGATCAAGTGCTCTCAGCTCTTAAAACATACCATGAGCAAATATTAGAATTCCCACACCTTGTTTGCAAATAAACTTGTGTTATAAAAKGTCTAGGCAAATATAATTAACAACAGAACTGGCAGGGAGCTCTGGGTTAGTTCTGAGAGTACAGCCATTACAAAGAACCTGTTAAAASCACCCTTTTGACCTTTCTGCCTCTGTGCCCCAGGTCTTTGCCCCAGTCCTACTCCTTCAGTCCAGCATCTGCCTGTGTTATTTCAGCCCAATTACTTGCAAGGCTGAGCTCTGAATGGGAGAAGTTTTGCCCTGTTCCCTAAGAAATAACTAACTAACTAACTAACTAACTAACTAACTAACTAAATAAATAAATAAATAAATAAATAAATAAGCAAGCATGCTGCATGTGCCAGGAGAAAATAGAGAAGATATTTGGGTGTTCAGCACCTTTCCATACTGTGACTCTACTTCTGAAAGACACATTAATATACATTCAAAACCATACAGGTCTAAAAGAAAAAGTGTAAGTCTTTAAAAATCTGTCTGAAAGTYCAAAGAACATCTTCCTTTTAGAGCAGAGCTTTATTTCTAACTGTACAGACTGAATGTAGTGGCAATACTCAATTGTTTTGGATACAAACAACCTGTCTGGGAGGTCACTGAGTTCCTCTTGAGTTGGACTCATTCAGAAATGAAACAAGCCAAGGTAACTAATGTCTGCAAAGGAAAGCTGGTTAGATTTGTAATGTGGAACAAGAAAGGGAAGTCCCAGAAGTCTTTCACAAATTGGTGCTTTTCCAGTTAATGTTTCCTTTCATCTCAGAAAGCAAGGAAGCAGCTGAAAGGCACACAGACCTCTAGATCATCTCTTACAAAAACATCCAAGCTGAGATAACCTAAGAAGACCA
The DNA here is from genome assembly GCA_002167245.1 of Sporophila hypoxantha. Classification (NCBI taxonomy): domain Eukaryota; kingdom Metazoa; phylum Chordata; class Aves; order Passeriformes; family Thraupidae; genus Sporophila; species Sporophila hypoxantha. The sequence continues at coordinate 248,205 of NDFG01000154.1, forward strand.
GGTTTGTTCAGCATTGGGATGATCAATGACCAAGCCTTACTGCAGCTTTGTAATCAGAGGGTACAGAGAAGATGGAGAATTTTCCTGGAGGTGCACAGCACAAGGACATGAGGCAATGGACAGTGCAACTTAGGAAACCCAGCCAGGGAAGATGTTTTCATCATGATGATGGTGGAGAACTGAGTGACACTCCAGAGAGGTGGTGGCATCTCCATCCTTGGAGACAACCAAGGCTCTGTTAGATGAGACCCTCACCCACCTCATCAGCTTGGCTTGCTTTTAACATGATCTTGGACCAAACACCTCCAGAGCAAGAAGAAAAGGTGTCATTGGAGAAATCTCAAAGGTACTTAAAGCAAAAAGGAAAACCATATACTTCTTTTTTTCCCCAATCTCCCCTCCATGGTAGAGTCTCTACATCCTGTAGAACCTGCWGGAAGAAAAGCAGGAAACCACCTTCCAAATGCCCTTCTGCTTATCCAGAAAAGGATCTGGAGTGCTGCTGTAGTCATAAACAATYCCTTGTTCTTTTCAAAGTTAAATTGCCTTTACTTGACTTCAAAAGTGCCTTATGGGAATACTGCAGGGGATCAAAAATCCGTTCGTTTAGGATCTAAACTTGTAGCTCAGAAATCCAAGCTGAAGGTTTAAAATGACAATCAGAATGATGACGATATTTATCTACAGATGTTTATCTACAGATGTAGATGTTTATCTATATCATAAAGAAAAAAGCCAGTGTTAGCCAGAGCTGAGAGCAGAGAACTTGTCCCTGCTCCTGGCAAGGCTGAATTCCCACAGCCCAGGGATCTCCAGGACAGAAAAGCTTTGCCATGACACTGAAATGTGTTGAGATGAGTGTGCATGGAACTGGACACTTCACCAGCCTCCTTGCAAGGCTGTGCAGAGAGTCACAGTCTAGTTACTTTAATTTGCTGAAACAAACTCCCTCTGTGTATTTTAAAATAATTACCTAGAGAAATGATCATGAAACAGATTATTATCCTCAGGCCAGCATTTATAGTATCTCTTAAGGCACTATGTGTGGCAGTCCTGGCTAAGTCCATCTCTCAAACCCAGAATTAGAGCCCTGTCTGTGCCCAGGGCTGCAGCACACAATCCAAAGTGAATGCTTGGATCAATGTGAYCCCACTGCTGCAGGGAGAGCACTGATCCAGCTCAGCACATCACACCCATCTCCATCCCAAACCTCCCTCTCCAAGTTATTTTTTCCATTAGAAAATGAYGGTGACTAGGAATAATCTGATTTATGAAGTGCTGGATGAAGTCCCATGGACAGAGGAGAGTGTGAGGAGTATCTGTCTCTCCCTTTATCTTGGGGCTACCCKGAGGTGAGGGGTGTCTCCAAAAAAACCTTCAAATGCCATCTACAACTGAGAGCAGCAGGTGACTCCACATTTTGGGAGCAGGCAGAGCCACCTACCTGGCAGGGTTCCACAGCTGTGCTTTGAAGCTGYGTGTCAGCACTGTTCCAGCAGTGTGGGTGGCACAAGCAACAGCCCTGGAGCTGCTGCCAACTCCACACTGCCACTGAGGGCCATGAAGACTCCTTTTTTCCAAGCCACAGAGTCCCTGCTGAAAGCCAGGAAAAGCAGGAAATCTAGTCTCTGACCTRGCTTTTACTTTTGGAAAAAGCAAGTCTGAGTAGCAACACGTTTGATTAAAAACCTATAAATCAACTTCACATTTATTGGTCCCAAATCTGATTAGTCTTCTGCAAGTTCCTTGACATTTCCCATTCTCAAAGCAATCCATATGTTGGGCATTCCAGTGCATTTGTTATCCCTTCATGATGAATTGCTATTCTGGTGGCATTTCCACACTGCAGGGAGCAACAAGGCACCAATCCTGAGGGCTGGAGGCTTTTGGGGGCAGAAGGAAGAGCACCCAAATCATCCAGTGCCTACAAAATCACAACCAAAGAGCAGATTGACAATTAAATATAAAACATAAGACAGGAACTTTCATCTCCTGGCCACCATGTGACCTCCATCTGCACCCTACAACAACAAAAAATGCTCCACATTTCTAGTCAGAAAACAGAGGCATTTCTGGAGTTAATTTTTACATCTTCAACCCATGAGGTCCTTACTTTTTAGGGAAAAAAAATGGCAGAAAATAAAAGGCAGAAAAAAATGGCAGGAAAAAAATTGTAGGAAAAAAATTGTAGGAAAAAAAATTGTAGGAAAAAAAAATTGCACCTTTACAGAAAGGTGAGGTAGAAGGAAAGAAGCAGAGTTGAGCTGAGGGCCTCCTTCATGGTGAAGACATCTCCACAGATTGCTGAAGGAGGAAAAAAACCATGACCAGGCAAGTAGAAATGCAAGAATTGCATTTCTTGTGAATTCCTAAAGCAAGAACTATTTATCCTTCGTGGTTAACAAGGCACAACAAGGCTACAAAAACGAAATATAAACCCCCCAACATTTTAATGTGTGAGAAGAGCAGCAGTAAAGMTCTGGAGTGCAAGCAGAGGAAACTCTGCCAAAGAATTCATGTGCCAAATGAAGGATGTACCATCAATAGCCTCTAAAAACCACAAAGCAAGATGGGAAGGAGAGGCCTTAGCCAAAGCAGCACATTTTAAAGCTGTCATCTTATTATCACTATGTCACGAGTTGGAACAATATATGTGTTTGAGGCATACTGGAAACTATGGGTTTAATTAAATATATTTATGGAGGATGCTTCTGAGGTTTCCAGAGTACTTTTTATAGTCCTAATGCTGTTGACAAGACAGGAAGTGATATTCATATCACAAAAACACCAAATTCAGTGTGTGAGTTGGAACCACAGGATGACCCTGGTTAGGAGTCAAAATAGGAGAAAGAATCAGAATTCATATGGAGGGAAGAGGAAGGGCAAAAAGAGAGAAAAAAAATCCCCACTTAGACACCAGAAGCAAGAGAAGGGCTGGGATCCCCTAGGGATGGGAAGGTCACCAGCAGCTCCTCACCTGCCWTTGGTTTGGCCTTTGACTCAAACCTGCAGTAATTTCACTAAGCATTGCTGCTCTTTTTATTACAGAATCTCAGAGTGGTTTTGGTTGGGAGGGACCTTAAGGATCATCTCTTTCCACCCCCTGCCATAGGCAGGAACACCTTCCACTGTCCCAGATTGCTCCAAGCCCCATCCAGCCTGGCCTGAGACAATTCCAGGGATGGGACAGCCACAGCTTCTCTGGGCACCCTGTTAATCTCCAAGAATTCTCTCTAATTCTGAGAAGAGAGTCCAAGACTGGGAGAGCCTTGAAAATTTAAGTTATACAAGCCACCTACCTAAGCCATCAGCTAAGTGACAAGAGACAAGTTCACCAGTTAAAATCCCTGCTCTCACATCAAAAAGATGCAACCCAAAAAAAGAGCATCAAATGGCTGGGTGCAGAGGTTGTTCCAGAATTAATTCTGTACTGAGAGTGAGCAGAAACACKTCACTTCACACTTTGTTATAAAAGTATAGAATGTAAAACTGGGTCTGGTTATCAAGGTAGAAATTATTAAACCCTCAATGTCCACAAACTCACCTTACAAACGCATATAATAATTGAGCAAACTAACAAAGCACCATAATGGTGTGAACTGGGAAACATACCAAGAMAGTCTAGTGTTTTTCTAAAACAAACAAAAACAGTTTAAGAAGGGTATTGGTACAAGATGTTCCCACATCCTTAAATAAACAGCACATGGGGACTTCTACCAGCCCCAGAAATGAATTAGAACTTTAATAACTAATAATCTTTAAGGAAAAAATTGAGATTAGCCTAAAAGAAGATGAACTTATTTGTGATACTAAGGAGAGGAAACTGAATACATAACAACATTGCTGTTTAAGTGTTTACAATTACATCCTTAAGACTAAAACACCAAAGCTRTGATTTCTTCAATCCTATTTTCCAAGGCAAGCATCCAGTTCCCAGGGTGAGCTGTGTTTATTTTGATCAGAGCTGCCACATGGAGTCAATACTACAAAACCACCACCTCAGCTGAGATTCTCAATTGGCAAGCCACAACTTTCTGATGAGTTTCCACTTCTTCAGAACCAAAGCTAATGCTGAACTTGGGCCAAAAAAAAAGGAGGAAATCAGTCAAAAAGGACACTGAATGCTGCTTCTGTAGGAAAAAGACAAATATTTTCCAAGAAGAGGCAAGCTACGTACTTGTTAGGGCACACATAACAGTCATAGCTTTAAGGTTCAGACAGTAGTTCCCCATCACCTCTTAACCAAATATTTACACATTTTTCTTTTTTACTGGATTTGTTTCAAAGTAAGGAAGTTAAAGCAAGAAACAGCTCCAAAAACCCAGCCCCTCTAAAAGCCTCAATGTCCACAANAAGCAAGAAACAGCTCCAAAAACCCAGCCCCTCTAAAAGCCTCAATGTCCACAAACACACATTGGATCTTGGGTTATTTCTGAGCATACAAAGTCTTTACTTGTGCCATTCATCTTTTAGATYAATTAAATGTCACTTGCTCTGCATRTTTRGTGTWAGAGCACACAATTCAGGGGGAAAAACACAAACAGKATTTTAACAGCTGCTGGAAATATCACCAGTTTAATACTGACTTGGAAATTTAAAGCTAAACAAACATCTTGAGGGCACCATGTTACCTAAACACCAGTCTACAGAGAACTCTAAAAGGGAAGAAGAGCAAACGCAGCAAAGCAAGAAAGCACAAATCATTGGCAGTAGCAAAGAGCTATCTGAGAGCGAGGCAAAAACCATATACATTAACATTTCAAAATGTCCCCCGGGCTTAGCTAATTGCTATGATCAATTCTAGTTTGCTCACAAAAGCCTGGACAGCTAGCCAGAGGGGGCAAGGAGGGAGCTGGGAATGGGAGATGCAACTTTAATGAGCTTTTAAGCAGCAGGACAGCATGAAAATCCCRATGGACACACAGGTGCACTGGGGAGCATCCTGACTGAGCACAGCTTCCCCCTGACAAACAGCTGCCAGGGGACGTGAGCACGCATCCATCCCCCTGTGCCAGCCCTGCTGAATTAGAAACACCTCATTTCTATCAGTCTGCATCAGAACAGGCTCTCCCCAAAGGCAGCTCCATCCCCTGATTGCTGCCAGCCTCTGAACAAGGCGCTGATCAGACAAGGCAGCAGCAGCCAGGCTTACAGCACGAAAACAATCAGCAGGCTCTTCAGGACAAAGCTGAATATTTAAAGCCAGGCATCCCATCTCACCTGCATTATGCCCAACYCATTAAGAGAGAGCTTTTGGAGCATCAGAAATCTGTAATCAGAGCAGACAAAGACTGTGGGCAGCCCTTGGGTGTTCAGCATCTCACCAGGAAGAACAACTGGCTAGTGAGACCTGATTTGGGGATGGGATGGAGCTGGAGYGCCCGTGGGGATAACAGTGCTACATCAAGTGATGGACAATGTCTCATCATCATCATCATCATTCTCGATCATAATATATAATATCATATATAATATATAGTATATTTTAATATTATAGTATATAATATATATTTCTATACATAATATAGAAAATATATATATTACTTTATAAATATATATATATTTATAAATTTATTATATTTATTTTTATATATTGTGTATAATATATTTATGTATATATTTTATATGTTTACTTATATAGATTTATTATATTTCTTTTATATTATATATTTATATAATTGTCTATATATCTTTATATATTTATTTACATATACTTATATAATACAATATYTTATTTTATATTTATATATTTTAATATGATTTTATGTCTATATTTATATAATTTTATATTAATTTTTATATATTTATATATTACAGTATATTATTTTATATTCATATACATATATATATGCAAATATAAAATAATACATTGTAATAATAAAATACTTCACCTTTCTCCAGAAAGAAAGAACTTCCAAGAGCACTTATTAAACAACTCCAAAAATACTGGGATTTATTTGAGGAAATGGCTCACAATGACTGCCAAATTTCCTGTGTCCACAGGCAGGAAAGCTTGCCATGTCAAGTGACAGAGTTTTTACAGRGCTTAACACACCTTTTAAAAGATGTCATTTCTTGTTTCTGATTGCAGAAGACACACCAAAAGCCCAGAGTAAACCTCACCATGCCTGCAGATAAATCCCATGCCTTTATAGCACTTGGCTGCTTTGCCAAAAGCCAGAGTAAAATTAATGTACCATTCCCAGGCACAGGCACTGACATCTGCCCCACCACATCCCTCTTTAATTTAAATCAAGCAGAGGGGTGTAACAGTCCCACCCTTTTCATTAATAACTTCCAGGAGCTTGAACAGACATCTGCCAACACAATTATTTTTCCTGTTTTATACAAACAGATGCACTTAAACCCCTTTTAGAGATGTGAAAGGAAGARTGCACATAAATTAAAATGTGCAAAAAGGGACACCTTCAGAGGTCTGCACTGCCAGGACACTCCAGTAACAAACAGATTTTACAGATCCTACATGCTCTCATACAGCAACAGGAGCACTAATGAAGTAACCAAAACATCAGAATAAACGCTCAAAGATTGCTGCAAGTCATCTCACAATAATTAATAAAGACTTCTTACAACCTTTATGCTTTGACTTGAGAAAGATGTGATGACAAAAAAACTGTAAATGAAGCTTCCTCTAAATAACCTCTCCAGAAGTAGCTATTTATGGTCAAGGGCCTTCCAGAGCTTAAATATATTTGTGTCCAATAGAATTTGCTGAATCCCTTTTTGATCTCACAGGCTCCTCCTAACATCCTGTACACCTGCAGCAGAATTAGTTACTCCTTGTGCTCTGCATCTGGCAGCTGCTCCTTCCCTTTGATGTCCCCCAGTTCTTGTTCCAGCAGAAAGAGCAAACCTCTCATGTTTTCAATCACACAGACCTCTCTCAGTTCTCTCATTCAAGGCTGAACAGTGCTAATGAACACAATCACACCAAAGCCATTCTTCATCCATCCTTTCTGTCCCCCTTTGCACCTCTCCCAGCTTTGTCCAAACCTCTTGAAGTGGGATATGCAGGTGGGGGAAGAAGAGCAACACCAGAACTACACAAATCTGATCTGCTAAAAAAATACCATCTTACCATCTTTTTCCAGCACATTTTCACTTTTCCAGCCCCTCAACCAGCTGTGTCTCTCTCAGGTACAAAGTAAAGGATTGTGCATCAAGGCCAGCTCCCACTCAGAGTTCWGGTGCATTTACACACACATTCATTTACCATGCTGCATTTACACACTTCACTGCAACCCTGCATGCCCAAGGAGAAACACACAGACATTCAACACAAAATTGTTGAATTTGCAGGCAACCCCAACGAGGGGAGAATTGAAGAATCTGACTCTATGGCATATTCTATTCTATTCTATTCTATTCTATTATGCCATACTAAACTATACTAAAGAATAGAGAAAGGATACAGACAGAAGGCTTAAGAATGATCATGGAAACTCGTGACTTTCTCTTCCAGAGTCCTGACACAACTGGCTGTGATTGGTCATTAAGTTAAAACAATTCACATGAAACCAATCAAACAACCAACCACCTGTTGGATAAACAATCTCCAGACCACATTCCAAAGCAGCAAAACACAGGAGAAGCAAATGAGATCATATTGTTTTCCTTTTTTTCTGAGGCTTCTCAGCTTCCCYGGAGAAATCCTGGCAAAGGGATTTTTCTAGAAAATATGACAGCAACACAAAATGCTGACAGACAAAAAAATTACACCAACTATAGATAAAACCAGAAAGGACTTATTTGGTACCCATCCTTGTCATATTATGAGTCTCTAGGGGGTCTCAATCAATCATTTGAGTGTGCTGTCCTCGATAAAACATCAGCCAAAAGTGTGAAAATAATATGCAAAAAAGTTGCTATYGTTTCTTGATCTTAATTTCCACAGTTGGGTAACTATTATAGCAACATTTTGTTCCTTCACGGGGATGCGAGAGACAACTTGCATAAAATTCAGCTCAGGAAGATTAATAATCAAAGTGATAAATCAACACTGAGCAAGAAGACAGAATGCTGAACCCACTTTGGGTCCTCCTGTTCAGTCAATCAAAAGAAAATGAAGCACAGAGATTTTGTTAATTATTCACAGACTCCCCATACACACACCTTTAACATTCAGCACAAAGCACTTAGGCATCAATACAAAGCACTTGGGCATGACAAAGCTGTAGCATCCTCCCAAATCTACCATTAAACTTCCAAGTGGAATTCTTGTCTTTTCTGAAACAGTTTAGTCTGGCATATAAAATGAACAACATTCAGAAGTATTAAAGGAAATATCTATTCAAGTAACTGGCACTGCACAGCATTAAGTGACTGCACTGAACACATCTCCATGTCTCAAGTGCAAAAAGCCTGGATCTTTCCATGAAGTGCTGCTGGTGCATTCAGAAAGCAAGGAGAATTCAAGGGCAGAGGCAGGCTCAGGGGTGGGAGGCAATGCAGAAGTCTGCAGTCAGCTCACTGTAAAGCTCAAGGAATAGGGAAAAAAAATAATATATATATTTATAAACACAATAATCTCAAAGACCAAAAAAATGCAGCAACAACTGCTACACTGAATGCAGTTCCTTATGCTAACCATTGAATGCATGGTTAGCATAAGGAAAGTGTATTCCRTTTCAGGTGTTTACTAGCTATACAGTCAGGTAAATCTCCCAGTCCCTAATAAGCTTTTCCTTTTCCTAAAACCTGCTCCTCTGTTAGTTCTGTGACTGCTGTTCCAATTCCTCAGTTTCCAYGGAGATGAGAGCAGATCTATAACAAAAGACACATCAAAAAGAAAAATAAACTCCAATTTCAGCCCACACAAACGTCATCCTCACCATCTACCTGTGCCTGGAATCCAGCTGCCATGAAAGATTCCCTAGCTCCTCTTTCTTAAGGATTGATAACAAGAAGAGCGCAGTGAATTGCTTTCACATTTTGCTTGCAAGAACAAAACTGAATGGAGAAAGCCAAGACACTAAGTCAATTCTTTGCTGCAAAACAGGAAATCCAAACACTTAGCACACTTAATGGTAAAGAGATTTTTGCTCCTATGTCAATTCTTACAAGACTGCTGTCCTTACAGATCATTTTCCTGCAAGTATTCATGTGGAAAGACTCRCTGAAAGGCATTTGTGGCTGCAAAYGACAAGACTACTCACACCTCTACCTAATTCCTTTAATAAAACTATCTCCAGTATCATGACCAGTTCTTGGAATTATGAGAATCACAGAACAAAAGTATCAGTGATTGGAGAGACAGGGAAGACTTTGAGAAGGTCAAAGAATCCAATTTTATTGTGGACTACAAATGCTTATATACCATTTTAGGAAGACTAATAATATTTTAGTACAATGACTGGGTTAATCATCACATATACAAACTTATACATTTTAAACCTGTCTTGCTTGCAGAAGTCTTGATGTAATTTTTTTTTTTTTTTTCTGGTGGGCCCATGTGATTGAATCTTCTTGCAATCTTGATTTAATCCTCAAAGATCTCTTTGCTATTGCCAAGGCATTTTGTCTATCAAATCTCTTATGCTAGCCAGGTCCKAAATCCATCATGTGTGTTGTGTGTCCCAATACCAAAGAATCCTAGAATGGTTTGGGTTGGAAGGGACCCTAAAGACCATTGGGTTTCAACGTCCTGCCATGGGCAGGGACCCCTCAGCCAGGGTCTCAGCACCCTCACAGGGAAGAATTCTTCCCAATATCCCATGTAACCCTGGCAGGTGTCAGTTTGAAGCCATTCCCCCTTGTCCTGGCATTCCAGGCCCTTTTCCAAAGTCCCTCTCCAGCTCTCCTGGAGCCCCTTTAGGCACTGGAAGGGGCTCTGAGCTRTCCCTGGAMRCTCCTCCTCTCCAGCTGAACACCCCCAGCTCCCCCAGGCTGTCCCCAGAGCAGAGGGGCTCCTGTGCCCCCAGATGTCCTTCCCCTGTCAATGACACAGGGCTCACATGCCAGTCTGTAACACAACAGATTTATTTATTTATTCCCTCTCTTGGCTTATCAGCTGTGAAATTTTACAACATCTGCAGTCAGAGTGGAAGTCTCTTCACTTTACAGCATTAACTGCTTTTGATTGCTGGAGCAGTTAGATGCAGTAACTCTCTTCTACAACCAGTAATAAAATAAATAGGAATCTCCGTGGCCCTAAGCAGTCATCAAACCTGATCTGGCTTCCTACCTCCCAGCTGGGAGAAAGATTCAAAATAAGGCATTCAGCACTCCCAGCTTCCAAACAAAAAAACATTAAAACCATGAAGTGACAGGAAAGCAACAACAATATTAGATCCATTTTATTTCTTTTAAACACCTCCTTCTCCAGCTATTCTGAATCTTTCAGCCAGAACACCCACAAAGCATGGAGGAACACAACATTATCATTGTTATTATTATTATTATTGTTATTACTGCTGATATATTTGCATTATTAGTACTAACTAAGGGTCTCAAATTCCCATGCCAGGTATCTTACAGTTTTACTGAAAGAAAGGGACTGTTTTCTGACAAATCCAAGTTTTCCTGTTATTTGGGTTTATCCTTGGCTACCGTTCTGCTCTCTGACAGTCTCAGAGGGTTTATACACCAAGGACATGGATCACATCCATACAGACATGAAAACACTTTCTTCCAAAGAATGCAGTGGGTTAAATATTTAAACATATGTAAACCCACTGCTAAGGTCAACCAACAAAGCCTGCATTTTCTAGGAACACAGCCAAACAGAAGGATATGTTCTTTCACTGTTTCCCAATAATTCTTAGAAAAGGGTTTCCCTATTCCTGAAGGTGCTTTCCACAAAATCCCTTCCATTCTGATTGAGGTTTGGTTTTTTTTGACAAATATTTGGAAAACACAATCACCTTGAAATAGTAATTAATGGTGATGCTTGCTAGCATTGGGCAGAGTGGTTTCTGAAGGTATTTCCTCTGTTTCTTTTCCCAGTGAAAGTTAGTCACTCCGTTGGGAATTCCCCATTCCCAGCCCCTTCCGGCATTCTGCAGCTAAAAGGATGTGATCCAGAAATAAGCTTTGTTTGCTCTTTTTTTTTTTGGGAGGCATCATGTAGGTATTGATTTCACATCTGCTTCTACATGAGCTTTGGGTAACAGCTGTATCAACAGTGATGGGATATGCTGGCCATGGATATATTTACAATTACATGTAACACATTTTTCTGAGAACTTCACTTTCTCAGGTCGAGAGGAGAGCTGACAGTGTTAATTAAAGATTCCTTGTGTCGAGTTCAGGCTGCCTGAAAAGAAGTTATTCCAAAGGCCATCAACAACCACGTTTCAGGAACTCTCCACAACAAACACAGAAACATGTTTCCCAGAGCATTCTCCCCTCCACCCCAGAAAACCTGTCCAAGTAGAGTGAAGARTCATTTGTGCAGGAGTTGCAGCCAAACGTGTAGGATGCTTCCCACAAATGCTGAACTCACCACTTGTTTTACTGCCCACGTGCACTGATGAAACACAGAAGATCTGACACATCTTGAACAAGCAAAGCCTGAAGTTGTGGACATAAGTGTGGATACTCGTTTCTGGCTTGAATTACATCAGCCAGAGCAGAGGTAGGAGAAGCTGGAAGAAGCTCTTATCTAAATTAAGTCCTAAAGCAAGTGGTAAAACACACACTTGTTCTCAGGATTAATCAGTGTTAGATCCCATCTCCAACATCACTCCCCATCCTGGGTTTCTGAGGACATTTTTAAATGATGGAAGTCCATCATGATGSTCCCAAAGGTGATTTCAAAGGAAAAAAGACTCAGAAATTTTGAGGATCCACTTCTACACCCTGTGGAAGTCCTCAGAAGCTTGGCACTGTGAGCTACATCTAAGTGCCTCCACCTTACACTTTACTAAAATCCATTTTTGAAGAAATGCCTGGTGAAGGTCTGCCTCCAAAGGTCAGTCTAACACTGTTTCTGGATATCTCCTTAACCTTTCCTCCCCAGTTGTGAGAGTAAAAAGTCTTTTTATGTCAACATATTGGTATCYCAGCCTTGACAAAAATCACTTAAAGATCCTCCAAGTCACCTCCTCACTGCCCACCCATCAAACCTGGGTGTCAGGCACAATCTGCAAAGGGAACTGGGCCTGATGTTATTCTGGAAGAATAAACACCAAGTTTTGGAACACTGCACARTCTGAAGGGTCTCCCTACACCTTCCAGTCCTCACACCACCAATGGCTCCGTGACACTGAGATGATGTAAATAACAGCTCTGCTGGCCTCAGGAAATTCCCCCATGAATAACACCCAGTGACTCAAGGCTGAGCAGCACTCAGTTCAACAGTCATGGGGAAATGGAACAAGGAGTGAGACATGGCTTTTCCATCCATGTCCCTCATCTGTCCACAAAGGACAGCTGAAGGACAGAAAATCTGCTGCCAGGGCCTCATTACAGACAAATCCCTCATTCCATCTCCATCCCTCCAGTCTCACAGATATAATAAACTCAAACTTAGGGAGTTCCTTTRAGCAACTATATTCTCTTGTTGCTCAAGTAAAGATCTAAAAGCTTTTAGGGAAATCTTTTTCCACAGCCACAAAGAGTCAAGATGTGCTTCAAGGACACAGCTATTCCTAACTCACCATGGAGGACAAAAATTATAAAAATTTTTTAAAACTGCTGTCTCCCCAAGCAGCTGTACCCATTATCTCTGTAACAATGTGCAAAAAAACCAACAGCATTCCCACTACAGCCACAACCCATCCCCACTCCAGCAGTTAATCAGAAAATCCAAGAATGYTTTGGGAATGGAAGGGACCTTAAAGATCATCTTGTTCCATGGGAAGGGACACCTTCCACTATCCCAGGCTGCTCCAAGCCCTGTCCAGCCTGGCCTTGGACACTTCCAGGGATCCAGGGGCAGCCACAGCTTCTCTGGGCACCTGTGCCAGGGCCTGCCCACCTTCACAGGGAAGAATTTCTTCCTAAGACCCAATGATTAAATATCTGTATTTTGAAAGCCTCCTGCCTCTCTTTTCTTCTAGCACAGTACCAAAGACTGGCTCAGGTATTCCTGAATCCCAAGATCACAGGGAAGAATTTCTTCCTAAGACCCAATGACTAAATATCTGTATTTTGAAAGCCTCCTGCCTCTCTTTTCTTCTAGCACAGTACCAAAGACTGGCTCAGGTATTCCTGAATCCCAAGATCACAGGATAGGCACCAACAAGCTAGAACAATAAGACACACCATTACCAGGACATCTCAAATATCAATTTCCAACTGCATTATAAYCACAAGCATTGTTAACTTGTGATCCATTTCTGTGCTGAATGGTGTAATTTACCTTCATTTTGGTTATGGAGGTGAGCCAGGCAGCCACAACAGCATTAGAGAATTACACAACTAGCCAAAGCCAGTCTCACTAACAGCTGTGTCAAAGCTGAGGGCTACAAGACAAACAGCCTGCCTGGAGCTCTTCACATTTAGTGGCTCATAAAAGGCATGCTTATACCTGCTACACACTCCTATTATTGTGTGTGGAACTTGGGAATATTATCCCTCCAGTTACTACATGAAAGAGTAACTCAGGGTAATGGTATTCTGGAGAAGCAGTGCCTCCCTGGCTGGCTGTGCCAGCACTTCTGGAGACCAAAGGCACAAGGATGATACAAAACACCCCAAAACAAGGCTGCAAATGGCATTTATTACTGKATCTACCATGAAAAGTACAAATAGAGCAACTAACTCATTGTAGRTGTGAGCAAAGAAACCTTAAACAACAGAAATTAAGGCAGCAGGTCCCATCCTCTACCAATGTATATTTTACARTTCCACAAATGTTTTTACCCATGCCCACAGTGCCTGCACAACACCTGATGGTTAAGGATGCCCTGAAGAAATTCCTGTGTCATAAACACCAAGGGCTCGAGACACAAAGATAAAAACAGAGCAGGTAAACTCGAAGTACAGCACTGCTGGGTTAAAGCAAACACATCTGGGTGATCATGGTTCATAACCAAATCTCACCAACAGCTTTCACACTTGCTGTTTGCAGGTTTTTGTGGCTGAAAAACACATTGTGCTGCCAAGTCTCAAGGCAACACCTCYGTTCCTGGCTCCAGCATTGACACAGGTGCAGTTTCCATTTAGCTTCACAGCTGATAGGGAGAACAACTTCCATCCATGGGAGAACACGAAGCTCCTTGAGATGAGCTTTGTAACATATAAAGCACAGTGATATTTTATTTCTGACAAAATTTACTATAATTAAAGTAAATAGGAGTCAAATATAGAGAACTTTTACTCTGTTCCATCAATTAAGAGAAGCCAAATTACTAGGTGGGAGGCTTAGGTGGACAAACTGGGCAGTRACAGTTTTGAAGCTGGCGCCAGAGACAAGACGACAACATTACAGGGCCAGAGATGTTCAGAAGTTAAAGACCACATCAGTGCAGGGAAACAACTTTGCAATAAATACACCAGCAGTGATCTCTGCTCTCTATTCACTCACTCAGCCTGGAATTCTACCAGCTACTTCTCAGAAAGATGCACACAGATTTCCTAAAGTAGCTCAGCTCACGCTACGTGATCGTAAGCAAAAGGAAAATTACCTTCTTTCCCACTTTTATTTCACAACTATTTAAGAAAAATCCTCTAACATTTATAATGGGAATATCAAGGTAAGACAGTTAAATACTGACCAACAAAGAGTTCTTGGTTGGAATATTGCATTTATTATTATTCATGGTAACCTGGTTCCTAGAGGATCTTAAGAAAAATACAGATGTGTGTGTGTGGCTCTTGGTATGAGTCTAGAAGGGCACCAACTTCTAAGGGGCAKCAATTACAAAATACCACATAGAGTTTTGCAGCACCAGCCAGATGTCCTCAGGCAGTKAGAACAGAAACTTCACTAAGCCAGGAGAGGCTGCTCCACATCACCAACTTTCTGACAGTACCAGTTCAGAAATGCTGTGTCAGAAACCTCAGCAAAATTAGAGGAAAAAAGCTTTAAGTTTTCTTAATATGCTGCACTGTCACACTAATAATTCTACATTGTGTTGTACTATACACAAAACCACAATTTAATAAAAAAAATCTGAGTTTTCATCATGGATGCCCATCATATGAACCTCACTTTGTTGCTTTAGTGCATTTGCATTCACTGACCTTTCATGGCATGGGTCAGAGCCATCACCTTGAAAATGTATGGGTCAGGGCCATCACCTTGAAAATGCACATCTGAGAAAGTGGGAATGTTTTCTCASCATCATCTGAGGCAGATTCACAACTTGAATCAGACACAGGTCTGGCTTAGGGAGTTACTGCATGAAGGAGACATGGCAAGATTAACAGCCAGTGCTTGAAAAGGGGGGAAATGTCTACAAACGTTTGACTAATCTGCCTAAGCTAAGTCTCTACAAGTTATTTGTTCTTTACTCTTCTCCTGAGTGAATTGTTGTTAAATCCTGACTGCTTAGCACTATTTTATACCTAGATGTGGTTTTTAAAGTAAGCCACAACCTGGTACCCAAATRCTATTTCATCCTCCAAGTCACACCAGTTTCCTGGAGAATGCTCTGCTGCCTCAGATTCCTCTGTTTGGTGTTTTTAAAAGCACATGTGGCCAGCATAAGTGGGGTCAGGCTCCAGTGACCCATCAGGAAAGCCCATGAAAGCAGGAGACAAATCTGGGTGAGGCTCACTCAGCTGTGTCAGCTCTTTAAAGAAAGAATTCCCCTTGTAAAACACAGCTACTTTTATTCTGTGTGAGCATTTGCCAGGTGGGGACAAGAAAAATAAAGAAAAACCTTGAAGAGGAAATAAATGGGCGAGATGGAAAACTTCAGATGACCCTAARAGGCCTCCCACAAAATGTTTGATTCTCTGTTTCCTCTTAACTACAAGAAAATCAACTTTGCAGAATAATCCATGCTCCACTTCATTAAGCTTAAYGTTGTTTATTATGTTACTTGTTCTAGACCTGATAAAGAAATGCTTGCAGAAATATGTGACGGAATCATCTGCTATGTAAAAAACTAAAATGGGATCTTCCTGAAAAAATCCTCACTGGGCAGATTTCTCCAAATGAGGTCTCTTTTTGACTAATGAGCAATTGTCACTGAGTTACAACAAAGCAGTGACATCTCCTTAGGGAAATGTAGGAATCTACAGGTGGTGACCACGTAGCAGTGCTTAACCCTTCAGCAAGTCTCAATTTCAACAGCCCATTTCCTTGCTAATGAAGCTGCTGCAGCTATCTGTGCTGCTGGAAATCAATCAGTGCAGCAATTAGCAAGTCAGGTGTAGGTAGCAGGAAGGCAGACACATCTGGAGATAAGGCACTGTGTGGATACTGAACAGAGCAGCTCTTCAGGGGTCTAAATGAGAAGGGTTTAGTGTGGGAATACAGGCAGAGAGCAGAGCTGGGAGCACTGCTCAGCTCATGGCAGAAGTGGATGTGGCAGCTTTGGGAGGCTGCAAGCTCTGGTAGCAGAGAGCAGAACCCTGAGGAAGATAACGGGGTACCTGGGTGTACCTGGGTGTGTTTGGAATGCAGAAACTCTGCAAGACTGAACCTGCCTGTGCAGGTCTGTATGAAACTTCAATTAAGAAATATTACTTAGTTTGATGCCTCAGGTTTGAGCTTTTATATTTTTCAGATTCTGTGCTGCTTTAGTGGGTGGGTCAGAGCTTCATATGAGGGGATGGTGAGCTCTCTGCACAGAGCAGGGAGACAAAACAATTCCTTCTCTATCTGGGGACCAAGGACAAATGATCCAAATCTCAGCCCCAAGAGCACAAACAATGTGGGTTGAAGAGAGAAAAACAAGAAGGATGGGACTGCATGGGCTAAAGCTGTAATTAAACAATTAACTCCAATATGCAAATGGAGCAGAACTGATAAAAGTGTGAGACCCTGTGACCAGTTGTCCATTTTTTGTGACCATTTTGGTTCATCTTGGGTGTAGCCCTGGCTGGGCTCTTGTGCTGCCCAAGGTGGATCCATTGAGGCCTCCTAATAAACCTCTACTTTATTCTTTAACTCTGTCCAGCCTCTGTTCTAGCTCAGCCTTCACAAGGCATCAAATTACATAAATGTTATGGTTGTGCTATTTTCAGCTGTAGCTGAAAAGGTGTATAAACTCAGCTGTGTGTATCAATAAATGTGTATCAATAAATGTGTATCAATAAACAGCTTCTTGCATGCACAATCATAGAGACCTCATCTCTTTGTCAATCTCTATCACTTTAGGCCCAGAATGTGTGACCATTTCAGCCCAGTTTCTGCACATCTGCCTTCCAGTGATACCTCTCTCACCCCTTGCCCCAAAGTTTATCAGCACCTTCCTCAGGTAAGACAAGGAAGTAGGTAGACAGGAGAGAATGAAACTCCCTGGAAGCCTGTTCAGACATGTTTCTGCCTTAAAGGCACTTGTAAAGAAAAAACTTGGGTGTGAGCTTGTACTGCTATCAGACACCAAAATCACCACTTGAGAAAAATGGGAGGGGGGGGGGGGAAATCTCAGTTCCAGAGCTCAAGAACAAAACAGGGAAAATTTTTCCCAAAAGAGGGAATTTTTTTAAATTTATTTAAGAGTTATGTAGTAATCCATCAATATTCAGAAGCTGGAGAATAATGGGTATGTGGGCCAGATTCTAACACACACATTCCACTGTGTGACAGCTGCACAAGAAGGCCACCCAAACCCTACTGAGACAGAAACAGCTGAGTCTCAAGTCCATCAACAATTCAGCATCACCAGCCTAGGCAGTCACTGGGTTTTGTTAATGAGACACCCAGAGTGACTCCAGTTCAGGAAAGGCAGCAGAAGGCACCATGTCCACAGGCACAGGCAAGTGGAAATAATCATTCATGACAAGCCAGCAGAGCTGAAAGCCATGAGCCAGGAAGGTTTCCATGATGGATGGAGGCTATCAGATAGCAGGGGTGGTGACCAAGCCAGTACACTAAAATAAGACACCAAGGCTCCAAAACAGATTTCAACTCCTTACCTCTTAGCACCTGAGAAAGATGAAGTGCTGAAGCTCCAGCAAAACAATCCAAAGTTTTTTATATCTGAACAAAGGAGTGCCAAGAGAAAAATTCTTGTCTATTTCTTTTCAGATACATGGYGTCTTAGTGCTATCAAATAATCTCAAAAATGGCAACAGAGGTGAAACTTAGGGTAGATCTTCARACCACAGCACAGGTTTTCCCCTCTTCCCTTTCTTTCACTCCAGTTAATATCAGGATTTCCTACCTAGAATAGGAATTTTCTCTCCAAGTAGGATAGCTAAGGCAAAGACACTTTAAAAGTATTTGGCACAATTCTTTCTTTATTCTCTAGAAGTTACTAAAGAATGTGCTTTGCTGATCACCAGAGAAGACACCTCAAGCACCAGAATGATTCAGACACTGTAGGCTAGAAAAGACCAATTTTCAAATCATCCTTTCTGACAGAAATACATTTCAAGCTATCTTGCATTACCCACCCAATCCAAATGATCAACCAAGTGGAGAGGTTTTGTTTAAAAAGAGTTATGAGGTTTCACTGGCTTGTACAATATTGTATGGATGCTAAAAACCCATCACTTCAAATGCTGTAACAGAGAGGATATGTTCTCATTATTTCAGCAGCTCTTAAGTCTCAGATGAGCACAGAGATTAACTGGAGAGATCATGTCAGCAGCTTTCCTTWACTTGACTACAGATAGATAAAACAGCTGATTGCTCATTGCTATGGACCTGAAATAAATCACCAGCTATAAATGCAAAATAAATACTGGCTCGATTCCTTCTATTTTRCAATGAATAGCAATCTGTTTTTCTCTCACCATTCTAATTTAAGCTATTCCAGTTTCTCATGTCTCAAAAAACCCATCAAACAATACATGTTAAAGTTAGAAGGAGCATCCCATTTAATTATGATGTTGTGGCAGTGTGAGCTTCAAAACAGAAAGAGGAGTGACCTCAGGAGATGTTCATCTAAAATAAGATGAAAGTTGTTGTGAGAATACATTCCAGCTTCTAAAGATGTCTAATTTCTATGTAGGAATCAAATTTAGATTTAAAGTTCCTTGTGTTTGAAACTGCACTAAACAATAAGTCCCAAACTCTCATGTGATGAAAAGCCTGTGGGTCTGCCTGCACCAGACCTATTACCAAATATTCCTCTTTGAGCAAGGTTTTTGGTTATTTTAAACTCATCTTTCAGTGAAAGATGACCCAATTGCTAGTAGAAAATTAACAGTTTTATTGTTTTATCACAGAGAATTCTCACATGATCCAAACTTTCAGAAAGTTAAAGATCCCTGGGCTCTATTGCCAATACAAGTCATGTTTTTGAAGCATGAACAAAGTCCCTTCAGTTGTAATTGTGCAGAGTACAGAAAAKAATCCCACATTTTTCTGGGCTGGGAAAAGTCTATGCATTCCTCAAATAACATTTTTATGGAAGCCAAACAATTTTTTTTAATGCCACACGAAACCTTTCAGGCTGCCATCCACTCCACTTCCCTGACTTGCATGACAAGCAAGGAGTTCAGCTTGTCTGCAAATGTAGAACAGAAGCACCTTGGAGGGCTTTTGCCAAAAAACTGCCCACAACTCTAACAGAAACCTCAATTGTTTCATGTCAATCTGAAAGCATTTTAAAAGACCTGATATCCTCTTCTCAATGGTAACATGAGCTCCAAAAACTCAACTTGGCTGCAAGAGTGGTCGTAAAACAAAAATCTCACCATTTGRTGGCCCACCTCACCCATATGAAGCTGGTGGAACCCTGGAGAGATCAGCTTCCTTTCCACCAGCCCCAGTTTATCACCAGCTTGCTTAAAAGCCATGGGAAACCAGTGATTTGAGGAAAGGAAACCATGGKATTAATGATATTTTTATTATTAATAAATATCATGAACATGCAGTTCCCTCCTACAAATGAGTAGCATGTTCTGGGGGTATAAATAGGAATTTATCCTCCTAAGAGTACTCTCTTCTGTGTGCACACATTCTAGGGGTGGAGAAATACCAGCAGAGGGTGAAACTGGGACAGAATAAGCCACAGCTGCAGAGGTCTAAAGAACTGAACCTCCAGACTTGCTCACAGGCTGTGTCACAAAACCACAGCCCCACTCTTCAGCTAGATTCAAGTGGCACAGGAATGCCAGCATCTGTGACAGCACAAAACTCAATTTCTCACCATTCAGTCTCTTAAAATACACAGTTTTAAGCAGTTTTATAGTAGTAACAAAGATTAACAGAAGAAATGCAAAAGTAACCAATAATTGAGATAACAGAACTTCTAACCCTCAAACCTATCCCCTCCACATCCCTAAACACCAGGTCTGCAAGAGAATCCTCAAGCCTGGATTGCAGAGATAAGAAACTTGGGCAAATGGATGAACATCACAAAATGAACTTGTTTGAAGACAGTAAAGCAAAAAAAAAAAACACAGGACTGAGGGAAGCATTTTGCTTTCTTTGAATGCTGCTATCTGAAGGCTGCTGGAACAGATAACGGATGGCTTGCATTGGACAAATGATATTTAATATCCATTGAAGCTGAAGCTCTATAAGGAAGTTTCAAAAAGTTTCCTGGAAGTTGAGAGACCAAAAGCATCCCAGGAACATCAGAGGGTTTCAAACAGAGAGTTGTAAAGCAGCATCAGGCTTGCTGCCATGGCAAGAGCAGACCTGTGTCCTCATGGATGTCCAAGCATTTACAGTACTGACAGCACCAGCATCACTTCCAGGAGAGATTTATTGGGTCTTGAAGTAAATCAGAGCRTTGCCATTACCTTAAAGAGAATTTACCACTACTGCACACCCTAAGTAGCATCTCCTATAAGACAAAGTCTTCCTGCTGTAAAGGATTTTTAAAAGTTAATTTACAAATCCTTTTGTCTAAGCCTGACATGTTATAACAGTGAGGGTTTGTGTTTGGTAGGGTTTGTCTGTTGTTTGTTTGGGTTTTTTGTTTAGCTGAATCTTGAGTTCAGGTGTATTTTTTCTAAGAGAAGGTCAATGTCTTGCTCTCAATTGACTCAAATGAAAACATACTGAGACTGAGAGTAAATGTTGCCAGAAGTCTTTCTCCCCTGATTAGTTTCCACAATCAACTGAACAGCATCAAGAATACCCTGCAGACTCAAACCTGAAACATCAATTTATAAGATGTAAACAACCACTTTTGATACAATTAGGAACATGAAGATAATCACATATTCCTCTAACCAAAATGCAGGAGATCTTATCCATCATTTTGGAGATCAGCATTGCCTTATATCAATATTTTGGTCACTGCAGCCATCTTAACTTTCAGTATTATTCTCCATTAAGTTCAAGCACTGTCTATCCTTTTAAGCCCATTATATTTTTACTTTAAGCACGAATTCATGTTTCTCCTGTAAAAGAGTGGTGGAAAACAGCTTCTGCAAAGGTTGTCTGTAGCTGTCACTGACATTTTGCCTAGGTTTTGAAAGACTGCCTTCAGTTAGCAAGTCCATTTGGGCACTTATTTCCACTGGACTGGAGTCACTCCAGTCACAGTCACATGAAACCCGTGGTTCATCTGAAACWTTGACTGTGCTCATTTTCCCCTCATCTTTTATTTTCCAAACCCASTGAACTGTATGTGAAATAGTTTAAATAAACAGGTTTTAAATGAGTTCTCATATGGATCAACCTGACACGAGGCCAAGGTTATACCAGATAATGATGCACTGATTTTCCCCTTTCCATATCATGTCTTCCTCCTTCCTACTTAATAACTTTAATAGCATTAATAACACACTCTACTTAAGTCAGTCAACAYCAAGAGAGCCAGCATTATTACAAGTTTTACCAATAATTCAATATTTTCATAGGTGAGGGAGCCTTTCTTATCCCATTGCCATCCACATCTCAGCACTGAGCTGCTCACAGAGCAAGAGTTTAACAATTAGCACAGGGTCATGGCATGTTAATGGATTTTACTGCAGGCTACCCATACTGGTCTTTGGAATMATTAATGGCTGAAAACTCCATTAATTAATCATCTTAACAAGCCTGATTGTTTCTCTAAAGGAAATGCAAGCAAACCAGTTCTTGCCTAGAGCTGGAGAATGTGTGCTGTCCTCCACATACCTCTCTGTATTGTTCAAGTATCCCGTGGTTACTGAGCCACCACAACCCATGGCTGGCTCCAGAATCCTATTTTTCCCCATTTTTCCTAGGAACACTCTGCCTTTGTGAGAAATGTCACTGGAGACTTCCCATCCCAGCAGGGAAAGAGGAAAGAAAGCAGCAGAAGTACAAGCCGCGAGTGGTGGTTGCTCAGTGTTTGGTTCTCAGATCTGATCTGCCTGTACAGCTCTGKTTTCCTACTAACTCCAGGGGGACTGGTTCTGTTACTCCCTGTGGAGCATTCCAGGCTCCAAATGATCACTTCCAGACACAGTCACAGAAAATTACTTCTAGGTTCAATTTTAGGTTTATTTTCAGTTTACAGCTGTATGAACAAGATAACTTCTCCCTCATCATTCTGGCACAAAAGGCAACCTTCCAGCAAGCACTTTCAAGAGATGTACTTGGTACTACAATTCATTTATAACAGACACAAAACTCCATTTGGGCAAATCTAAAACTCTGTGGTGGCAGTGTGCCTTTCTTTCAGCACTCAGTGACAAAGCACAGGTGAAGCCAATTACCAYCCAAGTCCAAGGGAATTTACTGCCCTGCTCAGTGAAAAGCCACAAGCAGCCAAACTRCTGCAGGATCACCAAGACAAACCAGCAGATACAACTTCTCTCAAGAAGCTGGTTTTTCTCTGCTCCTGACATTATGGCTTTTTTTTGATGAACTGCTTCTCCCTTGAAATACTTAAACTTTTGTTATTCTTGTTTCCAGCTACTGATGTCCTGAATGCAAAGACTCAGGTTGACTGCTCTTTAAAGAACACTTTAACAAATTACCACCTCCTTTTATCATTTCCCAGACTTACCTCTGTTAATAAAATTAACTCATTTTAGCTCACCTTTCTGACATTAAATGTTGGGAGAGGCCTACACAGCAGCCTTATCTACAGGTCCACCTCAGATAAGCCACCTGCAACAGAGATGTCAGAAGCTGCCTGCAGTTTGAATTTCAAATGCCACCCATATCAGCCTACATCAATCACAGGAAAATATAGATCTGTTTGCTTGACTGGGAAAAGATTTTTGCCTTTGTAGYTATAAAAGAAAATTTCTTTAAAACTYTRTCTATTGATTTTAACAACGGAACARCAACAAACCAAATCCTTCATTAACATTTGGGAGAAAATCCTGTGCCAAGTCTTTTAGTCCTGCAAAAAGTATCTGACAAATAAAAATATCCATGTACACTGCCCATCTATCACCATCTGACCTACCACTATATTTTGTTCCTTTTAMTCTTTCCCTAACATTTTTAACAGTCACATCATCTGTCCAGATGCATTTAAGGAGAAGCTTTCATTTCTCAGTCAGCCTCTTCTCCCAGGTAACACATGACAGGACAGAGGAAAAAGGCTCAGCCAGAGGAGGTTTACATTGGATATTACAAAAAACTTCTTCACTGAAAGGCTGGTCAGGCTTTGGAACAGGCTGCTCAAGGAAGTGCTGGAACCACCATCACTGAAAGTGTTCAAAAAATGTGAGGATGTGGCACCTGGGGACATGGTTTAGTGGTGAACATGATTCACAGCTGGACTCAGGGATCCCAGAGGTCTTTTCCAACCTTAATGATTCTGTGTTTCTGCAATTTAGGCCAGGTGTCAGGTATTTGTCATTAGATCTGCTTGCCCTGAAGCACACAGGCATGCCTTAGAAGTCACATAATTAGAACAGTTAATGAATGATTTTAYCATTGCAAGTCCTTAAGGGTCCTGGAAACTCCACCAGGTTTCATGAATTTCCAACTAGGTGTGAGGAAGTAATGCAAAAAAAAAAATCTAGATGATTAAAGTTCCTTCCACAGGATAAATTTACTCATTATAAGAAACCACACTTCCAAGTTATTCAAATGAAGTATCACCATCACCAGGGAACGTTCCAACACACTTCCATACACAAACAGCAAGAACAGAGAGAAGTCACAGATTTTTTTTTTTTAAACCCTCAGGCTTCTACTGTGATAAAGTTCTTAATGCCACACTGCTGATTAAAGCTAAACACTGATACCAAATCAAACAAATATCACTTTTCACCCAACAGGAAATGCTTGAAAGATGTAAAGTGGAACGTTAAACAGGTTAAATATAAAAGATTAAAATGCTAATGCACAGCACAAGGTCTGAAATTCCATCAGACCCACAGCAGAGCAGGAGATGCAAAACCTGCAGGACTCACACCTCTGGTGAGGGGCATAAAGCAGCAGAGAACAAATTCCCTCCTGCTCTCTCTAATCAGAACATCAGATCCTTGCTCTCTGACAGCACCAACTGCTAGGYGAAATTAAAATGAAGTTCATTGTAAGTAAATTTTGACACCAGAACCAGCCACAGCAGTGGGTCATGGGATGAGGTGCAACCTGGCTGTTATGGAAGAGCTCCTGCTCACAGCCAGAACAGGAGTGACTGGCTTAAGATGTCCACAAAACTAAGTTAGCCCAATCACTACACTGAAAGGATCATTTTGAGGGAAAAGACACAAAGGGGAAAGCTCAGGAGAGTGCAGCTTGTGGAAAACACAAAACACCCAGTGGTTTAACTGAATAAATGCCACAGAGGTGATTTGGAAGCAAAAATAATTTGGGAACAAGCTCCAAGTTGCTCAGGACCCACCACCAAATCTCTTTGTGCTTCTCAATTGTGACCACCACCACAAGGCATTTTCTGCAGCCTTGCTCTACACTGTCCATGGTTTCTAGGAGAATGTTCCTGTGCTCTTTCACTGGCCTCCATTCACAGGCAGTAAGGATGATGATGTCTAACAAGGCTCACATCAAAGCCTGCCTTGATAGTCCTACAGACTCATACCCACACTCTCAACAGCACTTCCATAAAATTCCACAAAAAATGTTACAAGCAACAGCCCATACACCAAACCAGCTAATTTAACTCCAGAGGCAAGGCAGGACAGACCTGACCCCCAGAACTGAGAGTTTTCCATAGGAGATAAGCAAGCTACATTTAAGGTAGTCTGGCAGGCCTTTTTAAACAGTAACAAGGAAAAAATGTCCTTTATCAACAATGTAGTGGAGAAAAGGCTCTGAGCTTACATTATCTTACTCTCCTCTGTAAGAGAGTCACAGCTCCAACAATTTTACAAGATTTAGCCAACACCAGGAGTGAAAAGAGCTCAGGACCATCAGCAGTGCAGGTTTTGCCCCTTGCCCAGTGCCATGCCTTCTGCAGGAATTCACTCCTTGCCCAGAAAGCAAACCACACTTTTCTGCTTCCTCCTCTTCCTCCTCCACTCCCCCACAGCAGCACATAATCCAAGTTCAAACGCTCACACTGAAATTTTACAGAATACACAAGTGTCTTCAGTTACCAGCTACTAAATTAGGTACCCAAAAAATATAAAAGAAATACAGTAATCAATAAAAATGAGACAGAGCCAGACTCAAAATGAGCTTGTCAAAGAATCAGACACCGAGTCCTATTCCAGACGTCAAATTCCTCACTATACAGTAAGAAGAAAGCTGTAATAAAAATAAAATTACAAGGAAAAGCTATTACAAAAAAATCTGCCTTTAAAAATCATCCTGTACCACAAATGCTACTTGTGCTTTGTGAATGTAACCAATTTGACAGGAGCAGTAAGTGGAAACAGATTGTAGCAGACACACTGACGTATTTCTACTCTTCATTWAACAGGGAACTCTGACTTTTTACTGGTTTCTAACCTGAAATAAAACAACAATGAAAGAGAAGAGACAAGAACCTCACTGTGCACCAAAAAGAGTCCACAGCTGACAGCAGCTGGTTTAGTTCTTCCACCAGCTCTTTCTAGACAGGGACAGTGGCATTTCCACAGATACAATTCCAAAAACACTAGATCTAGGTTTGTGCTGTTCATTTATTTAGTTTATTACTTAATGGGTCACTGAAATTTGCACAAACTTCAATTCAACCTACAAAAACTAGGGTTTTGGAAATAATTTTAAATGCTTAAGTGCAGAACGTGAAAAAAYCTTATTTGTTCTAAAAGCTGTTTCTTTTTACATTAAGATGATTATATGGGCTCATATCAAGTACTTACTATTCATAGAGGTGCACTTTGGATGAATAAAAAGCAGTATTAAAGAGAAAACAAAAGGACTGCCTTTGAACAGAAMAAATGCAATTTAGGTGAGAGTGTCTGGTGAATTAAAAAAGCAGAAATGTGGTGGGGGGAAAGACAACCTGACTTGTCATCTAGAGCACAAAAGGCAGGTGTAATCCATYACATATTGCTAGTTTCCTGTTGTTCTCCATGTCTGAGATAAATGTGCTGCTTTATAAGACAGACATGAGTATCTGTGCAGGTTTTAATTCAGGCTATTAATACACGTGTGTGTGAACCAAAAACCCTCTTTATAAGAAAAATGTTTGGAAAACCCACACCCCCAAAGGATGCTGTGCTTACAGCTTGGTGAAGATGATAAACTTTGCCCTGCACATGGAACTGTGTGCAGTGCAGCTTTCCACCAGGAACAACCCAGTTGTTTGGGCTTTGAAGAGCAAACATTGCACTAGAAAGAACAGCACCTCTGTTAAAACCAAACCACCAAATAATTCCCATTATCCTGTTGACAACAAAGCCTGTCAGTTCAGGTAGGTCTGCTTCAGAGCTGCTATTTATTTATCCCCTCCTCACCAGTTGAATTCCACAGGAGCAGCCTAATCRTGCTGCTTTGATCAGCTGCAGAGCTGCTTGTTGGGAACAGACGGATGCAGTCACTCATCCCYTGCAGCTCCCAGCCTGGAAATGAGCACCAGGCAGCACAGAAAAGAGCTGCCTTCCTTAATTACAGACCAGGGATATTTGCAAATAAATAAATCTACAGAATGCTTATTAAATAGGCCATTTCTTGGTAGGATCTGAGCAGATAGTTTTTCTCCCACGCACTGAAGGGAAGCCCAGGAGATGAATTTAAGGGCGTTGGGCAGGGGTGGGTGGATTCTGCCTCCTCTTTTCCTCTCCTCAGAAACAGCTACAGGCTTTGCAACCCAACTGGGAACTTTCCTCCCCACCAACAAAAAGTTCCCCCAAGTGTGGTGAGCAAGAGCAGCACTGGATAAAGCAGAGAGAACTGGTTCTCAGATGGCACACTCCCTGCTCTGTTTAGATTTCAAATAGCTATTTGAGCCTTTGTTTTCAGTTCAAATAACCCCTTGTCACACTCCAACGGGGGAAACTGAAGGTCTAGATAAATCAACTTTRCAAGGAAGCTCATGGCAATGTTATGCAGAGCAGAAAGAATTGGGGCTGCACAGCCCAAGTGCAAAGCAGCTGCTCTTGCTTCCAACACAGCAGAACTGGAGTCAAACTAAAAATCCAGAAATAGGAGTCAGTGTTAAAAAATATCAATAATGCCAGTCTTGAAAGATTAAAAACMGAATGATGACCCAACACAATTCTGTATCCAGCCCCTTAAAAAGGGAAGTTGTCAACTCTGACCATACATAACACTCAAGGGACTGAGCATTGCAGATGAAGCACTTCCTTATTTTTGCTGWTTTCTGTAAATAAACTTAAAATTGAAAAATGGAGAATGACAAAACACCAGTTCCCAAGCAGCCCAACATGTATTGCCTTAGCCTAGCCTATGGACTGGAAAATGTAAAGATAAGAATGGGAAGAGAAGTCACAGTGGCAGTTTTCTCCATTCTGTTACAGCTAACTATTTTCATCTGACAAAAAATAWTTKATTAAAATAATACCAACTCTTTGAGTTACAGTTAGGAGTTACAAGGAACTCCTAAAAGACAAAAACCTGCACTGGCCTCAGATATTATTCTGAGAYGTTTGGTTTTACTTCCTCTTTTTAAAAATCTCCCAACAGCAGAATCACATGAGGACTGCAAGGTCGGATAGACATTTGCAAAATAACTCAAGGAAGTTGTGAATTTAGCACTATGTCTAAACTTCTTCCCCCTCTTTTTTTTTTTAATTTAGATTATTTCAAGTGGATATTCTGCAATTACTATAAAGTGGTGATGCAGCAACATTACAGAAACTGAACACTTCATTCTCTATGCTCTCACAAGAAGACCATTTTCAAACTCCAACATGATCTTGGCTGAAGTAACAGCAAAATATTCAGAGCAAAGAGTGCAAGTAAAGAGTTTCACAGAAATCTCATCTGCAGTGCATGGAATAAACCCCCCTGCAATATTCTTATTTTGCACTTCCAACACAGTTCAGTATAGGTCTTAACAAAAATAAAGCCCTTTGGGTACCAGAAAGTTTAGGCAAACTTGAAGCTAAAATTTGGAAGGTACTATTCGCTATTTAAAAAAAAAAAAATTTGAAAGCCCACAGTAAGAACCATTATCTTGAAGTTCTTGTGCCACTTCCCCTTGCTACAGCAGAGAATCACTCATTTATCTGCTACTGCACYTGGGGCTTGTCCAGCAAAGGTAACAGAAAAATTGAGAGTTTGGCCAAGAGCCATAATGGCAACTCCCCTAAGGATTGGCATAGCTGGGAGTTATGCTGGGGAAATTCAGAAGGCAGGAAAAGAATAATGACAGAAGCCTTTTAACCACTCTAAAGACAGAAACAGTGCATGTAAGTGAAAATCTCAAATAGATGTTGAGCTAATTATGCAGAGAATAACACACYATTACAGCTGTAATTCCCCTTCCTCACTTGATAAAGCTTCCAAACATCTCAGAAAATAATTATCACACATGAGAACAGCCACCATGAGCCACGTCCTACTGCTGAATGCAAAACAAGAGAGGAAAATTAAACCAAACCAAAACAAAATGAGAATTGTGGCCAAGGTGGTACAAGGTGACACAGCAGAAACACTTCATCCCAAACTCACCCCATTGTGACCCATATACCTCAGTAACCATGAAATCACTCCCAAAACAGATGGAGATGGAAAAACCCTCTGGCACGCCCTGCTGACCACACAAAAAGGCCCCAATAAAACTGCCTCACATGCAGGAGACAGCAGACTTGCCACAATTAAGGTTTGCAGTTAATTATCTCTGRAGCTTAGGTAAAGAGACCATAAACTTGCCATAAAGGCCTCGTGTTGCTACTGAAATACCAAACTGAAGGATTTGGCAACTGAGCCTTAATGTATTATATTAGCAGAGTAGGGGGAACCTTCTCAGCTGGTGGAGAGTTCCTGCATCAGCAATTCCTGACTGACAGCTGGGCTGTACCAGCCTCCCTCTCTGTGTCCCCAGGGAAGTGAATTCTCTGCCTGATGACTAATTCATTCTTGGATTTCTGCTTAGGCAAGTCCAAGCCCAGGTCAGGCTCCTTGCAATGCTGGATTCCTCCTGAGCTGGAAGAACATCTGCTCTATCTCAGGTGCTACCACCACATCTACCCTGAGAGCAACACCTGGAACTGAACCTGGAGGACTGCCTGAAAGCAGAAGAAACTGAAAGTGAAACTGGTACAGATCGATTCTAGCTGAGCTGCATTTGGATCTCTAACACAGGAGGGGAAGACTTGAAAGTCTTTTGTCTGGACTTTTGGAGCCTTTGAGGCTTGAGTTTAAAGTCCTGTTTAAACACCACTGGTAGCAAACTGATCTTCCCCTCAAAGAGGACATGGGTGCAGATAACACCAGAGGCAAAATGATCCACCAGAGTTGGATGATCTACTCAATAAACTGAGCCTTGCACCGTGGTGGAAAGATTTTAAGATTTATAGCTGTGCCTTGCCTGCTCCAGTGCACACAAAAGATGATTGACAAACCTGTGAAAAACYCCAATCACTTGTTTTTAYAATTTTAAAAGTTTAATAGTAATAAAATGGTTATAAAAATASTAATACAATTAGAGTAATAATAATTTGGACAATTTCAATTAGGACAATATGAGYCAATAAAGACAAAGAGTTACAGTCCAGGTACCTTTTTCTGGGCAAAATAAMKCCYAAAAAGGACACCCGTTAACAGAGAATTAACCCTTAAAAACAACAGCCTGTTGCATATTCATACACCTCATGCATGATGCATAAATTCCATTCAAATACAGGATTCTGTCTGGAAGAAGTTCATTTCTTCTGATAATGGAGCAATAAATTCTCTTTCTCTAAAAGATTCAGGTGTCCTGTGGCTGCTATCTCACTGRGAGTCCTTTCTTTAAAAAAAGTATCCTGCATAGCATAGTTTCTATTTTAACATTTTTTTATAACCCAAAACTATATTTAACACATTATTTAAGAGAATTAGTACAGGATAATTTTCTAACACAACACATATAATATTCATTTGAATATTTGCGAAAAGCCAATCATAAAATACGCATTTTTCACAAAACCCATCAAAGGAGTGTTCTTGGCGCAAAAAGAAGGGGGACATGTTGCAATCCAAAATGCAGGGAACCCTCAGAACTTTGGGCCTGTGAGCCCAAGCTTAGAATTAAACACAGGATGGAGGATTTGAGACACAGGATTTGATTTGAGACCTTGACTCCAGCAAAGGCAGAGAGCAGTGCCCTCACCCCAAGGAAATGTGAGGCAGGCAGCAGGACTGGAGCCCTGAGCAGCTCCTGCCAGGCTGGCTGCACACAGATGATCACTCATCACCCTCCTCYCTCCTTGCCTTCCCAAGGCCTCACCACAAAAAGGACATCTGCTGAAGGGAACAGCCATAAAGCTGTGTCAGGCTCCCTGCTGCTGATATATTGCTAAAACTCACACATGCATGGGGTATTTTTGCAGGATCTGAAGTGCTGACCAGAACCACCAGACACTTTTCAGCAGGGTCAGGACAGCAGATGGGGCTGATCAGGTGTGGTGAGCCCTTCAAGCTCAGAATCCTGTCTCTATCCTCCCTGCCTCCAACTGCTCAAAATTTCATGTACAATCTACATTTTACTGGCTTATCCTTTGAAACATGAAGCTCTAATAAACTGATCTTATTGATGTCATAATAATTAAATCCACACCATAAATGACTGTCAAAATRATCACCTCCAGCATCCAAAATGCAATCTCTATATACACAAATACCACCTGTGAGCATGATTTAATCTAGCTTGATCACAGACAAGCTACAAGGTATTTTGATTTTTCCTTRCCTTCATCCTCCCTGGGAAGCTTTCTTGTCTCTGGATGAGAGTGAACTGCAGTCWCCCAAAGGCTTCAGAAGCACATGAAACATCCAAAAGTTCTTTTCCTGCACCTTTATTCACCAAGGTGCAGGCAGAACCAAGGCTTCTGAGGGAGAAGTGTGCTTTCCTGTGGCTGGGCAGGGGAGAAAGTGACTTTTGCCTTGGACTGCTGCACAGCTCAAGGACCATGAAATAACATGGAATGCCACATCAGGCTCTCAGGTTATTTCTCTCCTCACTTCCTGATTGCTACTTCTGATTAACGAAGACAAAGCCACACCAAAATAGTGAAGTAAAAGGCAAATCCCATTAAGCTCTTTATAGAATTCACTTTATAGGTCCATCAGCCAATTCTGCTCATTATTACCCCATTTTACTGCCTCTCCTGTGACTCACTCCTGCAGCTGAGCCCATAAAGGACCTGGGTTCGCCCTCAGCAACCACACCAACGCCCTGACACACAGCATTCAACCCAAAAAATTCACAACAAACTCATACAAATGATCAATCAGCTGGAACAGGAGAGATGAAAATTTAAAAATGGGGGTTTAGAGCAGCAGTGCCCATTTTTCCCCTACAGCTGACCCATGGCAGGGCTGGCAGGCAGAGGCTGGCACTGAGCCCTGTGACTCCCAGAGCTGTGCAGGGATGGGATCCCAGCAAGGAGGCTCCAGAATAGCACCCTTGGCCACATGTCAGAACAAGTCTGCAACTGTGGGACAAGACAGATCCCYAGTTATCAGCTCACCCACACCGATCTTTGCAGCTCCTCTGCACTTTGCCCCACCAAGACATTAGGAGCATTTATAAAAYCATGCAAAAGCAATTACAGTAAAAATAAAACCAAGGTTATAAACACAGTCTGGATGTCAAATTTGCCTCTTTTTCTATTTAGAGCTGGCATTTCAGCGTGCAGAAAATTCTCACTCCCCCTCTAAAACGTGTGCTTGGGGCTATATAGCACATGCAAAATAAATTGCATTTATATTGGTATTTATATTCCCCTCTTCTTGGCCACACTGCCTTGCCTCTCTTGTTTAGTCAAATAGCCTGCCAGCTTCTCATCAAGAAGTAGAAATTGGTTTTCCATCTCCTAGGAGATAAACAAGGTTTCCCCCTTGCAGAGGGGAAGCCAAGCTGCTGAGTGCACAATTTGAGAACAGTCAGTGCCCAGAAAGGCTTTGCACCATCCCAGGGATGTCTGTGCCCTCTGTGATCCCAGTCACCACCCTGGACAGAGAAAAACCACTTTAAAAAGTAAATTTATGTCTTCTCAGGCAGTTTTCTTTGTGATTTTTAGTTAAACATAGACAACTCTGACTCATGGTGCTGCTGCCTTACAACTAKYGAATTTTATGTACTCTTGTCATACCAGAGGTTAGTAAAATATGCTTTATACCTCTCCACGGTTTCCCCTTCTCAATRCCCAAAAGAACTGGACTATTGGATCAGGCTTGCACARTTAGGCTGTGCTAATTTAGGGAGAYAAGGTCACSACACTCAACAKAGGCATAAAACAATCRAAAATATCWTAACTYCATGGCCATGTAATAWARAYAATAATATAGAAATTTTTGAAGTAATTTTTTTAACAGTGGCTGTGCAAAATCAAGATGCTGTAGTTCTGCAGTTTTAAGCTGTAACTAAAGATTATATTTACAAAAAAACCCATTTAAAATTAATTCTTTATCTGCTTGATGTCAAGCTGTAAGGCTACAGATACAATGTTAAAAAAAAAAAATCCCAATACAGGTGAAATATGCAGCCAGCTTTCATTTTCACTTCAGAAATCAGAAGTCACCAGGACTGGGCTGACTTCTTTTTGCCACGTTGTTGCAAGTTGTAAAATTGCCAAATCAAAGAGACAGACCTTCTCATGTTGAGAGACCAATTGTGCAACACTCTGTGTGCTGTGGCCTTCCAGCACATGAAGAGAACACAAAGGACCACTCCAGGAAGAGGGACAGCCTTTGGTCCTGCACCACATCCCACAGAGATGTCACCACTCCATGGCCACTGGCACGTTGGCCATTTTTTTGAAGCATCTCACAAGCAGCTGTGATGTAGAAGAATGAGATCTCCTTCCAGGGACACTCTGCTCATTCCCTTGGCTACAGCATGCATTTTTAAAGAGAGAGAAACCAATCAACCTTAATTCATGTTGCATTATTCACTGAGTAGCTACAGTCTCATCCAAAAATCCTAATTGTKTAATAATTCAAGTCACCTGTATCAAACACAGCGCCAAAGGAARGTCTAGAAGGCCAGAGGCTGCCTCACACACACACTAAATCTTGCTGTTAAGATGTCTAGAGAAGCCTTTTTTTGAAACAAAGCAATAAATACTGGCCTCTTGCATAAACATACAGTGCTCTCCTGTGTACAGCCACTGTGCTGCCTGATATCTCACTGCTGTCCCAGGAGTGCTGCCTGCCAATCTTCCAGCACTGCAAATCTACTTTCCAACCCTMGAGCTCTGACCATTAACATGAAACCTGGCACATTCCAGCTAAATTACAAGCACTGTTAATTCCTCTAAGCACGGACTGGCATCTTAGTGTATGGGAAAGCAAATGCAGGAAGAAAAAAGAAAAAATAAAAAAAAGGAAAAAAGGCCCAGCTAAGCATTTCTGATGTTGCTGTTATCCTACATCATTAAGGAACCATCTACATCCCTTCTGCAGCAGAAGGTTGGCAGACCTGCCAGGGAAAGCTGGCTCTAGGTTAGCCCTGGGCTGCCAGGTCCAGCMCCCACCATGACCTCCTGCACCTCCCCAGCTCCTGGATTATCCTGGCTTTAACACCTCTTAACACTCAGTACCAAAGGATGCTGAAATAAAGGGAAAAAGGGCACAGGACAAAGTTACAGAGCAAAACAGTGAAGGGTCTAGAGGGGAAACCATCTGAGGAGAGGCTGAGGGTTTGTTCAGCCTGCAGAAAAGGAGACTCAGCAGAGTCTTCATCTTCCTCATGAGGSGATGGAGAGGGGCAGGCACTGATCTCTGCCCTCTGGTGCTCAGTGACAGGGAGGGAATGGCCTGAAGCTGTYTCAGGGCAGGGTTAGGWTGGATATCAGGAAAAGGTTCCTCATCCAGAGYGTGCTTGGGCACTGAACAGGCTTCCCCAGGGAACTGGTCACAGCACCAAGCCTGACAAAGCTCAAGGAACATTTGGACAGAGCTCTCAGGCACATGGTGTGGCTCTTGGGGATGGTCCTGTGCAGGGATAACAAGAGCTGGGACTCCACAACCCTTCCAACTCAGAACCTGTGGAAACCCAGGGCACCACAGGGAATATTCCTCTGTCTGCTCTGGGGTGCCCTGACCCCCAGGGCAGCACTGACTCTGACCCTCATTCATGGAGAAAGTTTCCCAGACTTCAAGATAAACTGGAATCCACAAAAGTGTGAAATAGATTATAGAGAGCAGTGTAGGTGTATCACTAGGTGAGAAATTTAGGGTTTGGGATTTTTAGTCTGGTGTGGATGGAAGCAAGATGGAGGGCACAGGGAATATTGTCCTGGGTTTCTTCTTCATGCTTCTTCTTCCTTCTTCTTCATGGGTTTGGGGTGGCATTTTGTAATTGGGCTGAAAAGTCTGCATTGGGGGCTCTTTGGGATCAGTTATTGGGTTAAAAAGGAAAATAATCCAGGTGTCAGTTCTTAATTGGATAGATTAGTCTTAGGAGATCTTGTAACAAGAGATTGTTGGCCATTTTGTGCCTTCTAATGAAAAGCTGCAGAGCTCACAGCAGTGAGACTGTTTTACTGATAAGAAATAATAAACACCTGAGTCCAAACATGAATTACTGTCTCAGGTGCCTTCAATCCAGACCCAGAGAAACCCACAACTGGGACCCCCACAAGAACCTTCTAWGATTCAATAAACTGCCTCTTCCCAAGCCTTGAGCCTGTTCTTTGGTACACCTAGGACTCGAGTTCTTCACTCAACATGAACGTGTCAGAGCAATCTGAGCTGCTGCACACAACACACCACAGAGCACAGCAAAAGGCTGAAGGCTTGCTCAGCAGCAACACAAGTTTCCAGGCTTGTCCACACAGATGAAGCAGAGAATCAGCCAGGAGCTGGCCATGGGGCAAATGGAAAGGGTGAGGAAGTCCAGCATTTCCACTGACTGCAATCACAAGCTTCCTTCATAAAGAAATGGTGATCAACCTGCTACAGCACCTACCCCATGAGCTTCTTGGTTACCCTGTGTGGTCCCACACCACCCCAAGAACCCCAGAGAGGTTCCCACTGCCTCCAGGAGACTTTCTGGTTTATAAGAAGGCYGGACAGGACCCTGGGCACATCAGCAGGTCCTGAATGTGCTCTCAGARCACAACTTGAGGACCTGTGGTCTGTGGGACAGTAATGACATCAAACCTTTTATTGGCTGGCTGTCTCCACAATCAACTTTCAATCACCCAATTAGCCTGGGGACAGACTTTCTAGCAGAGCCTGTTGTGCGAGAATGGGAGCAATGGTTTTAATCTGAAAGAGTCAGTTTAGATTACCTACAAGGAAAATGGGTTTTGTCACAGTGAGGGTGGGGAGGCCCTGGCACAGGCTGCCCACAGAAACTGCCCCATCCCTGAAAGTGTTCAGGGCCAGGTTGGACACAGCTTGGAGCAGCCTGGGATAGTGGAAGGTGTCCCTGCCCATGGCAGGAGGGCTGGGCTAGATAACCTTTATAGGTCCCTTCCAACCCAAACCACTCTCTGATTCCATTCTGTGACTCCAGCTCTGTGCCTCACCTGGCCTTTACTCCACATCCACATTGCACTCCTGGCTGAGCACAATTCAGGCTCTTGGTGCTCCTCACCCCAGAGGAAGTCACTGTACCAGCAGCGTGGGCTGCTCTGAAGGCACAGAGAGTGGCAGGGTGGATACAAAGCAATCTCTGTGCTGACTTGTGTGAGCACTGAGCCGCTCCTGACAGCAAAATGACTTTTACATGAACACACGGTACTCCACATTTGCACACAGGCATCTGTGCTCCACATATTTTAGTGAGCATCCAGCTGTTCTCTCTGGACCCTACTCCAACCATATGCACTGTTTACCTTTCAAGTTTTATTGCTCCAAGGGAAGAGAAACCAGACATCATCTCCTTCTCTAAATGCTGGTATGCTGCCAAGTTCTCCTCCTGTCCACCGTTTGCACACTCTGGGAGCTAACATTTGCCACAAGCCCAATAACCTATTTTTTACAGCTAATCCAATACCTGGCATCAAATCTCCGACTGAGAAGAGGATTGTCATGGGATTATATTTTTTTTGTTAGTTTACATACTAATTATAAATACAGAGGCTGAATTACAGCCTAGACAGAATCAAGGAGCTGCATCTGGGGTGTAGGACACCAAGCCCCGTGTCCTCGTGGGTGTGTGACAACATGCTGAAATAAAAACAAAGCATTAATCTCTTTGTGACTGCTTCTGATGTGCAGCACTTCTGTTGAAGACTCTTTTAAAGCCTTAAGCATTCCCATGTAAACAAAATCTAAAGCCTCTACAAAGTAAGCTTGGGCAATTGGAAATAAATGTTTATTTTGAAATAAAAAGAAGGCATCTGCATATATACAGACAAATCATAAGCCTTTGATCAARCCTACAAAGCATGTCTGCATGTAACAAAAACTGTCAGGCTCATAACTTCCTCTGGAAAGAAAAAGAATGCAATGTCCTACACCCTACTTATTCACTGAGATTATTTATGCCCCTAAAGAATACTCTTTTGTTTATTCAGTAACAGAAATAAATCCAAACTAAAGATCTGTAGCTGTCAGTTAACAGGGCAAGTGCTTTACAAATGAAAGCAGAAACAAGGGTGGGATAACATGGGACAGGCTGCCAGRGCTGGCACTCTCAGAATGTCCCAAACTTGCATCTCTTGCTTTCCTAATCCATCAGGAGACGACAAAGATTACAGGCACCAGCAGAGGATATCTGTCACCACTAAAGCTTTTCCCTACCAATTCATGTTGCTTTAGCATCACCTCTTACTTTTGGGTTTGAATTCTACCCTAGAGCACCTGTACTCCCCACTCCTACCCTGATACACCATTCCATCCCCACAGAACCAGTGTGATCCTTGTTTGAAGTGCCACTGGAATTCAGGATTGGGGTTAATAATTCCCYTAATGGGAGGACACAACAGGACGCTCCTGTACCATCTGATATTACACCAACGATATTTGTTTACACAAGTATTAAAGAGAGGATAAATTTAAATATCTGAAAGGCAAATATTCTAGGAAATAATATTTAGAGTGGCCCCTGTCCATTGGAGCAGAAAATGAGGATGAATAATTTACAGCTGCACTTTGGTGGCCGCGGCAGCACCGTGAGGAGCTCGGGGAGATGCCGACACAGCTGCTCACCAAGTGGAATAATCAGGAGCACTCCCAGCAAGAATGGTCCACTAACCTGCTTCACTTAGGTGACAAATGGAACAGGAAGCAGTGGGAGGACAAGGAATCAACAAAAAAACCACCCCAGCACGCTCCCAGTGAGGTCAGAATTTCATGCTTTTGCCATACTGCTGATTCTGCCTCAGAGGAAAGCAGAGCTATGCTCAGGTTTAGCCTCTAAATCATCACAGATTCTTGCTAAAGGTATCTTAGGGTCAAAAAAGGGTGCCTGGTTTGGCACACTTGCAMTCAGGCTTCCTGCTGTGCCACAGGGAGCTGGGAATGATATCCTGGGAGCAGCATCTCCTCATCCCCCTTGTTCTGGTAACAGTGAGCAGAAGGCAACAAACAGCTAYCAAAGCAAACATGCTCCAAAGAACTCTCCAGAAAGCCAAGCAAGGCTCATTGTACAGCTGGGAATGCAGCATCATTTGATACCTCTGCCAGTGATGTGCATGGGATTG
The DNA here is from genome assembly GCA_002167245.1 of Sporophila hypoxantha. NCBI lineage: Eukaryota > Metazoa > Chordata > Aves > Passeriformes > Thraupidae > Sporophila > Sporophila hypoxantha. The sequence goes on from NDFG01000154.1 coordinate 286,296, forward strand.
AATTAACAGACTGKACACTAATTTAGTACAGATGTTGCTCAGGTGGAAGGATGGTGCAGGTTTCATCAGGGGATTGCCTTGTAAAAAGATGAGGAGCATCTGGAGGAATAACACTGGCATAAAGAAACTGTCATTACAAAGGAGACAGATGGATGAAAAAAAATGTATCTTTGAACAGATTAAAGAAATCTATGTGTACAGCCAGGAACTGCCAGAAAAGACATGCTACAGTCTGGAATAACTCTCATGAAACACAGGGAGCCACACCACCTTGGAATTGTGCGTAGGGACAGCTACAAACAACCTCTTCCTACCATACAACCTTGACAGGTTTTGCTTATCCACCTCTACAAGGGTTTTTGTCAAAATCACAGTCCATTTTTCTACCCAAAAATAGGAAAAAAGCAGGTGGACATAGGTGTGATTCAATGTAGCACAGGGAGAAGGGTCACCATATATCACAGAACAACCTGCACAATTTAGAGCCAAGATCCTCTTCCCAGCAGCACTTTGTCCACTAAAGTAGCACAAGCAAAACTTTGAGTCATTCTGAAATTAGCTTTGTTTACCCATCCACACACAGAAAATACCTAAATACAAACCCACAGAAAGCTGTTCATCATGGATGGCCCACCTATTACCTGCCTTGCCCATTATTTACAACATGCCTTGGTTGGGTAGCACTTTTTTTTGTTGTTTTAAAGAATTTCCAAAGTGCTTGCAGCATTCTGCTAAGCAACAGGAWGCATTTCTGTCTATACACAAATTTTACTGACTGGCATAGTAAGCAGCCTGCAGCAGAAATCTAAGAAATTCATTCACAAATGCCAGATCACACATCCAGCCAAGCAGAATAAGAACCAGGAACAGCCCCAGCTTTACTGTACAAAACTCCCTTGTCTTCACAATCCAATATATTATCCAAAGATTAGCTTACAATTCATGCAAGGTAAATCAAAGCCAGCTCTGGAGCTCTGCAGCGTGTCTGTGATCAACAAGATCAATTAGCAAATGGATTTTAGTTAGACCAGTCTAAAATGAGATTACATTAGGCTCATACTGGGAGGCTGGGTTTCAGTGGCACAGCCCTGTAGTCTCTGTYCTGAGCTCAAAACAACACACAAGTATCCATTGCAAAATCCATATTAAACTGGAAACATGCAGGCCAACAGCCAGCCCCTGACAATAGCTGCTCCATTCCCTCCCAAAATGCAAGGAACTTGCTCCAAATTCTGTGACAGGGACTAGAGCAGTGTTCTGGGCARGGTCTGTGTGCAGTCAAGTACTAAACCTGGCCTAAAGTTTCTATGAACAAAGGCAGAAGGGCTTAAAAAAGAGAAGGATGCAAGCAACAGGGATGGAAAAATGGTGTTGATTTATTTCCAGCATGAAAGGTGAAGGAATTAGTGGAACTGCTCTGCACTTAAGGGCAGGTCAGGCAGACACATTTAAATAGGAGTGGTTCAAAACTGTTTGGATTATATTCTCTACAGTACAGAGGAAAAGACTCAACCCCTCCAAAAATGAACAGAACATTGTTCTACTGATGGAAACTGTCTTAAGTCATTGCTTTCCTTTTGTTGAGGTTTTTAAAGCATGAAAGAAGGCAGAAGCAGAGGTTAAAACTCTAACTGTGTTTAAAAGAGCATAAATATAATACCATTTTATTCTTCACCTCCTCTTGCTTTGCCTAACAAACATCACAGCACATTACAGAACACCACTGTAACACAAGCACTGAAAATAAAGAAAGCAAAATGCTGCATTATAACACTTCACAACTCAAGACCACCTTGAAATTAGATGTGTATAAGAGACAAAGCACTGAAAATAAAGAAAGCAAAATGCTGCATTATAACACTTCACAACTCAAGACCACCTTGAAATRCCAGATAACCCTGGCCAAGCCCAGYAAGTCACATTCCAACATCAGACTACAAAGTTCCATCAGCACAGGCACCATTTACTCACACTGTCAATAATAACCCAATGGACAGAACAGAGGAAAAAAAATCTTATAATTGTTCCAGTCCCCCATAAAAARATTGCTGGATTTTCAATAACATTAGTAAGTTGTCTTTAAAAGTTATTGTAGTCAGTTTGGCCTACACAGAAAACTTCAGTTCCTCTTAGTCTTATGCTGTTGGAGAGAGGTTTGTGGGTGGGTTTTATGGAATTTTGCTACTTTAAAATAATAAAGCAAGACTTTCCTCTTTGCCTGTGTATGTTGAATTTTCCAAAGATAACCCATAGATTTTGGATTCTAGGACCATAACCTTTAGAAACCTAGTTTTGGGACCTGTATTTAGAGAAAAGTGTGATTCTTTTAACAAAATCAGCARGATGAGTTGAGTGAGCTACTAAGTGTCAGGTTAAATTTAAAATTTACACCTGCCTGAGCACTGCTTCCACAAAGTTTTCAGCTTGGAATMCACCTCTGAAGAGTTTAAGGGCAGACTGCCCCATCCCACATACACTCTCTTCAATTATTAATTATTGCAGCTGTGGCTTTAAAATTCTAATCAAAAAACAGGTGGAGTTGAATTTAAAAAAAAATAAATCCCATTATATTAACTACATCACACCTCATTTCCCAGTTCTAATCAACAAAAGGAAGGTAATTAATGACCTAACATTTAGAGTGACCAGCATTGCTGATGTTAGACAATTGACTACACCAGGAGCAGCACTTGTTCTCCTGCTCTACAAATATACAAGAAAAATATACAAGAAATATACAAGAAACCCAGAGAGCCATGTTCAGAAATTAGTAAACCTAACTCTGCAATAAATGCGAAAATAATAAAGGTAAGGAGGTTATAAAGCAGTCAGAAATCCACATGAAGAGCAAGAAAGTAAGGAGTGAAGCAACACAGAGGCTTCGGTACTTTAAAGACAACAAAAGGAAGATACAGAAAGTAAAAGGCTCTATTAAGAAATTTTGCAGAGATCATCCCTTAATTAAACAATTTAAAATTCAGTGAGCTAAAAACCAAACACCTRACTAGAATAATCTAGAGTAGTCAGAAGGCAATAAACACATGCAAAGAAGAAGATATACTCATGTCCACATGGGAGAGGCAGCAGAGCATTCAGGGAGGACACAGAACAAAAGGATGAGACTCTTGCAGCTCAAATCACCAGTACCAAAGCAGGAACCAGMGTCTCTCCAGCACAGAGTGGCAGGCTCTCACAGCAAAACAAAGCTCTATTCTCAAGCAATGAAGAAAATACTTCCACCACTGAATGACCTTATAAGCAAGAGGAATCCAGCTGTTGCTGTCTCAAACTATACAAAGACATTTATTGTCCCAACAAAAGAGGACAAAGAGTTCTAACAATCAAATATAGCATGCAGGCTGTGAAAGGCCAGGCATTTGCCCATCAGGATATTAAGTTTACCAATTTAGGAGGACTGAGGACAGAAAAGTAGCAGGACTACGTGTCCAGCACGCAGTGCCAAGAAAAACACAACTGTGGGTTACAATTTGCTTACCTTCTATAGAAGGGGCCTGGTCCACAGCTGCATATAGCATCTCTTTCAAAGCCTGCAAGGGAGGGGCAGAGAACAAGGAACACAGTTAGTATGAAAAGAGGAAAAAAAAAATTACACTGTTTTGATATGCCTGTTTGAAAACAAAAGCAATTAAAGCCCTTTTATCCTGCAGACTGGCACAGAAAMCTGTGGTACGTGATGTCAAGGCTATCACACACATTTCTGTTCACAAGTGAAATAGGTTCATGTTTACTGACTGCTTTATCTCTAGCCTGTTATCTTAACAATCTATGAAATTTATTCCAACTGCACATTTCAACATCTTCCTTCAGAAAAATACTTCCCACTTGGTAGGATGCTAAAGCCTTTACATTAAAAAAAAATGAAAAAAATGAAATAACAACCAAACCTGAAGTGTTGCGTGACACAGAGGAGTTTGTCAAGGCAAATGGAGGAGAAGCAGCCTCAGGGACTTCTCATCACTGTTACAGAGGATCACAAAAATACACATGCATGCTAAAAGCTGAAGGCAACATGATGAAGGAGATTAGGGAAGCAAGGGTGATGGCCTGCTCTAGAAGTGGGAACTGAAGGGCAACATTAACACCAGCCAGAATTAATTAAGTAATCAGGTTTCAGGTCCTGGAGGCACCATGAGCTGCCTTGCAGTTGTTGAGGTGCTGGTATTACTCCAGGCACAGGTTAAAGGTTTGCTCACTCACATCCACATAAACTGAATTCTGATCAATGGCTGAAGGAATGAGGGGAGTTCAGGGGAGGGTCACAGTGAGGATCAGAGGGTGGGAGCCCCTCTGCTATGGAGACAGGCTGAGAGAGCTGGGGGTGTTCAGCTGGAGAAGAGAAGGCTCCAGGCAGACTTTAGAGCCCCTTCCAGTGCCTAAAGGGGCTCCAGGAGAACTGGGGAGGAACCTGGGACAGTGGCCAGGAATGACAGGTCAAGAGGGAATGGATTCAAACTCACAGAGGGCAGGCTGGAGTAAAATATAGGGGAAAAAATCTTTACTGGGAGGCTGGTGAGGCCCTGGCACAGGTTGTTCAAAGAAGCTGTGGTGCCCCATCCCTGGAGGTGTCCAAGGCCAGGTTGGACAGACTTGGAGCAGCCTGGGATAGTGGAAGGTGTCCCTGACCATGGCAGGGAGTGGGAACGAGATGATCTTAAATGTCCCTTCCAACCCAAAACATCCTGGGACTTTATGAATAACCTGAGCCATCATTTTGGAACTAAAAGCCACAGGGAAGGACCTATTCCTACTGCACAGTGATTTGCATATACACACCTCACATCTTATATGCCCATACTGAACGTGAGTACCCTCCTCCACCACCACAAAAACCTGACCTTATTCCCTCATTCTCGAGCCCACAGAAATCTAACACAAAAAAAGTAATTCAGGTCTTCTTAGTTCCTATCTATTCTGCCTGATTCTCAATGTATCCCATACTTCCATAATACTGAAAGATAGCAGAAGCAGAGGTGTGTGTCACAGCACCCCAGGAGAAAACCTCCCAGGTTAAATGACAAATCCCCCCAAACCCTGGAGGTAAAAACCATCAGCTCAGCAGCTGGGAGCTGAGTSCTGTTGTAACACACTGGGTAAACACAAGGTCTAAAGGACAAGTCTGTTTATCACAAGATACCCAAGGTGGCTGCCTGCACCAGCAGCTCTGGCATCTCTCAAAGGTCTGGCTCCTGAGTCAGAGGTCTCAGCAAAGGTCACTTGCATAATTGTTTTCCCAACTGAGCCACTGCTGGATGATCCTCATGCCAGCAGCACAGCTCTGCTCTGCTCTTGGTGCTTCTCTAGAATTCCTCAGGAGCACTGGCCACTTCAGTCCTTTCCCCCCATGACTCACTCACTGCTCAGCAGCACATGATCTGCCTCTGCACACCAAGCAGTCAAAAAATCTTCCTCCTTRTCCATCCCAGTCGTCATCCTCACCTACCTGTAACTTTTTCCATGAACCACAACCAACGTGTGACACAGGATAAACAAACCAGAAGAGACAGCACATTGAAAGTCACTGTAGTAACAACTCATCTCTTAACCCACCCAGAGGTGAACCCAGTGTAATTCCTAWCTCTGGTTTTATCAGTCATTTTTAAAAAACAACAAATTAAAAAGGACAGCATTGACAGTCCTGCACTAAACAATCTTGAAAGCTGAAGGTGTCAGSTGTCCCACAGACCTCTCTCCATGCACACTGACATAGTACAATCTGGCAGCTGCAGGGCAGCAGATTTTGTTACTGCTTTCCTGACCTATATAAGTAAACCAATAACCTCAAAGTGAAAGACTCAGTGCTCCTTCACACCTAAACTATTTAGCCCTCTAGATTACAGAATTTTAGAACTGATCYTTTACAAAAGTTATCCATCACTGTCAATGTGAAACACTTAAGAATTACTCTTTCTGCCCTCAAACTAAACAAAATGGGTTATTTCCCTGCCTTAGACTGTGCCAGTGCAACACCTTGCACCATCAGTCAACTTGGGGAAATACATATGAGAGAACAAAAAAAAAAGGCAAAAAGAAAACGAAAATGGAACTATCAGACCTTAACAGTGAACAAAATCAAGGACAAAAACCTTAAAACACTCAAAAAAGCCCCCACTGTTTTAAAGGAGTCTTTCAAACCACTTAAGCTCCTCTAAGCTCCTCTGCTAACAGCCCGAAGGACAAATAGTGAAATAGCACAACAGATTTGTGTCAGGAGGTGGCAAGCCTGGGTGTGAACTGCCTATCATGAAGCTGGGTTTGACGAGCAGAATTGGCCACCTCCCAAAAACTGAAAGCCTGTTTCTGCAGGAGACACGGGAGGCAAGCAGGCAACCTCAGCTCTCCTCTCCCCCCACCCACTTCCTGCTGCAGGTGGTGTCTGGGAGAAARGATGCCTAAAACTTAGCAACCTGTTTCTCTCCTGCAACAGCAAAAGGACTTAAAACCTGGGGTTTTAAGGACTTTAAAACCTTAAAAAAAGGGAAGGGAGGTCACCTGCTCACACCTTTACCCACCTCTCCCATGAACTTTGCACCTGTAATAACTGTTCTGCTCCTCCTCCCTCRGCAGTTGTTGAGATGTCAAAGGTATTATGTACTTTTTCTATAAAAATACCATCAGGCTCCTGCAGAGAAACAAATTCAGGCCAGATTAACTGCAACCAAACAGCCATCTGGCAACTGTACAAGTGAGTTGTACAGTTCCATCAGCTGGATGTGCAGATCCACATTTACTTCACTTTAGAAGCCCGAGCAATGCTCTCCTCCTGAAAGCAATCCAGAGAGGGACATGAAAAKAAAGGAACTCAGGAGGGTTTGTGGATAAACAGAGGACTCACAGCCCCAATATCTCCCTGCATCAAAAATGAGCATTATATGCAGCAGAGCACACTGTCAGCCAAAAAAAAAATCATCAACTGAAAATCATGCAAGTTACCTGAATTTGTTCAGTACTGTGTGGAAATGAGAATTCAGTCTGACACAAAAAGTTGGGATTGTGTTTGTTTTCATATTTTTCCTMTTTTCCATTTTTCCCATTTTCTTATTTTTCCAAAGGAAKTGAAGGGTAAATGAGTGGCCCAAAYCTTTTAAGGCAAAATGAACACTGAAGCAGTGCATGACACAGCTGTAGTTTAACAGGCTAGGAAAATGTGACTCCCTTTACAGAAGAAAATGCACTGCCAGAGCCCCTGAAACAAGGTGAGCAAAGCCTCTCACTGCTGCTGCCAGGGTGAGGCACATCCACATCAATTCATGCAATCTTTAGAATGGAAATTTGGAATGGAAAGCRAAATCAGGTCCATCATGGTTTAAAGCTCCACATTATTGTTGGCTCAGCCATGGTAAATGTCTTTGGGAAAAGCTGAATGAAACAGAAGAGCATTCACTGCCATTTTCCCTCTCTTCTGTWAGCCAAGTGCTCCTTCTCAAAAAGCTCAGATGTACAGTAATGGTCACTGCAGAGCCTTGGCTGAAAGAAAATATCAATCTAAGTCACACCTATCAAAATATATCTTACTTTTGCCTGTTTAAAGAAAATMAGTGGTTTTTCTCTCTCTAAAGCTRTCACCCTGACTACCAGCCCTAAGCCCAGGCAACTTCCATATTTCCTACAAGCACACTTAGAATACCTAAACTGATTATTTTTGGAGGGAAAGAGCACGTGGATGGTAAGAAGTTCTGAGGACTGTCAATTGTTCAAGACCACCTGAAAGTAAAACTACATTTTTAGGTATTGAAAACACAACAATCCCATTCCTCTTTCTGAGGTTATCACCAACAGATTACACCTGGGCTGACAGGCAAAGCTTGCTCCAAATCCRTTCAAAGGATCTCACAGGTTACCTGGGTCCTGCCACACTCCAGGAATCACCTCCTCCCCAGTGGAAATAACTACAAATACCAGAGCAGAAAATTAAGATGAGGACATCTTTATGATACAGAASGACTTAGAGAAAGCAATTTCTGCATCATCTTTCAGTCCTCTCACGGGGAACAGCTTCAAACTGAAAGAGAGCASGGGTAGATCAGATATTGGGCAAAAAAAATCTTCCCTGAGGGTGGGGAGGCCCTGGCAAAGGTTGCCCAGAGAAGAAGCTGTGGCTGCCCCATCCCTGGGAGTGTCCAAGGCCAGGCTGGATGGGGCTTGGAGCCTCCTGGAGTAGTGGAAGCTGTCCCTGCCCATGGCAAGGATGGGACAAGATGATCTTGAACCATTCCAACCCAAACCATTCCAGAATCCTGGAAACAGGAAGAATCTTTCCAGAGTTAAAAACCTACCCAAGAAAACCTCTCACTCCGAGAGGGCGTTTCCTGCATTAATTAAAAAGATATAAACTGTGAGGTGAAGAAACAATATAACGCTATTAAAGACACAAATCATGTTTTAAAAGTTACTGTGACACCTTCTATAAGCAGCACTGCACACAAGTAATACAGGCAAAGTTTAACCTCACATTTGCTGATCAACAACGGGAATTTTTCTGGACAAAGGAGGGCTCGGTGCTTTTTGCCTCAGGTATAATCAACAAGTAAATGGAGGCAGTGCTGGGCTTTTATGCACTGCACCCACACGACCACCAGTTACTGAATAATAAATGCCAGGCTATTCCATCACTGTAATATGCATGAGCAGGAGGCTGACTCACATCCAGCCAGCTGCAACAAGGCAAACAAAGAGTTTGAAAGTTATTACCGAAAGGGAAGGTGAGGTTTGTGTTTTCCCTCACTCCACATCAAGCTGTCTATCCAAGGGGGAGATTACTTGTGATTAGAAAGAGTAACAACTTGAAGGGAAGTTGTTTTGACTGAAATATACATTTGAAAGTGGGATGGAGGAAGGGAGAATGACATAATGATAGTGCCCTAGTTAAAACAGCTGAAAATTAACCTCCCATAATGAAAACAGTGGCCGAGGAGCAGCAGAGCTCTTCACACATTAATCAAGGTGCCGTAGTTCACTGGGTCTCCCTCCCCTCTCTCCACAGCTGTTTGCTCAGCATGCAGCCAGATCTTTCACCCTTTTATTTCCCCCTCGCCTTCCCCTCCAACACACCTCCAAAGCTGCTCTTAGGAAGATATCCAAGTTTTCTTTTTTCAGGAGCACAAGACAACTCTCACAGGGCTAACTCATTAGAGACACGATGCAGAACTAAGCTGGGCTTTTATTTTATCAAGACAATGGTTTTCCTCCTCCTCAAAGACTGATGGCATTATTTGGCCATCTASCTCTCCACATCATTCAAGGAGATCACAATATTGTTGTAAAGCCAAACCCAACTGCAGTTTTTATTTAAACATCCGTTCCTCTGCAGGCAGGTAAAMGGAAACAAAGGAAGAGTGAACAGGGTAGATATAAACTTCTCAAGCTCGACATTATAYCAAAGCAAGCTAAGATAAATGTGGTTTTCCTTGCAAATGCAGAGAGATTAATATGGATAGCATAAATAAATTGCTGTTGTAGTCCTAGGGAGAAAATACAGGCCCTCAAACAATAACAAATGTTGCGTGGTTTTAACTGAGTCAAGAAGTTTTGCTGATCACGGCTGTCCTATAATCAGCTTTCCGTTGTCTAGATTTAATTATTACTTGTGGAAAAGACATCGCTGGCACCTGCCACTTTTACTGCTGACACTGACATAGGAAATGGTTTTACTACAAATTACCACCCCCCAGCTCCGTCCAGTTCCAAGCAAGCCCAGAACCGGTGTGATAAATCTGAAACGAAGCAATCGGCATGACCTTTAGCAGGCTGGCGTGATAAAGCCCGAAAAAGCCGTGTTCTGCAGATAATTCACGATTAATGCAGCAGAACTTGCTGCAAACAGTGCTCATAAACGCCCCGACCGGAGTGTGAAACCGCGAGCTGCAGAGCCTTACTTAAAAATTGTCATAAAACCGGAGTTTGATGGGGGTTTGCTGCCTTGTTTTGGGGGGCTCGGGGGAGCTGATGTGGGTTTCGAGCCCTGTTTTGAGGGGCTTGGGGGAGTTGATGGGGGTTTGCTGCCTTGTTTTGGGGGGCTCGGGGGAGTTGATGGGGGTTTGGAGCCCTGTTTGGGGGGCTTGGGGGAGCTGATGTGGGTTCGGAGCCCTGTTTGGGGGGCTCGGGGGAGCTGATGGAGGTTTCGAGCCCTGATTGGGGGGCTCGGGGGAGTTGATGGGGGTTCGGAGCCCTGTTTGGGGTCTCGGGGAGCCCAGCGCGGTGCCGGTGGCCCCCGGCAGGGCAGGGAGGGCGCCGGGAGCTGCCCAGCGCGGCGGGATCGCCCTTGGGAGGCCGGGAGCTCTCAAAGTCACCGCTCCTCCGGGAACCGGCGCTGAGCCCCCGCCGGGGCTGGCGGTGCMCGGTGCCGAGCGTGTGCCCCGACCTCCGTCCGCCGGCAAGAGGTTACGGGCGGTAATTAATGCACTCATTAACGAGCCGGACAGCCGAGGGGTGCCCCTCAGCCGCAGCCTCCCCGCCGCGGCGGACGCGCACACGCTGCCTCTCCATCAGCACCGCCCCGCGGCACGGCGGGCACCGTGAGGCGCGGGGGCCGGGGCCGGCGCCCGCAGCGCTGCCCGGGGCCGTACCTCATACTGGATGTACTGCTTCCGCCACTCGGGGGTGATGTGCGCCGCGAGGTGCTCGGCGAACTTCATCCTGCCGCCGCCGCCGCTGCCGCCGGCGGGCCGGGGCCGCGCTCGCTCCGCGCCCGCAGAGCCGCCTCGGCGGCGCCTGGCTGCGAACGGGCGTCGGTAGTGGGGGGCGGGGGGGGTCCGCCG